>CM060927.1:11992500-12525000 GCA_030737875.1 Allium sativum | reverse complement strand
TATGTATGAAATTAAATCATTTTAATTCGTACTAGGTTTATTTTATTTTAAGGTTTATTGTTTTAATATAAGTTTAATGTATTAGTTTTTAAGTTCTTATACCGCTATCATGGGGTTGCTTCTTATCTATTGGTATTTATGTCACTTTAATTTGATTCACGTAGATGATAAAATACAAGGTATGTTCCCTATTTTTCTAATTTAGTTCAGTTAAAGTCAAGAAGATTATAATTGCATGCCAAATTATATTATGTGCTCAGATTTAATTTCTTCTTATTAGCGATAAGATAAATTTGTCTCTTCAGTTAACAAACATCGTCTAGCTTACGAACTCAAAAATTTTAGTCAAAAAACCATTCATAATTATGGATATAATTGGACCATAAATTCCAATTGAATAATAATAGAAAAACATTAGAACTATGAAATGAGAAAAATGAACATTTTTAAAAGGGGCGCTGAATGGTGAATTTCGATTAATTAAGGCCTAATGACATTTGCAGAAACGGTTCACAAGAGAATTGGTTTTGATAAATTTTACCACAAATAATAACGGATGTATGGTCCGATCAAATACTTTTTTTTTTTTTTTTTTGGTATTGGATTTAAAAGTCATGCAGTTCGGGTACTGATAAAAAATTTAAGATCCCACTGCATATTAGGTTGGCTTGATTTTTTTTCTATATCCATTGGATTCAATTCCATATGCTGGCCTAAATACAAGGTTTACAATCCACTCCTTTTGTGTTGTATTGCTGATGGAGTTTAGTTATACCATTTTAAAATTATTGTCTACCTCCTGTGGAATTTAATTTGACCGCCCGATTAAAAAAGAAAACCGTCTGCCTGTTTTCTGTGAAATCCAGGAGTCGCCTATCATATGAACAATTTGGTGCATTTTTAGCCAATGTCAAGGAACTGAATTTACACAAGCAGACTCGCGAGGTTTGTTTTTGTACCTTCACCGTTTACAACGAGGTCGACTATCACACTTTTTACATGTGATCCATGTTCTCTATGCAGGAAACCTTGAGAAAAGCTGAAGAGATATTCGGAACAGATAATAAAGATCTTTATTTATCCTTCCAAGTTTTGCTAAACGGAAAACCTCATTGAAATTATGCAGTTCGGCTGTGGTAGATTCATTGTCCATTCCTGATTTGTACTCTCCTTTATATATTGTTCTTTCACTGTTTTACCTCTTTTGCACTTGTCTTATTCCCAGGAATTTTGCTAAATATTTTGGTGTGCAGTTACATGGTTTTTGATCGTTCAGTTGCATGGTTTTGAACTCAAAGCTTGCAGTGGATGATGATCTTTTACTTTCTTAATTATGTACATCACATTGTTATCTTGAGCAATTGTAATAGACCAAACCATGTGTCTTGCAGCTTTTGAACAAATTTAGATGCACATTGGTATTTATGGTTACCAAGTTCAAATCAACACCTTAATATAAATTTCTGTATCAAAATTTGATGCATCTCCTTCTAAACTCTGCAGGTGTGCTAAAAAATCAAAATATGTATCTTTTTATTTTCTTTTGTAATATTTTCATGTCTTTTTGTACTTATGGTGGTTTTCAGATGTAGCTTGATGTTGCCTCAAAGTTTTTTCATGGTTATTTGTGTTAGTTTGAGAAAGGAAGAGCATTTTCTTTTTCATGTACAGTGTATATCTGTGGCATGATTTGCTACAACTACGCAAGTGATGTGTGTTACCCACAAGATATGTAGTTGAATATACGCCATGCAAATGCTACTTGGATGCTTCATTTAAAACACGACCAATCACAAACGCCCAACTCAAACTATTTTATCCTCTCATCTTGAAATCACATCCTTTCCCTTCACTTCACCTTATATCCCTCCATCTCAAAACCTCATCAAAAATATCAAGAAAATCAACCAAAAAAAATAAAAGAAGTACAAAGCAAATAATGGCATCCCTCTCCTCTCTATGCTCACCCACACTTTCAAACTCTTTAACATCAAAGCCAAAATCAAACCCATTCAGATCATGCTCCAAATCTAAACTCACCATCTCATGCTCTTCTTCCTCCGAAAACATCACCAGCGACCATGTAAAGAACTTCTCGACGGCACTAGCGCTATCCTCACTCCTCCTTTCCTCCACAACACTCGCCCCGCCTCCCGCCTCGGCCGACATAGCCGGCCTCACCCCGTGCAAGGAGTCCAAGCAATTCGCCAAGCGCGAGAAGCAATCCTTGAAGAAGCTCGAGTCGTCCCTGAAGCTCTACGCTCCGGACTCGGCTCCGGCGCTGGCGATCAAGGCCACGATGGAGAAGACGAAGAAGAGGTTCGAGAACTACGGGAAGTTCGGGCTCCTCTGCGGGTCGGATGGGCTGCCCCACTTGATAGTGAGCGGAGACCAGAGGCATTGGGGCGAGTTCATCACTCCCGGGGTTCTGTTTCTTTACATAGCCGGGTGGATAGGGTGGGTAGGGAGGAGCTATTTGATTGCCATTAAGGGGGAGAAGAAGCCTACCCAGAAGGAGATTATCATTGACGTGCCTTTGGCTAGCAGGCTTCTTTTTAGAGGCTTCATTTGGCCCGTTGCGGCCTTTAGGGAGTTCGTCAATGGTGATCTTGTTGTCCCTGACAAAGATGTCAGCATCTGGGGTTGATTTTCTTCATGGTACTTACCTTCTTTCTTTTTGTTGAACTCGTTCGTATATGTACTACTGAAAAGTATAATACTGTATTTATTGTTTTGTGATTCAGATGGATTTCTACTTTGAAGGGCTTGGGCCAAGTGATTGGGCCTGAATTGGAAACATGGGAGCCTGTTCTGTATTTTAAGATACTTTTTTTTTCCTTGATTTGTGCTGCATTTTGTATATGTGATATGTTTTCATGAAGCCAACTGACTATACTCTTTGCTTATTATTTGTTTTGTGCGTATCACCAAAACAACTAGTCAACTTAAAGTCTTCAACTAAAGTAAAACGACTAACCAATAAATATTATCGGATTGAATCGAAAATTTTAAAACGTGATCAGTGCAATTAGTTTTGAATATTATTATAGTTTTCGACATTTGATCAGAGTACACTTATCTTGGTGGCATTGTGATGATGAAAAGAAACATGTATAAAATGTTCATAAAGCTGCAACTTAATAAAATTAGAAATTGAATTTTGCCTAAATGGTCTATAGACAACTAGACTTGTGACTAACGCGGTACTTAAGCAAAATTAGTACAAGGTTTTGTATTTACATTATTTGCCCAATTTCCTTTTTCAATTACCACAATTAAAAAATTAAAACATATTAAATTCTCTATGCTTCACAATACCACATTAATTTTAGAACAAATAAAGTCAACCGAACGATTTGTTATCAACCGCCGCCGAAACAATATACGTACGATGATTAAGCACCATTCGAAAATACAATTCACGTCAAGAAAGCATTGTTCAATCAATTTCTTTCACGCCCAATAACACTCAGTGCAATCTTCAACCAAACTGAAATTAGGATTAATGACTTATTTGATTGAGTTGAATGGGGTTGAGACAACAATGCATCTGCAGCTTTCTTCTTCCTCGGCATTAACGTCGTCGAACAATTTCGCGATGATCAGAGTTAAACTAGGGTTTCGAAAGTGAGAACGGACTAATTGAAGCTGAGAGAGACAGAAATATGTATAAACAGTGCTAGCCCTTATTTTTTAATTTGAGGTATTAGGAAAAGTAGAGGAGTAATTTTTATGGTATTTTTTAATTGTGGTAATAGAAAGAGGAAATTGGGGTGTCTTTAGCACTACATTTTAATTATTACCAAGTAACGAGTTCACGTTAAGAGGTCAGTACCGCCATGCATGTTGTTACCTAATTTCCAAGTTGACTAATTATTCAAATTAATTTAGTTATAACGTTGATAAATTAATAATAAAAATTAATACAAATATTATACTGATATTTTGTGGAATTTTAGTACTAATTCGAAGCATTAAATTAATAAAATAATATAGAACTGATCTATACTAGTTTAATTAAATATAGGAGCTTGAACAGTTCTGTAACAACCCGCATTCTACGCATTGGAGGATCGTAGGATATTTATTTCTTTACCATATGAAGTCGTATGGTCATGTAACTTTGAGAAACAACCATTAGGGTCATTTCCCATGTTCATGATTTTTGTCGATTTTTAAATGACTGTTTTGCCCTTAGCTGATCTTGTTTTTGCCATAACTTTTGATTGGAAATGAATTTTGACCTAAAACCACTTCCATTAGATTCGTTTGATGGTTTACCTTTCCGTAGAGTGGTCACATGTGAAAAACGGACTTACCGTTTGGGAGATATGGCTGAAATAAGGTTTGGAAGGTGAAAAACTGCTTAATCGGGCCAAATAGGGTGATTAGTGAATGGGTCCACAACCCATTTCGGGATTAGGGGTATGGGGAGACTGAGAGGAGTTAGAGAATCATTCCATTTCAGTTTTCTAGCCTCCACTTACCTCTTAGAAACCCTAAAAATGGCATTCAATCTCTAAATCACCTCCAAATCATCTTCTAATCAAGGATTAAGCTTAGCAACATCAAATCAAGGAAGATCTACACCAAATCAACATTAGAGCTGCTGTTTAGCATTTGGATTCGCATCAAATCAGAGATTTATTTCAGATTTAAGTTTATTTGTGGCTAAGGTGAGTGATTTGCATAGTTCCTCACTAATTATGGCTAATTAAGGGCAATTAGTGTTAATTAGCGAATTTAAACATGATAAAATTCTGGAAAAATATTTATAAAATCCGAAATGATGTTTTAGACCTCTGATATGAATTTGGGTTAATTTGGTTAAGTTTTGCTAATCACATCATTAGTTTCACCTAAACATGCTTAAGGGGAAATATGGGGTTTTGGCTAGGTTTGATCCATTTTAACCTATCATATTGTTGTTTTGATGTTTGTGGTTGATTATGCATGTTGCTATGACTGTATGGTATGCTTTGTGATTGATTAGAATAGTTGGAATAGTCAAAAACGCCGTCGAGTGGCGTAAAACTGCTTGCTAGAAAAGTGCAGAAAACAGACCGATCCGGATCGGAACGGAGGGAGGACCCGATCCGCTCCCATACTTCATTCCTCGATCTATTCGCTCTTCTTGTGGCATCCATCGTCCGATCCGACCCGCCTGGTGTTCTCCGACCCGATCCGCCCTAGTACCCCGATCTTAACTGAAGTGCTACGGCGAGGCTTGGAGACTACGACCGGACCCGAGTTGATTAGAAGAATTCGATCCGAACTGTGGCAAACTGGAGGACCCCGACCCGAGCCGATGATGGCGAGTAGACGCGGAGACTCGATTCGATCCGTTGAAGTGAGGATGACCCGATCCGATCTAGAGAAGAAGGAGCACTCTGATCCGAACCGAATTGATGGCTAAGAGGGGATCCGAACCGATCCGAAGATGACCAATAACCCGAGATGCAAAGTTAGTCCAAATGGAAGTTAGAGCTCAGGATCCAGTTGGGAACCAATGAGTTCACTTCATGGTTGGACTTTGCTGCGGGACGTGTGCTAAGGAGTTGTCGACGTTCATAACTTCGATTCACAACTGGAAATGGATGATGGGCTACTTATCAGTGCAGTAGAGTCATTACGACTCGAGGGGCAAGGTGATGGTAGCAAGACTACGTTATCAGTGCAGTAGAGTCATTACGACTCGAGGGGCAAAGTGATGCGTAGTAAGACTAAGAGCCAGCGCAGTGGGGTCATTGTGACTCCATGGGGGCAGAGTGGACATAGTAAAGGATTAGTGAGGCTATGAGCCAGTGCAGTGAGGTCATTGCGACTCCATGGGGGCAAAGTGAACATAGCAAAGGATTAGTGGCTACGTTATCAGTGCAGTGAAGCCATTTATGACTTCATGGGGCAAAGTGATCGTAGCAAAGTATGTTGGGTGATCGAAGTGGTGAATATCGTATGCTTTAATGCACTGAGTGAGAGATGTGAGGATGGTTGCTATGTTTGATTGTTTGCCATCACTATGACATGCACACCCCCACCCCCGTTATCTTTACACCATTTGAAATGGCACCTTAGAGTGTTGTACAGTATGTAGTGCTAACTCTTTGGTTGCAGGTCCAGGTATGTTTTAGTCTACCTGTTATTGTTCTGTTTAGATGTTTATCGCTCATACCAAGCTTTATGTATGACCCAGAGTTTTATGTCTCCTATTATTACTCTGGGTGCTCACACGAGCAGACTAGAGACATGTTAGCTGGTGATGCGCGAGTAGCTGATTCGGAGGCGAGCAGGAGGCTTCCACATATGATATATAGATATTCTCCCTGTGTCGTTGGTGGTCGCTACTTGGGCATTAGTAGTGTACCTCCTTTATCTTGTTTTTGGTTTTGAGACGGTTTGAAAAGTTGTAATAATGTTTAACTTTGGATCATAAGCTGTACTTGGATTTTCCGCTGCTATGTTAGTTGTTTCAGCTTATGCACTGTCTCACCTGTTTTATGTCAAGTATGTTATTATTATATTTTGTTCTATGCGCTGTGAGACATTCTACAGGTTCCTTGTTAGTTCATTTCCTTCTTCCCTTTTTCTTCTGACGATCCGTCCCGTGCTAACTGGACATGTGTACAGCGCACCTTTGGAGTAAACGTCGGTTGGTGCGGGGCGGGCCGTCACATTTGGTATCAGAGCTCTAGGTTGCGTAGTTAACCTAGGGAAAGACACTAGGGAGAGATAGTACGTATATGAGAGCGTGTATTTGTGATTACTTTGGTTTTCAAAAGCTATATATATATATATACTATTCGTAGTATAAGAATGAAGTCGTACTGCACTAGCACCACCACGGGTCGTTAATCGTTTCCCCTTTTACAGATTGACGATGAGCGGATATGCTAGAGGTGCTGGTAGGGGAGCCAATAATGGGAATGCTGCTGACATGAGGGCGATGTTTACTGACCTCATGAGAGACATGCTTAGGGAGGTGCAAGGGGCAGTTCCCAATCCCGGAATTGGTGGTGGTCCGGTAGTGCAGGGGCCTAGGGTCGATTTCGCCAAGTTGTGTAAGGATTACACTAACCTTGGTGGGAAGCCGTTCCACGGAACGGAGTCGGCCATAGATGTTCAAGATTGGATGGATAGCTGTGATCGTATCTTCGACGACTTGGGTCTTGAGGATGCGATGAAGAGAAGGCTAGCGTCTCGTCAGCTGCAAGGGCGAGCGATGAATTGGTGGAATGCCATTAGAACAGCTACTCCAGAAGATCAGGTTACATGGGATCAGTTCAAGGCTCGCTTTAGCGAGAAGTTTATTCCAGCTGCCCAGAAGTCAGTGCTGTTTAAGAGATTCTTGGAACTCAAGCAGAATGGTAGGGCGCTCTCGGACTATATTGCTGAGTTCGACACTTTGTCGAAGTATGAACTATCTCTTATCGATACTCCTGAGAAGAAGAATGAGAAGTTCATTACTGGGTTGGATGGATACTTAGGGGAAAGGCTTATCAACCACATTGATGAGACTTTTGAATCGATTG
This sequence comes from Allium sativum, assembly GCA_030737875.1. NCBI lineage: Eukaryota > Viridiplantae > Streptophyta > Magnoliopsida > Asparagales > Amaryllidaceae > Allium > Allium sativum. Next base: position 12,517,471 of record CM060927.1, on the reverse strand, counting down.
TGGGGAAAGCTTTGAGATCAGAGAGTCTTTACCCTAAGCCAAAGACTGAGGCTGCATCTGCAGAAGGGCTGAAGCCGCAAGCAGGCGGTGGAGGCAAGAATAACTCTCAGAATAAGAGGAAGCAGAGCCAATCTAAGGATGGCCAGAAAAAGAACAAGAAAGAAGTTGAGTGCTTCAGCTGTGGTAAGAAGGGCCATTATGCTAAAGAATGTTGGGCCAAGCCAGCGGAAAGGAAGTGCTACAACTGTGGCCAAGTGGGACATCATAAGGATAAGTGTCCACAACCTCGTAAGGAGAAGCAGATTGTGAAAGCATATGCTATTGATGTTGTTCCTTCTTCGTCGAATGCCCCAACTGCGGCGGAGAAAGGAAAGAATGTTGTTATTCAAGGTATGCTTTCTATTTATGATGTACCAGTTCGAGTTTTGTTTGATACTGGGGCTTCCCGTTCCTTCATATCTAGTGACCTGGTAGATAGGTTGGGACTGGAACCCGAGATAGTCGATAGACCATTGGTTGTGACGAACCCGATTGGTGGTTCGACTAGCCTTAGTATGATTTGCAGAAATTTGGTCTTATCGAGTCATGGATGTATGTTTGTTTGTGATTGCTTTGTTTTGGGCTTTACTAGGTATGGCATTATATTGGGGGTCGATTGGCTCCAAAGATACGGGGTGGTGGTAGACTGTGAGGGCTTTTTGGTGACAGTTAGGGCGGACGATGGGCGGAGGGTAGTGTTTGGTAGTCTACCTAGTGATGGGGTAATGGCTAGTTTTATAAATTCCCTCGACGTCCCGCAGGATGAGTTGTCAGATGTGCCCATGGTTGGCCAGTATCCGGACGTCTTCGAGGAGGTGACCGGGCTTCCACCACACCGAGAGATTGAGTTCCGTATTGATTTAGTGAAAGATGCCAGACCTATAGTGATGCCACTTCGTCGTATGGCACCAAGGGAGCAGCGAGAGCTCGGGGTGCAAGTCAGCAATCTTTTGAAGAAGGGATTTATTAGAAGAAGTGTCTCCGAGTGGGGAGCACCAGTTGTGTTTGCCACTAAGGCAGATGGTTCCCTTCGTTTGTGTGTGGACTATCGCGAGTTGAATAAGGTAACGAGGAAGAATAAGTATCCTCTACCACGGATAGATGATTTGTTTGATCAACTAGAAGGAGCACGAGTGTTCTCCCAGTTGGACCTCGCGACAGGATTTCATCAGCTCCGAGTAACGGATGAGAGTGTTCCGAAAACGACATTAGGACGCCATCTGGATTCTATGAGTGGTTGGTTATGCCATTTGGGTTGACCAATGCACCATCCTATTTTGTGGATCTTATGAATCGAGTATTCAAAGATCAGTTGAATAAGTTTATTCTTGTGTTCGTAGACGATATCCTTGTTTACTCGAGGACAGAGGAGGAACACAAGGGACACTTGAGGATAGTGATGGAGGTGTTGAGGAAACAACAATTGAAAGCGAAATTCTCGAAGTGTCATTTCTGGAGGAGGGAAGTGAGATTCTTGGGCCATGTTGTTTCCGAGAATGGTATTACCGTGGACCCTGCGAAGGTGGCTACGGTACAGGATTGGCCTACGCCCAAGAATGCAACAGATGTAAGAAGTTTCTTGGGGTTAGCTGGATATTATCGTAAGTTTATCCAGGACTTCTCCAAGATAGCAGCACCGTTGACTCAGTTGACTAAAAAGAATCAGTCCTTTGTCTGGGACGGAGTGTGTGAGAAGGCATTCAAGAGTCTAAAGGAAAAGTTGACGCGTGCGCCAGTGCTAGTCATTCCCAAAGGGAATGAAGAAATGACGGTATACACGGGTGCTTGTGGTACCGGACTAGGTGTTGTATTGATGCAAGGAGGTAGGATTGTAGCTTATGCTAGTCGGCAGCTAAAGCCGCATGAAAAGAAGTATCCTACCCATGATTTGGAATTAGCAGCGATCGTGTTTGCGCTGAAGATGTGGAGACACTATCTCTTGGGAGAAAGATTTGAGTTGTTTACCGATCATAAATCGTTAAAGTATCTCTTCTCCCAGAAGGATCTAAATCTCCGTCAGCAGAGATGGTTAGAGTTCTTGGCTTCGTATGATTTTGATATCGCATATACACCTGGGAAAGGTAATGCGGTAGCCGATGCCTTGAGTATGAGACATGCCAGTTTAGGGGCTATGTTTCTTGAATGGAAGCAACTGGAGTATATCGCGGGGTTTGATTTCAGACCAAAGTGCGAATTGGATCCAGTCATGCTAGCTAGTTTGGCGATCAGACCCACTTTGATAGAGCAGATTGGTTCCAGCCAGAGGGACGATCCTAATCTATTGGAAATCATCTCCAGGTTAGAGTTGAATATCGACGGTGAGGAGATGAATTTGTATGGGCTTGATTGAGATGGATGGCTTAGAAAGAATGGAAGACTAGTTGTACCCAACGTGAATGGTTTGAGAGGTGAAGTGCTTAGAGAATGTCATCACTCAAAACTGACTATACATCCCGGTGGTAATAAGATGTATCGAGACATGAAGCAGACTTACTACTGGGAAGGGATGAAAAGAGACGTTGGGAAGTTTATATCCAAATGCATGAATTGCCAGCTAGTTAAAGCCGAGCAAAAGAAGCCTAGTGGGTTGTTGCAACCATTAGAAATTCCCGAATGGAAATGAGAGCAAGTCTCAATGGATTTCATCGATGGTTTACCAAGGACTAGAGCGGGACATGATAACATTTGGGTAATTGTGGATCGATTGACTAAGAGCGCAAGATTTATACCAGTCAAATCGACCAGAACGGCAACTAAGTTAGCAGAATTGTATATGAAGTGGGTAGTGAGATTTCTTGGAGTACCTAAAAGCATAGTGAGTGACCGAGACCCATTGTTCACTAGTGGGTTTTGGAAGAGCTTACAAGAGGCTCTAGGGTCAGAATTACATCTCAGTACCGCATATCATCCTCAGACCGACGGTCAGACGGAGAGGGTGAATCGTATATTGGAAGATCTCTTGAGAGCTTGTATATTGGATTTTGGTGGATCATGGGATGACCATTTGCATCTAGTAGAGTTTGCATATAATAATAGCTACCAATCCAGTATCGGTATGGCTCCATATGAAGCTTTGTACGGAAGACCATGCAACTCACCATCATGTTGGATAGAGACTGGCGAGAAGTTCATGCTTGGACCAGATGTGGTGAGGGAAACCTCGGATAAGATTAAGACCATTCAACAACGCATAAAGGCTGCCCAAGATAGGCAGAAGAGTTATGCTAATAAAAGGAAAAGAGACTTAAAATTCTCCGTTGTTGACTTGGTGTTTGTCAAGATTTCTCCGTTGAAGAGCGTGATACGATTTGGCAGGAGAGGCAAATTGGCCCCAAGATTTGTTGGCCCATTCCCTGTTCTTGAACTAGTCGGGAATTTGGCATATAGAGTTGACTTACTAGAGAAGATGGCAGGAGTTCACAACGTATTTCATGTTTCCCAACTTAGGAAGTTCGTTCACGACCCAAATATGACTATTTCACCTGATCAGTTAGAGGACTTCGAAGTAGAACCCGAGGCGGTTGGGAACCGCAAGCCGATCCGTATTGTCGAGCACGATACAAAGCAACTTCGAAGGAAGGCGGTGAAGCTAGTCAAGGTTCAGTGGGGCGAGAACGAGAATGACTGTACTTGGGAGACAGAGGAGACAATTAGAAAGACGTATCCAGAACTCTTTGCCTGGTAAGATTTACTTTGCAATTCAGTTATTCCGCATGTTAGGACAGACTTGTTTCGCTTGTTTTGCATGTTTGATTGTTGTTTTATGGTTGATAGGCATGCGGGACCCTTTGTGTGTTTTGGTTAGGGAATTTCGGGGGCGAAATTTCTTAAGGGGGGGGGGGGGGTGGGGAGAATGTAACAACCCGCATTCTACGCATCGGAGGATCGTAGGATATTTATTTCTTTCCCATATGAGGTCGTATGGTCATGTAACTTTGGGAAACAACCATTAGGGCCATTTCCCATGTTCATGATTTTTGTCGATTTTTAAATGACTGTTTTGCCCCTAGCTGATATTGTTTTGGCCATAACTTTTGATTGGAAAGGAATTTTGACCTGAAACCGCTTCCATTAGATTCGTTTGATGGTTTACCTTTCCGTAGAGTGGTCACATGTGAAAAACGGACTTACCGTTTGGGAGATATGGCTGAAATAAGGTTTGGAAGGTGAAAAACTGCTTAATCGGGCCAAATAGGGTGAATAGTGAATGGGCCCATAACCCATTTCGGGATTAGGGGTATGGGGAGGCTGAGAGGAGTTAGAGAATCATTCCATTTCAGTTTTCTAACCTCCACTTACCTCTTAGAAACCCTAAAAATGGCCTCCAACCTCTAAATCACCTCCAAATCATCTTCTAATCAAGGATTAAGCTTATCAACATCAAATCAAGGGAGATCTACACCAAATCAACGTTAGAGCTGCTGTTTAGCATTTGGATTCACATCAAATCAGAGATTTATTTCAGATTTAAGTTTATTTGTGGCTAAGGTGAGTGATTTGCATAGTTCCTCACTAATTATGGCTAATTAAGGGTAATTAGCGTTAATTAGCGAATTTAAACGTGATAAAATTCTGGAAAAATATTTATAAAATCCGAAATGATGTTTTAGACCTCTGATATAAATTTGGATTAATTTGGTTAAGTTTTGCTAATCACATCATTAGTTTCACTTAAACATGCTTAAGGGGAAATATGGGGTTTTGGCTAGGTTTGATCCATTTTAACCTATTATATTGTTGTTTTGATGTTTGTGGTTGATTATGCATGTTGCTATGACTGTATGGTATGTTTTGTGATTGATTAGAATAGTTGGAATAGTCAAAAACGTCGTCGAGTGGTGTAAAAATGCTTGCTGGAAAAGTGCAGAAAACAGACCGATCCGGATCAGAACGGAGGGAGGACCCGATCCGCTCCCATACTTCATTCCTCGATCTATTCGCTCTTCTCGTGGCATGCATCGTCCGATCCGACCCGCCTGGTGTTCTCCGACCCGATCCGCCCTGGTACCCCGATCTAAACTGAAGTGCTATGGCGAGGCTTGGAGACTACGACCGGACCCGAGTTGATTAGAAGAATCCGATCCGAACTATGGCAAACTGGAGGACCCCGACCCGAGCCGATGATGGCGAGTAGACGTGGAGACTCGATTCGATCCGTTGAAGTGAGGATGACCCGATCCGATCCAGAGAAGAAGGAGCACTCCGATCCGAATCGAATTAATGACTAAGAGGGGATCCGAACCGATCCGATGATGACCAATAACCCGAGATGCAAAGGTAGTCCAAATGGAAGTTAGAGCTCATGATCCAGTTGGGAACCAATGAGTTCACTTCATGGTTGGACTTTGTTGCGGGACGTGTGCTAAGGAGTTGTCGACGTTCATAACTTCGATTCACCACTGAAAATGGATGATGGGCTACTTATCAGTGCAGTAGAGTCATTACGACTCGAGGGGCAAGGTGATGGCAGCAAGACTACGTTATCAGTGCAGTAGAGTCATTACGACTCGAGGGGCAAAGTGATGCATAGTAAGACTACGAGCCAGTGCAGTGGGGTCATTGTGACTCCATGGGGCAGAGTGGACATAGTAAATGATTAGTGAGGCTATGAGCCAGTGCAGTGGGGTCATTGCGACTCCATGTGGCAAAGTGGACATAGCAAAGGATTAGTGGCTACGTTATCAGTGTAGTGAAGCCATTTATGACTTCATGGGGGCAAAGTGATCGTAGCAAAGTATGTTGGGTGATCGAAGTGGTGAATATCGTATGCTTTAATGCACTGAGTGAGAGATGTAAGGATGGTTGCTATGTTTGATTGTTTGCCATCACTATGACATGCACACCCCCACGCCATCACTATGACATGCACACCCCCACCCCCGTTATCTTTACACCATTTGAAATGGCACCTTAGAGTGTTGTACAGTATGTAGTGCTAACTCTTTGGTTGCAGGTCCACGTTCAGGTATGTTTTAGTCTACCTGTTATTGTTCTGTTTATATGTTTATCGCTTATACCAGGCTTTATGTCTGACCCAGAGTTTTATGTCTCCTCTTATTACTCTGGGTGCTCACACGAGAAGACTAGAGACAGGTTAGCTGGTGATGCGCGAGTAGCTGATTCGGAGGCGAGGAGGAGGCTTCCACGTATGATATATAGATATTCTCCCTGTGTCATAGGTGGTTGCTACTTGGGCTTTAGTAGTGTACCTCCTTTATCTTGCTTTTGGTTTTGAGACAGTTTGAAAAGTTGTAATAATGTTTAACTTTGGATCATAAGCTGTACTTGGATTTTCCGCTGCTATGTTAGTTGTTTCAGCTTATGCACTGTCTCATCTGTTTTATGTCAAGTATGTTATTATTATATTTTGTTCTATGCGCTGTGAGACATTCTACAGGTTCCTTGTTAGTTCATTTCCTTCTTCCCTTTTTCTTCTGACGATCCGTCCCGTGCTAACTGGACATGTGTACAGCGCACCTTTGGAGTAAATGTCGGTTGGTGCGGGGCGGGCCGTCACAAGTTCATTAATCAATTAATATATGTTACAGATTAGCCCGGTAACATAAGAGATGTAACAACCCAAAATTTTGAAACCAATTTAAAATTAATTTTAATTGATTTTGACGGAAATTAAATATTTTGAACGATTATTTTGAGAATAAATGACTTAACATTCATTTATGAAGTTTGAGCGTATAAATTTGTATTAGTTATAAATCGAGCTTGAAATGGGGAGGTAGTTTAAAATTTTGATTTTAAACTTTAAATGAATATACAGAATTCATTATAAATCAGAATTTGAAGAAACAAGAAACGTTAGGATCCATTTAATTATATCTTTTTAATGAATGTGAAAAATTGAGATTTCACTTTGTAAGTTATGACCAATTCAAAATTTAAAATAGTCACTATGCAATTTATATATTTTTTGATATTATATATAGCCTTAAAAATAGTCATTTTGCAAACGACCTCCGTTTTCAACAAAACCAATTTTGTTGGATCCAGAATGTCAAATTATTGTCAGGTTCGAAGTTTTAAGTCATTTGCAATTATTATGTAAATTTTAGTTATAATTTAATAAGCTAGTCAAAAATGTCATTATTCAAACGGTCTCCAAATTCGATGAAACTAATTTTGTTAGAATCGTATTTGAAACGCATAGCGAGATTTTAAATTTCATAACTTTTGGATTAGTATGTGACTGTGGTAAATTAAAATGTACGTTGAAATTCAATATTGAACGTTGTATTAATTTATATATTAATTTTGTTAAAAACTGATCGAAACAGTTGAATCAGCTTACGAAACATACTCCACTATGTCCGGAATAGGGGTATTTGGTTATAGACATCAGTCGTTAGGTTTGATTTAGTTCGGATCGATAAATAAATAATTCATGAATTAAATAATAATTATATATATATATATATATATATATGTATATATAAACTAAAACCTAAACCCTAATCCTCATTCACTTATCTACCGCCGTCATTTATAAAACAAGGCCCGAAGTCGTCTGAAAGTCATTTATAAAACAAGGCCCGAAGTCGTCTGAAATTCACGCCCAAATTTCTCCAAATCCAATTGGTAATTTCCAAAACTTATAAAAGGAGAATCGAAGAGCATGCTGAGATCTGGAAGTGAACGCTTATGATCAATTTTAATTTCTTGGATTGAGAGAATTTCTCCCTTTAACTCGCTCCGTTCAAGCTCGATTTGGGGAGGCGTGGGGACATCGGGTGGCGCGGCGTTCGAGGCATGGGAGGAGCTCCTGGCGGCGCATCGAGGGGTGGGTGACGATGGTCGGACGGCGGCCTCCTGGGTGGTGCGACGGGGGTTTGGGGCCAACGGTTTTGGGTTCTAGAATTTGAACGGGGAGGGAGAAAGAAGGGTAAAAGGGAGATATAAATTAATTATTATTTCAATTATGTAATTTAAAACTTCGGACCATAATAAATTTTGCATACGAACTCAGAATCGTGCGAAACTGGATCCATTGCGATCGTGGAGACGAGAGCTTCACAACAGAACTAATTTGGTCAGATTTGGAGCAAGTGGAATTTTGAGCTAAACTAAACATCCGTTTAATTTAGTTTAAAAATAAATCCTCAATTAAAGACTGACGGATTAGAAATCAGGGTGAGAATTCTCTCACTAAATTATTTGTACAGTCATGTATTTTATAACTGAATATATATTGATTGCATGTGTATGCAATGTGGTCCATTTATTATAAAATGTTATACGGTGCCTGGTAGCTCACATTCACAGTTGTTTGCAAACCCGTGGATGAATTATTGATTTGTTGTATTATGTTTTGATTATTATTTTGAAATAGTTAACATGTTAGAATAATGTTAATATTATTGTGGTAGTTGAAATTGGATATAAATATCCATTTATAAATGAACAAGGAATTAATTATTACTTGTTTAAGTAAAATTAGTCAGTTAGTAAAATATTTCGAGTTGAATTGAAAACGATTAAATTCATGAATCAGCAGTGAATTTAAATTGATTATTGTTGGTTAAAAACCCCACACGAGTCTTGGGATGATATTTGACTCACACATCTCCATTGTGTGAAACTACGGTTAATCGGTTGATTGACAGATTTATATAAGCATCAATTATTTGATTGAATCTTATATGAAAATTAATGCACATTGGATGTCATTCTGGATGTTGATAGTTGTTTGCAACTATTGTTGGGTGTATATGATGAACGTAATCTATATAAATTTATTTACATGGATATTGGTTGAAATTTTATTCCAATCCAGAATAAATATGAATAATTTTATAATATAATATTCAATGAAGATTAGAAGTTTGATTTTGATGTCTGATTTTGGATGGACACAAAAATATAAAAATATGAAGCTGAGTTAAGTATATAAAACGTTATTTTAACTCGGGCAGATTTTTATATCGATTTTATTCATTTTTAAAATGAATATCGAGAGGACTGAATTTCAAAAAAACAAATTTATAAACATTTTATAAAATACGTTTTTAAAATGGAAATCGATGAAATATATTATATATATTTAAATGGCTTGAATAGAATGTGTCGCACAACGACCGTTCGCAAATTTCAACCATCAACTTTGAATGGATGTAACGGGAGATCCAACCGTCGGATTATCCTAAAACCGGAATGGTTGGGTTCGTATCGAAAGGATCTTTCAAATGAATACCTGAGATTTAAATTTGAACAATTATATTTTAAAATATGTCCAAACCAATTTCAGAGAAGGTCGCTATGGATGCAGTTTGGTGGCCGATATTGGAAACCGACTGTAAAGGCGTTAATAAAATTATTAAAAATATGGAAAAATTATGTAAAATCATAATAAATGATTTGGAAAGATTTTTGGATGAAATATTCCATATTTGAAAAGATAAAAATTATTTTTATCTGAATGAACTAGTTAACAACTAGAATAACAATCCAATAAGTTTAAATTAATAAATGGATTGAGAATGGTATTGATATAACCAGAGTTTTCCAACATATATGTATATGAAATGGATTTGAATGGAAATTATCTTTGGGTATTTTGATATTGGATTCCGTGATTATACAGATATTGTTGTGGGAATCTGGAAGATATTGATTTCGTTATTCCAACACGATATCTTTTAGTTTCAAAATTTGGTATTGAATGTAAGTCGACATGATTTCCATTTAAAATATTATATTTAATATCAAATTGAATCTTGGGTTCGTTGTGAATGGTATCTTAAATAATACTATTCTTAAACCTAGTTATGAAAATAATAAATCTTTTAATTATGATTTAAAGAAGTTTTTCAGTTTATTTAATTAAATTGGAATTGAATGGAATAGGATTAACAATAATCGAGATGAGCTTCTATGAAGGAAGGCGTTTACCATTTATGGAATTTAAAAGGCCTGGTCGTTATTCCACTTTTAGTACTGGTCGGATACGGAATTTTTTATCGATTATGAATTGTTCAGATTTCCGTGAAGATTCCATATTTAATGGAAGATGATTTTGGGTTTATTGTGAACAATGTTTTTACATGACATTTGTTCTTTAACCCAAGCAAAGACAAGATTAATTTCTAAATGTTGTATAATCATTAAATAATAATATTTGAGATAGAGTTTTAATGAATCTTTAATTAGACTAAAATGATAATGAGATAATTAAATTTATCAAACTCGAGAATTGTTCGAGGTGGAGTACCGCCAGTTTTACTCCGTGCAATAGTTAAATCTTTAATTAGATTTGAACGTGAAATGATAATTAAATATACCAATAGCACTGTCAGTGTAAAATATGGAGTACCACCATTTTTTTCTCCATGGGATGAATAGGTCGGGATTGGGAATAAATGATTACTTCGGTAAGGCTCGATAATCCCAACTAGCTTTATAAACCTTAATTTGGTTTAAGTTGTGAAAAGATAATAAAATATTTTGAAAATGATATCTAAAGGAAGATCAAACTATAAGTTTAAAAGAATTTATCTTTGATAAAATTAATGGGAACCTTTCACCAAAGATATGAATATTTGAATAAAAAATATTCTGGATGGGAATGAGATGTGAGATATCTTTGTGTATTATCACATGATTACAAAGATGCGTCAGTTATTCTAAACGACCGGGTTTAACTCATTCTGAATGACTTTACGACGATTAGAAGTCGAAAATGAAGATGGTGGATGAAGACTGGAGATCTTCACACCGTTTGGGCTATTGCTGATGTCTCACTTGTAAAGTACACCCATGTAGAGGTAATAAGTGGTGATCGTCCACACGTACTTGGAGATCGACCGGATACGCGAGGACCTCTCTCCTGTATTGGACATATGGGATGAGGAATAAGGTGCCTCTGGTTTCGTTCAGACCTGAAACAGACTTGTAAATGGATTGTATATTCGACATTGTATTGTGTGCTTTATTCGTTGATCTATGCTAAATATATATCTGTTTGGTGGCAGAGAATTTATTCTCTTTCTTAACACCTTTCTTTGAGACGTACGAGCTTAGGGGTTATATATTGGTGGAAATCAATGGTATGATATGGATCGTCAATGTGGCATGCTAAGATGCAAATGATCAAGGCTTTTGTTGAAAAGCAGGGCCTTGTGGATGATGATCAAAGCACAACTTTAATTAGCATTGCTTTGTGTATAGCGTTGATCCGCGAGCCTCATACCCCGATATGAGTCAAAAACGGGATAAGGGACGTAGGGAGAGCATACGTTTCTTTCTTGCTAGAAGTGGCGTCATGGTATGAAGCTCAATCATTTTTACTTATGTCGATGATGGATTGCGTGGCGCCTCGGATATAGAGCCGAGTAAAAGGCTCATATGGTCGACGTTCTGACAGATTGTAGGTCTGATAGGACTGGAAAACGTATTGTTCAGGAATAATTAATCCACAAACGTTAGGTGTGGACCGGCCCTGCCGGGTCCAAGGGTTGCCCATAGGTGTGATCCTGGGTCATCTTGCTAGAGGTGATCCGAATTCGGTAAAGAGACCATCCCTTGTCTTGACTCATGATGAAAATCCAATTTCCAATACGCGACCTTCAATTTCAGTTGCAAACCTATATGGCGACATAATAGGATGTGGTACTATGCCATCTAGGATTGATACATTTATATTCGAAGGTTTTTCTATACTATGCACTTATAGTAATATTAAAAATCTTTGTTTTTAAAACGTGTCAAGCATGTTTGGCTATTATAAGGTAAAACTCTATCCTCCGGTTTGCATTGCATTGCATTGTGAGATGAGACCTGAGTCTCATAATAGTTTCATTTTCCAAAAAGCATTGTGTTGTTTTATTTTAAAATGATATTCATATGGAGTAAACTCGTTCCGTGTCATACAACATGGTCTCATGATTTACCCTACTTTAAAATAAGTTTTAATAACTGTTTTAAGTTCTTACACTAATCCCATGACTGACCTGAAGTTATTATTTTCACCTAAACTTTGGGTGCCCATATTTTCCACATAGTCAGCTAGTTGTTTTGGTTTTGCAGATTTTTATTTAACAGGATCCTGGTTTACAGCTAGAGCTATATTCGAAAAGCTTTGTATTCGTGTATTCCTTTCAGTTATGGTAGTTGATTTATTTCTGTTGTGCATTGTATTTATACATTTTTATTTCCGCTGCTATGTAAATTATTAATCTATGATATTATTTTTCTGCTGTTTAATATTTACTCGTACTATGATATTCTTGTACTCTGATGTAAATTGTTGTAACAACAATGAAATGTTCTATGTTCAAATGCGTCGTGTCCTCATACAATGCGTGTTTTCCGTCTCTTCGGAAATAGGTGGATTTCAGAGCGTAACAAAAGACCATGAAGGATGGCTTATGGAGGAACCTGATCAGTTGAAAGGTGGTGAAATAAGTAGATTTAAAAAAATTTATTTACATCATAGTGGGGCTATAAAGTTGATAATTCCACTAAATCTAATTTAGGTACTTTAATAAAACCATATTTTATTAATATTTTATTCTTTATTATTAACTAAACTAGCACAAACTCGTGCTTCACATACAGATATCACCCAAACATTTAAATGAAACTGGATTTTTTTTATAGTGATAATCTAGTGTTGGATGTGACGTTTTGATAATATGTTTGTAAGTTTCCATTAGTTTTTATGTTGATGGTGAACATTCAGAATCATGTAACCATTGTTAAGTGATGTGGCTATCAACCATTAATACTAACAAAATGTTTTTATGAAGAAGCACTTTTAGCGGGGAAACACATTCTAATAACTCATTGTTGTGGATGAAGGATATTTAGGTTTATACAACATTTTAAAAATGGAGCTGCTGCCATTGGTGCAAAAATAAACATTTGTATAAAGTCTAAAAGGGAGAAGAACATCTTTATTTAGTAACAGTCTTAATCAACAAAACAGATGTCAGATTCATTTATTTTTTATATATCAACATAAAATATTGAAAATATCTTTCTACCTTAATGTACCTTAAGCATTGGATCTAATTTCTTTTACAATTAATAATTTCCCTTTAAAAATATTACTAAATCTTGGCATGATTTAGCAAATAAATTTCCTTTACAACTACAAAACTCCATTATATTACCAAATCTTAGTTCAATTTGTAATAATGTAACAACCTGAATTTTTAACAAATAATAATTAATTAATAAATTAATTAATTAATTAAGGAATAAACTGATGAAATGAATATTAATCACAATTCTTTGAAAAATGGACAATGGAGGTTACGCCATTGTATCCGTTACAAAATTTTGGTTAAGGTAGACATTTGGTTTGTTAAAATCAGATTTAAAATGAAGAAGCTATAATTATTTAAAGATTAAACAAAATTCAGAAAATAAATAAAATAAGATAAGACCCAAGCTGGGTCGACCCTAGTGTCGACCCACATAAAGGTATGGGTCGACATAAACGTGGCCTGGGAACCTTGTTTGCCAGGCACAATTTCTATCGTATAAGCTATATTTTTGGGTTTTGATTCCAGATCCTTGTTCCAGTCTAATGGCCTAAAATCTAAACATAAAATCCAATGAACTTGGAAACCCTAACTCTATTATAAATAGCCCCCAAAACCTAACCTAACCTTCACTACTCCATTCTATACCTTTCTCAAATAACCCTCTTCTCAAATATAATTTTGATGGAGTATTAGGGCTTGGTTCTACATGTATTTCTGGGGGATATTCATAGATAGAGAGGATCTACCAAGGCTTATTGGATTTGCTTAAATTTTATGTGAGTATTCTATTATTACAAGATTTCTTCCAAGTTAAGGTTAAAATTGATATAATAGTTGTTACAATGTTTCAGATCTTAATCTTTCTGTAGTTATACACAGATCTAGTTCATTTGTTATTTATTTACAGATCCAGCTATCCCTAATCCTTTTCTCTATAAATAATTCTTTTAGATCTGATTTATGTTCTTGTTCTTTCCTTTTGTCTATTTTAGAAAATCCATTACTATAATTTATTTTAGTTATCAACAACTTTGTTCTTTGTATGAAATTTTTTTGCAGTTCTGTAATTAGCCCAATTTTTATTTCAGATCTGTTTCTGTCCATTTGAGCCTAGGCCATACGAGAGCCTAGGTCATTTCCTTTTTATTTTTGATGTTGAATGTAGGCCTTTTGAGCCTAAACCTTTCATTTGTTTGTATTTTTGCACAAATTGGGTTAAAACATGAGATGAGACAATAATAACGCAATTGGATAATAATAAGAATAAAGTATAAAAAGGATTAATCCGGGCCTAGTAAATTTATACAATAATGGGTATAAAAGAGGCATATTGAAATCTGGTTAAAAATGTAATAAACAAACAAACTGTAATATTCAGAAGATAATGAAATTTAGTAAAAAGATGATTTTGGGCATGTTGGAAATTAATGAATACTGTATTCAGATGTGGATTTTAAATTGAAATGAAATGTACTTAATTGGACATTAAGTAACATGTAATTATAAAACATGTTAATTGGAATGAATTGCACTTAATTTGACATTGATTAACCTGTATTTAGAAAATATGTTAATTGGAATGAATTGCACTTAATTTGACATTAAATAACCTATATTTGGAAAATATGTTAATTGGAATGAATTGCACTTAATTTGACATTAAGTAACATGTATTTGGAAAACATGTTAATGGGGATGAATTACACTTAATTTGACATTAAGTAACCTGTATTTGGAAAACATGGTAATTGGAATGAATTGCACTTAATTTGACATTAAGTAACATGTATTTGAAAAACATGTTAATTGGAATGAATTGCACTTAATTGGACATTAAGTAACATGTAAATAGGAAACATGTAAGTAGTAATGGATTGAAAATTAAGTGGCATGAGGAAGGGTTGTATAAAAAGATTACATTTATTTATAAATTTTAATTACAATCTAGAAATATAACAAGTGGTTATTTTGGGATTATTAATAACTTAAATGTATCATGTTAAATTAATGAAATTAATAAGCTGAGATAAAAGTCCATTCCAATTAGTGATATAAGGGGCTCGTAGATAGGAGTCCGTTCCAGTGAGATATAAGGGGTTCGCGGGAAGGGGTTGTATAAAAAGGTTACATTAGCAATGTTAATTACAATATAGGAATACAACACGAGGTTATATTGGGCTTATTAATGAACTTTAACATGTTAAGTTAAAATCCTATGATTAATAAGCTAAGGGGTCTATTCCTGTAACAACCCGAATTTTAATAACATGTTAAAGCCATAAATCAAGGCAGAATTAATTTTTAAAACAAGAATCAAGGAAAACGGGTTGCGCCATTGCGTTCGTCTCAAAATTCTGCTTGGAAACGAGTTCGAGTTTTCGAAAATCGGAGTCGGTATGAAGGAGATATGACCCTCCGAAGTTTCAGAAATTTTCAGAATCGAAAACAGCTCGAAATTTCGAATTCAAAACCCAGAACAGGCTGGGCGGGAAATTTCCCGCCCAGGACCAGGTCGACCTGGGGGTCTACCATAGTGTCGACCTCCCAGGGACCAGGTCGACCATAGTGTCGACCTAGGGGTCGACCTGCCTCCCGAACCCACTTTCTGAACCTGATGCATTCTGATGTATTTAGACTCGTTTTCTGTCCAGATTCATCTGCCTAATCTTATATAAACAGCCTCCTTGCCTCATTCTCTTTACACCATTCTTCTCTAACCTTATGCTGCATAAATTCTTGATGGACATAGCTTCTTCTTCTTCCTCTAAATTAAATTAAATTAAAATAAAACGCGAAGATTATTTCTTGAAGACTACGGCTAGGAATTGCATATTGGGGATTTGCTTCTACAATCAAATCAGAATTCATCGATTCAACTATTCGACGACAAATTTCTAGACTTGACTTCTGCATCTAAATTTCTTAGACCACGATCTGTAAGTTCAAGTTACTTTTAGATTAAAACTATAAACTTAATATGGACATGTTATAAATCAGAATTGGACCTATGTATGATAATTAATTTATATATATTCTTGTTCATCTTGGATCTTGACTTTTGGGAATATTGCCTATGACAATGAAACTATTGTTAATGGCATAAGACTATGCCTATGCCTATGACTGTGAACATAAGACTATGCCTATGCCTATGACTGTGAACATAAGACTATTGCCTATGACTATGACAAGGACAATTGTGGCTAATCACCTATGATTCATGACCATGAGGTTATTGCCTAGGATTATGACTATGAAATTGGATCTAAGCTTGACTTTCTATTCAGACCTATTTTCTTTATTTATCCTTGGATCTTGATTTTGGGGATTTTTCTATTTAAGTTAGATCTATCTATGTTCTTGAACCTAGATTACTATTCAAACCTTTTCATATTCATAATGTTATCAAATCTATATGCCTGCGATGTTTTAGTCAATTTATTCAGTTATATCATGCCTTGGAAATAAATTGAAAATAGAACAATGTTTATTATGTTATATGTGGAATTGAATGATATTGATCTATGTCTGTGGTTCTATTTTATTATCATGTTGAATTGGGAATTAATGAATAAGTCTATTCATATGTATATGAACTTGGAGTATAACCTGTTCTGACAAGTTGTGTAGTTAATCATGTTATGCAAGTTTTAGGTTGTAAAATCATATCACATATGCAACCAAATGTTAGATCTACATGTTTATGTGTATATGTTAAACTTATATCATATTTCAAGTTCACACTTATTCATATGTTCGTGATTGATTTGCAAGTTCACATATATGTAAGTTGATTTAGTCTATGTTGCAAATTCACATATATGTATGTTGATTTAGTCTACGTTGCAAGTTCACGCCTATGATATTCATGTTGATTATTTTGCAAGTACACATCTATGGTGTTCATATTGACTATGCCAAAAGTGCCAAGTTTACACCAATATCATGTTTATGTTAATGAATTTCTTTAATCAAATTTTATGTATATTAAATTAGGATAAGTTTTTAGCCTAATATTATATGTCAAAAATCATGCGGACGAAGAATTAGGCTAAGATTGTTAGACTAATATTTAGACGGGGCAACGTTGGAAAAAATTGGTAATTATAGGAAACTTGGCATGAAACTCGCCTTGAAATTTGACACGAACTTGACATGAAACTTGAACATGGACATGACACTAGAATGAACTTGAAAATGGCCAACTCGAGGTTGGGTTGAGTTTGCAGTGTAATTCTGCCCGGAACCGCCCGACAAATCCAGTTATTGCAAACAATAGGATCTAATGTGGGTAGTTGGTCATATCGCACTTGAAAACCCGAGGTCAGACTGAGTTGTGGTGTAAATCTTCCCGGAACCGCCCAGCATATCCAGTGACCACAACAGCAGGTCTGATGTGAGAGGTTGGGGTGCATTAATGAATTAATGCCACATGATAGGGTTAAGTCATGAACATGAAAGACAACACTTAACCAACTTGACACATGATTCGTAGGGCTAAGTCAAAAACTTGAATGACAACACTTAGCCAATTTGACATGACACGTAGGCGGCTTAAGTCACGAACTTGAATGACAACACTTATCCAACTTGACATGCTAGACTGATAAGGGTTAAGTCACGAATTTAAATGACAACACTTAACCTATTGGACGGAAACCCTTGTTACGCGGTCCTTTTCAGCAGTAACCCACTAAACGTATCATGGTACCCTGGAACTAGGTAGGGTGGGACACGATTACTGGGATGATTGTAAGCGACCAGAACGACGGCTGTGTTGGTGCTCCAGTGTAGGTTCAGGCGGGCTATGGTCGTGCACCTAGTCCGGAGTTGAAAAAGCAGGCATTGGGCATCAGTAGGTTTATCTGTGCATGCTTGATTCGTGTCGGTGGTTGGCACCATAGGGCTTGATACACCCTATAGTGGACCTAGCACAGGTGACTACATTCGTGATAGGGCCGTATGACACAGACACACGGCGAGCTAGAACTTGTAGGGAGCCGATCAATTAGTGGATTGTTCCGTTGGACCTAGTAATGGGTCATTTCATGATATTGGGCCAAGTGATCATTTCATGATTAATATAAGACATGGGTTTGGGATATTAGTACAGTTGGTGTAACGAACCTTGAACATGCGATGCTATACTTGATTTATTAGGTTATCTTAGTCTATCTTGCCCATCTTGACAGCATCCTTATGTTTACTTTCAGTTTATACATGTCATGTTACCTTTACCTGTTTTTATGCTGAAAGTCACTAGGACTTACCAGTATTTATGACTGACCCGTTTTCTTTCGCCTCTTTTTCTTTCGTTTCCCCCTTGGTTCTCAGGGAGGAAACTCTAGCACTTAGCTTGGATTTCGCTTGCTTTCGGTTCAGCTCATGTATGGTTTGATCTTGAGCTATGCTATGGCTTCATTTCTGCTACCTTTGGGGAATTAAGCTATTTTTGTTGTTTTAAGATTATGCTTCTTTGTTTATGCAAGACAGAATTTGTTATAATGGAAAATAATGACTTTGGCTATTTGGTACTTTGGATGTAAAAGGTTTTGACTCTTTTTTGAAAGTAATGAAATTTATCTTTTGATTCTTCCGCTGTTTTATCTATGTTCTGTCTTGTGATATTTCTGTGTTTGTTTACCTCGATAACGCTCCTCCAAAACTAGTGCGTTCCCTTTGTGTGTGACCCTAGCAGAGGTGGGGTGTTACAATTCCAGTGAGATATACGAGGTTCGTAGAAATCCTAGTTATAACTTGGGGACTAAGTCTAAGGGTGACTTGTGTCAAATTCTTGTTCGTGTGGAACCCATATCAATCAATATCCATGTTGTTATCATCAGAGTCTCGCACTAGGTAGACGCTGCGCACGCTTTACTAATTTGGATAGTAAGAGGTTCAAAATGAGGTGGGTACAGGCGCGTTCCGGTAGAATGATGAGCGTGCATTATTACGAACAGGGAAGATAGGATGTTGTAACGTTATGATTAATGCTGTGTCTTTTTAGTTTATGGATTCGGGATTGATAACCCTGAATTTCATAGCTGGCATAGATTATTCTCATCTGGAGAGCTGATCAACGGGTAGCATTAGGAAATTCTTTCCTAATTATTTATTTATGTTCAAAGTTTTAGAAGTACAAAACAACTAATCGGTTTTAGTCTGATCATTACTATCATCATTATATTTTGGATAAGAACAGTCAATCCTTTATGGAAATCAATTATCGTTCACCTTTAGATGTGCACAGACACTTACCATTTTATGGCACTAAAACTACTATTTATCTGTTTTCCTTAACCTAGTAGTCGAGCTAGTAATCATAGCAGCTCACCAGACTTTATGTCTGACCCATTTCCTTTCTCTTTTCTTCCCCCTAGTCTTATAGGGAGAAAGTGTATAATTCAGATTTCTTTTTCCAAGGTTAGGTTGTATCTTCTTGACTATTTGGGCGATAATATTATTTTATTCTGATGTTGTTTTTGACTGAGATTTTGAGATATGACACTTTGTAACTATTTGGCTAATTGAAACAAAGATGGTTTTGTATTTAAAAATGAAAGTTTCTTCTTCCACTGAAGAATTGCTATTTTATGTCTTGTGAAATCTTATCCACTATAATATTTTATGTCTTTATACTTACAATGCTCCATGTTTTCCTAATGAAATCCCCATATGGGTGACTTTAAGGAATGTAAGGTGTTGCATTTGGTATCAGAGCCTAAGGTTACCAAGATCACTAAAGTTTTTTTAAAAGAAGGTATTTTCAAAAGAAAACACATTTTTCAGAAATCAAAAGTTACTTTTGAAAATTAAATACCCCCTATAGTTAGTTACAATCTTCCTTTGACTCTTTCGAATTCTAAATCTTTATCTTTTCTTTGTTAAGTTATAAGACGACCTATCTAAGCTTTTCTTTATAAGTTGAAAATTTGATTGGCGGACAAACCCGTTTAGCTTAGTAGTTGGGAAAGGTCGATGTTAGAAAGGAACTTGCTGCTTGACAAATATTAAAAAGGGTTAATCATGGATGGAACAACTATATTAGTTTAGTGATAAAATGATAGTTTGGAAGTTAAGAATAACCTAAATTGCTTGGTTAAGAAAACATGATGTATTTCCATAGTTTGGTTTGAAATTAACATAGAAAACGTCATTGCAAGAGTGAATGGATCGGTGCAGAATAGTGGTTTTACTGTATTGCGCACTATCCTCCAATTTAATGGTAATTAAAAACAAATATCTTGCATTTATGGATTTCTATAAAATAGATTGCCTTATACTATGGAAATAGATTTTTATACATTTTCGATAACCAATCAATTAGGAATAAACAGAACTTCCTAAAAGGTAAATTTAAGGATGGCAAGTGAAAGATCAACAAGAGTATATCAATGTCAAAAGGATTGCAAGGAAAGGTGTTGTTCAAAAGTGATTAAGGAATGGGAGAAGCAAGGGTTGGTGAAAGGAAGAATTTTATCTATCCTTAGTTCTATCTAGTTCTCCTATTTGGTTTAGGAAAATTTTGTCCATTTTCCCTTGATGTGTTGCTTGGGGTGGCTGCGTGAGGCCATAACCATGATGAGGAGAGTCGAGCATCTACATTATAGTCTTAATGAAGTGTTCCTTTACAGATATGGTAAATCCTTGAGGGTGTGATGATAGCACCAGTGACTGTTTTTACTTAGACCCAATAATAGTTTCCAAACCTCGTAGGGAGATCAGCTTGATTATTTGTGGTGAGTCGGGGTTGAAACTAGAAATCTTGATTTAGGAGGTGTTTGGAGCATTTCCGGGTAGGGTTGGTTTTGGGCCTAGATAGATCAACCATATAATTGTTTATCCAAGTTTTTTACACTAGTAATAGAATTCGATTGAGGTGCTTATATTCTAAGGTTTTTAAGTAAGAGAATTTAGAGGATGGATTAGTTAGCCAATTTGGGGCTATTTTGACTGCAAGAAGAAAATGATCAGGCTAGGTTATGCGATAGACTAATTTTTGAGACTTCTTGTAAGGTCGGTCGTGTTGATATTCCTATTTTTCTTAGTGCATCTCTAGGCAGTATCTATTCAGTTCTCCCTATGCTATATATTTAGAATATGGTAAGCGGTTGAACGGTTATCTCTAGGAGAGATTGATTGATTTTCGGGTCTATATTTGTGACGACGCTAAACTTGTGGAATTTTGGGTAAAGCACATGGTTTTGCGGGTATAAGTGAGAATTGAGTTTCATGGTTTTGACTGAAACCTTTCCTAGCTAGGGAATTATGCTGTCAATGGATGGGTTTGGAGTTTAGACAAGTTAGCTGTATAGTGGGCTATCTCAGATATTGGAATGAAAATGGTTTTCCTTGGAGGAGAACCTGAGGATTAGTTGGATTGGAATATTTTACTCCCTAAACCCTATCTTTTGAAAAGAATAGTGTGGCACTTATGTTGGAGCCTTCCGCATGTATTTTAAGGAAGTAGTTGGACTTCAGTTGTAATGGAAATGTTTTAGGAAAAAGCCAAGTAAAAGAATTTTTGAACTAGTTATCGTACCTTTTTGGCTAGCTTGTACCTAAGCCTAGTTATTGACTTGTGTAGTAGGGTGATTAGTAAAAACCGTGTTGGTGACATGTTGGTCTAAGAAGGAATGAGAAAGCCTTTTTCGGATTAATGCTTTAGTACCAACTCTATTAAAGTAACATTGGTTAGAAAACCTGTAAGAGTAGTTATCATGGATTAACCATCATTAGTTTGTTATAAGAGTCAAGAGAAGGACCATTACCTACTATGTGAGAAGTCTAAATTTTTAGTAACCATAAGTTGTTGGTTAGTTGTTTCCTTACTAGGGATTAAGGCTTTAAGACAAAGAAAAATATATCGAATATGTAGTTAACAATTTTTGGCTTTTTGGAAGTTTAAGAATTCATGTAATATTAAAGGGAATATTTTGTAGGCCCAGGAGATTTAACCCAAGATTGTATCTTAAGACTGGATAGGAATTCACCATTTATTAAGATATAATTAGGATATGGTACTTATCAGGATTTTGTCATTTGGACAAAATAAGTGGAACGAACTAAGGAACTCAACATGGGTAAATAGAGACTAGAAATTTGAGGATGGAAAGGAAAAAAAAATTGACTTTACTTATAAGATTAAGGCAAGATTTTTGATCAGTTCACTTGAGAGTTTCTTCCCAAAGTAATTAAGATGAATAAGATGAAAAAACTACACTGAGAGATTCAAGTTTCTTATCTGTATTCATCTGACAAGTATTTCCTCTTTGATATTCTATCAGTAGCTTCTTCCTTTGATTAGGGATTTCCTTCTAGTATATCCTTGGGAAGTGTAGATCTTAGGATTTGGGCTTATGGATGATAGGATATGGATGAAACATGTGTTTGAGACATGTTAAGTTTGATGGTTGCAAATGGACGCATATAACACACTAAGCACTAGATTAGAGATCGACTGAACTAGAATACTTACATATTGAATATGGATGTGTGCGCATTTTAATTTATTTCCACTATGGATGAAAAAAATTAGTTGAATCATTACTTGGATGTTGCATTTTGATGAATGGTTGTTGCACACATATAGAATTTTATATGTATCATTAGGATTCTCTTGCATATATATTGGATGCATGGCACAGAAATAAAATGCAATAAGGAGGTCAACTGAATCAATAGACCGCCTGATTTTCACATTAGCTTACGGACATAGACACGACACCTTTGCATATGCTCATATAAAGCATTATAAATTCTAAGGACAATGGATGTCAGTAGATAATGGTTGAGTAGATGGGTGCAGATAATGGTTGATAACATTAATAACATTCTTCTAGCCTTGGAGATTTTGGAGATGAAATCCTTTATAAATTAAGGAGAGGAGAATGGAACAACCCGAATTTTTAACAAAAAACATAAATTAATTAATTAAGGAATAAACTGATAAAATAAACATTAATCAGAAAAATATTGAGAATTGGACAATTGGGTTTGCGCCATTGGATCCATTACAAAATTCTAGTTAAGATAGACATTTGGTTTGCTGAAATCAGATTTAAAACGAAGAAGTTATAGCTGTTTAAAGATTAAACAAAATAAAAAATAATAATAATAAAATAAGGCCTAAGTTGGGTCGACCACTAGACTGACCCATGACCCAAGTGGGTCGAGCCCTATGTCGACCCACATAGGGGTGTGGGTCAACCCAGACATGGCTTGGCAACATTGTTTGCTAGGCACGATTTCGACTGTTTGAGCTATGTTTTTGGGTTTTATTTTCAGATCCTTGTTATAATCTAATGGTCTAAAATCTAAACATAAAATCTGATGAATCTGGACATAAAATCCAATGAACCTAGACACCCAAACTATATTTTAAATAGCCCCTAAAATCTAACCTAATCTTCACAACTTCATTTCTATACCTCTCTCAAATAACCATCTTCTCAAATATAATTTTAATGGAGTACTGGGGATTAGTTCTACATATATTTTTGGGGGATATTCATAGATAGAGAGGATATACCAAGGCTTATTGGATTTGCTCAAAATTTAATGCGAGTATTACTATGATTACAATATTCTTCCAAGTTAAGGTTAAAATTGATATAATAGTTATTACAGTGTTTCAGATCTAAATCTTTCTGTAGTTATACACAAATCTAGTTCATTTCTTGTTTATTTACAGATCCAGCTGTCCCTAATCCTTTTCTTTGTAAATAATTCTTTTAGATTCAATTTATGTTCCTGTTCTTTCCTTTTAACTATTTCAGTAAATCCATTGCTGTAACTTATTTCAGTTATCTACGACTTTGTTCTTCGCATGAAATTTTATTGCAATTCTGTAATTAGCCCTATTTTTATTTTAGATCTATTTCTGTCCATCTGAGCCTAGGCCATACGAGATCCTAGGTCATTTCCTTTATATTTCTGACGTTGAATTTAAGCCTTTTGAGCCTAAACCTTTCATTTTTTTTCTTATTTTTGCACAAATTGGTTAAAACATGAGATGAAACAGTAATAACGCAATTAGATAATAATAAGAAAAAGGTATAAAAAGGATTAATCGAGGATTAGTAAATTTATACAATAATGGGTATAAAAGAGGCATGTTGAAATCTGGTTAAAAGATGCAATCAACAAACAAACTATAACATTTGGAAGATAATGAAATTTAGTAAAAAAAAATGGATTTTGGGCATGTTGGAAATTAATGAATGCTCCATTCAGATAATGGATTGTAAATTGAAATGAATTGTACTTAATTGGACATTATGTAACATATAATTATAAAACATGTTATTTGGAAGGAATTGCACTTAATTTGACATTAAGTAACTGTATTTGAAAAAAATGTTAATTGGAATGAAATTCACTTAATTTGACATTAAGTAACATGTATTTGGAAAACATGTTAACTGAGATGAATTGCACTTAACTTGACATTAAGTAACATGTATTTGGAAAACATGTTAATGAGATGAATTGCACTTATACATTAAGTAACATGTATTTGGAAGACATGTTAATTGGAATGAATTGCACTTAACTGGACATTAAGTAACATGTAAATGGGAAACATGTAAGCAGCAATAAATTTCACATAATTGGACAATAAGTGGCATAGTGAAGGATTGTATAAAAGATTACATTTATTTAGAAATGTTAATTAGAACCTAAAAATATAACAAGTGGTTATATTGAGCTTATTAATAAACTTAAATGTATTAAGTTAAATTTATGAAATTAATAAGCTGAGATAGGAGTATGTTCCAATTAGTGGTATAAGAGGCTCGTAGATAGGAGTCCATTCCGGTGAGATATAAAGGTCATGTGAAGGGGTTATATACATATATTACATTAGAAACGTTAATTACAACCTAGGAATATAACACAAGGTGGGCTTATTAATGAACTTAAACATGTTAAGCTAAATTCTGTGATAAATAAGCTAAGGGGTCCATTCCAGTGAGATATAAGGAGCTCGTAGAAATCCTAGTTATAACTTGGGGACCAAGTTGAGGGGTGACATGTGTCAACTGCTTGTTTGGGTGGAACTCGTATTAATCAGTATCCATGTTTTTATCATCAGAGTCTTGCACTAGGTAGAGCCTAGGGCACGCTTTACTGATCTGGATAGTAAGAGGTTGAAAATGAGGTGGGTACAGGTGCGTTTCGACGGAATGATGAACGTGCATCCTTACGAACAGGGAAGATAAGATGTTGTAATGTCTATAATTAATGTTGTGTCTTTTTAGTTGATGGGCTCAGGATTCATAATCCCAAATTCCAATGCTGGCACATGTTATTCACATCTGAAAAGCCGACCGATGGTTAGCATTAGGTAATTCCTTATTATTTATTTATGTTCAAAGTTTTAGAAGTGCAAAACAGCCAGTCAGTTTTAGTATGATCATTACTATCATCGTTATCTTTTGGATAAGAATAGTCAATCCTTTATGTCAATCAGTTATTGTTCAACTTTAGATGTGCACATATACTTACCCTTTTATGACACTAGAACCACTATTTATCTATTTTTCTTAACTTAGTAGTCGAGCTGATAATCATAGCAGCTCACCAGACTTTGTGTCTAACTCATTTCCTATCTCTTTTCTTTCCCCTAGGCTTACAGGGGGAAAATGTATAGTTTAGATTTCTTTGTTGATTTTGTCGTGAATAATTTCTGCAAAAGATGGATGACTTCGTGTTCTTTTTCCGTGGTTAGGTTGTATCTTCTTGACTATTTGGGGGATAATATTGTTTTACTCTGATGTTGTTTTTGACTGAGTTTTTTAGACATGACACTTTGTAACTATTTGGTTAATTGAAACAAATATGGTTTTGTATTTGAAAATGAAAGTTTCTTCTTCCGTTGAAAATTTACTATTTTTATGTCTTGTGAAATCTTAGCCTCTGTAATATTTTATGTTTATACTTACAACACTCGATATTTTCTTAATGAAATCCTCATATGGGTGACTTTAAGGAACGTGGGGTGTTACAAATAAAATCTAACAAATAAATTCTTTTCACAAATTAATAGAAACAAAGTTTAAACTAGCATCATATTGAATGTTTTTTGAGGAAGAACATCATATTGAATGTAGCAACTGAGTAATAAAATTCAAAACATCTATGCATACGATTTCAAAAATGTGGCTTAAGTCTTATGTTGATCATTTTTTCTGAGCATGCTAAACTTATCCAATTTATACGAAAACGATTCACGGATAAGATGCATGTTATCATCAGATGCCAAGGGCATACCATAACAGAGTTGAGAAAATTCAGATACATATTTGCGAAATCATTCATTTATAATCAAATCATATATACCGACGATAAATGAGATGACTCATTCAGGGTGACCTAGTTTTTCCTCCATTTGAGGTAAATCTTCCTCCTTTTTAAGTTCTACAAGTAAATTTCAATCTCTTGAAAGAGAAATACAGAAAATTAATAAACTATACATCAAATTTAAAAATAATAAATTGTATATGCCTGAGTGCCTGCATTGTCAGTCATGAGATCATGCATAACTACTTTCATGGGAGATGGTTAATTAACTAACAATAGAAGGATATTACCGACTTCTAATATCCGTGTTATATGAGAAAAACAAAAACCATGTAATAGAAGAATATACGAAACTATGTAACAGAAGTGTGTAAAGTATACACTCGCATGTCTGTTGAAAATGAAACATGTGCCCGCAACTGTCATCACACCAGTACGTCTCCACCGAAAAAATTAATGGCCAAACATAACTATTAAATGGAGCCATGCAAAAACCTACACTTGTCATAAAAGATGTGCCCACATCTGTCATCGCACAAGTAGGGAATGATGGACATATTCATGGGAGTAAGATACTTATTCATTCCGCTAAATATCTCCCATTAGTTTACAATGCTCTGCACAAACTTGCATTCCATTTCTAGAAAATTTGTTTATCCTACCTACAACTTAAAACATAAAGCCTGCTTGCAAACTTACAAAAAATCAATGAAAAGAGATATGAACTGTCACATGTCTATAACATGGTGATAACGTAATCATTTTCTTATGTTTTCATATCCAACCAACTTATCAAAAAAGAATAAAAAATAAACTGAGGCTAATATCTTGTCAAAAAATAAGAATCAAAATCTATGGTTTTATTTTAACAATTGATAAATTCACAATAATAAACACCAAAGTTAGATACAATAAGAATATAGCAAATCAAGTATGTGCTTAGACCATTTTATTTAAGTAGCTGTAAAAAGAATTCTTTGTTGATATATTGTATACATTTTTTTATTGAATATAGAATAGTATTTTTTTAATCATTTTCATGTGAAAATATTTTCCATAAACCACAATATGTGTATCAATTAGAAAAACTATATGATGTTACGCTCAGATTTATTGCTTTAGAACTCATCCTTTTTTATGAATGCATTTGCAAACCAAGTATTCTATATGAGCATTTGATTTTTTTCCCTAATGTATATCTGTTGGCTAGCTTTTGGACCAAGCCACAAAGATTTATGTACACATGAAATAAACAAAAAAGAGGAATCCCCCTTTCATATGTATCACGACTCATGAGGACCGGGAACCTGCTTGTGATCCCTCGCCCTAAGCCCGTTCGTGATGGAGACATCATAGCTCACTTGCAACAGAGGCACCACGACCTGCTCGTGACCGAGGCACCATGACCCACTCATGACAGAGGCATCACGACCTGCACGTGTCTGAGGGTCACGAACCGACCCTGTGTCCAGAAATTGGTGACTACGACTTGGTCATCCACGACCCGAGATTGAAGGATCTTGCAACACCTGTCCATAACCGCCATATTGACCATTTCTCCATCTACTCATGAACGACTCTGAGATCCTTGGGATTCGTTCCACGTGTCTTCATGAACCGCCTGTAGAAATCACCTATAAATAGCCCAACACTTGGCATTTTTCAGGATCTTTTGGCAATTCTGAGTATTGTTTCCACCATTACTGTTCCTCCATTATTTACAATCAGAAATATCTCGAAATTATTGAGTGAATTATCATTGTAAGAGTGAGATTGAGAGAATTTATTGATTGTACTTGCATTCAATCATATAATTAAAGTCATACAAAGTGGACGTAGGCTCGTTAACGCCGAACCACTATAAATTTGGTGTGTTTGTTGCATTTTCTTTCATTTTTAATATTATTCTCTGCAATATCATTACAATTTGGGTGTTAGAGCCAAAATTTGGTCTAACATTTTGGTGCTTTCACTGAGAATTGAAGTCTCAGCATATCAGATTATTGTTCTACTATTTGGATATTCAAGTCCGAAGAAAGTAGTTCGAACTTCCACTGTTTTGGTTTTTGAAGATTTCAGCAAAGTCACGACGTTATGGCTGCAAAGAAATCTAAGGATTTACGAGCTTCGCGAGTAAATGAAGCTATAAATGAAGCTAACGAAGAAAATGTTCATGAGCAGGCTGAAGTGGAGTCCCCGACTCGCGGCTCGTAGGGGGCGATCTGACCCCATGAAGGCGTCATGACCCGCTCGCAGGAGCTTATCCCGAACCGCCCCCAAGAGATAATCACGAGCCGAACTCAAGGGGCCACCATGAGCCGACCTCAGGGAGCCACCATGAGACGACCTCATGGATCCACCAAGAACCAGTTTCAGGAGGGAACAACGAGCCATGAAGCAGAAGGGGTCATGAACCGCACGCACCAATGAACCACGACTCGACCCAAAAAGGAAATTATGGCTCGTTCTGCTCGTGTTGGCGCTTCTGCTCGACCTAGTTCAAGTGCTCTACGTCCAAGAGCAACTACTGATGACCAGCTACATGCCTCTGCTCCAGTAACTGAAGGAGATCTCTCTCATGTGCTTGATATGTTGGAAAGGACGAATGATGAGTTGGAAGCCCAAAGGCAAGAGAGTTCCTTGTTACGACAAAATATTACTGCACTGGACAGATGAATTTATGACCTCCAAAGGTAGAGGACACCTCCTCCAACCTATCCTCCTACTCCAAAGTATTCATCCTCATCATAGGAGCCTCCAAGACCTCCACGATGGCCATTGGAAAGGGCCGAAAATGTGGAACAACTTCGATTTGGGTCACTTCCTTCTCGAGAAGAGGCGGCCCTTAATCTGTGACCTGACAATCGTAACTTGAATGATCCCGCTCCACTACCTAGGAATTGAGGCATTGTTGACCCTGTTCAGAATCAGCCATTACAACCCCTTCGCCACGTGATTGACTGTGGCAATAGGGGACAAGGAAGTTCTGCTAAGGCACCAAATTTCGTGGTAGCATGTCGAAGGGATGTTGGACGGCCCAACAGGGCAAGGAGCGCTGATCCTGAATCTACATTGACCAATGCTGATGTGGAAGCAATGGTTAGGAAAATCATGGCAGATATCCATGGACAGAGAAACGAGGATTAAGGTATAGACCGCAATCATACGCTCTTTACTGATGACATATTAGACGTCCAATTCTTGAGGAAATTCAACATGCCAACTATGAACCGCTATTCGGGTAGGACAAATCTAGTTCAACATCTAATGAGGTATTCATGGTACAAGAATGTCGCCGCCGCTCCTGATGCAGTAAAATGTAAAGCATTCCCAATATTCTTAGAGGATGTGGCATTAATGTGGTTTACCCACTTGCCAACACGATCGATCTCCAGTTTCAGGGAATTGAGATAACAACTCGTAAATCAATTCCGACTTCATGCTCAAAGGTCTAAAAATGTCATTGAGTTATCCCTCATTAAACAATGCCCTGACAAAACTTTGAGGTCATACTTAGATAGTTTTAACTTAGCGGTCACGGAGGTTAGAGATCCTCATGAACAGACTGTCTTGATGGCCTTGATTGATGCAGTAGACAAAGATACTGAGTTTGGAAGATACTTAGCCGGCAAGCCGCCGCTGACCAGAGAAACATTCGATGAAAAAGTTAACATCTATTTACGTCAGGAAGAGATATATGCCAATCATAAGAGAAAGGCTGCCGATAAGGAAGATATACAGAGTAACGTGGCCATCAAACAAATCGGTGACAGTTTAGGAAAGGTAGAGGTTAACGTTGGGAATAAGAATTAGGGCAATGGTCACCAATCTGGGAATAACAGTCGGAAGAAGAGTCGGGGGAATGGTTCTCAGAAGAGACCTCAGTTCAAGATCTCTGAAAACTTCACGCCTTTAAATGATACATTAGAGAATATTTTCTTGGACACCTACAATGTCCTTCAGTATAAGAGGCCTCCACCGAGAGATTCATTGGTGAAAGAACGTGAGATAGGAAAGTTTTTTCCTTTTCCATCAGACCAATGGCCACTCCACCAATGAATGCCATCATTTGAGAGACGCCGTCGAAAAACTACTTCGTGAAGGAAATTTGGACGAACATAAGGTTGCTCCGAGAGACAAGTGGCAGGCTGGGCAGGCCCTGAATCAATACCAACCCGCTGCTAGGCCTATTGCTCAGCAGAAAGGAAAAAAAACATTATCATCAACACCATAGTAGGAGGACCTCATCCTGCTGGGCACAACTTTAGGGCAATTGATCAGTATGTGAACGCGGCCAAACACCTCGAAGTAGGGGAATGTAACAGTTTTGAAGTTGCAGCCCCGGTAAAGCAGCACAAAAAAATGTCAGATGATGTCATCTTTCGTGATAAAGATAGTATCGGAGTTCATGCCCCTACCGAAGACCCTTTAGTGATCACGGCAACTATTGGTCCCGCTTTGGTCCACAAGGTTTTGGTGGACAATGGAAGTTTAGTCAATATTCTGTTTAAGAAAGTATTTGATCAGATGAAGCTTGAAGCAAAAGATTTGAAGCCCTATGATGGATGGATACGTGGCTTCAACGGAGCCTCAACGTCTCCGATTGGATATGTAGAATTATCAGTAACTCTGGGAAAAGGAGATCACCGGAGAGTGAGAATTATTCCATTTGTGGTATTGGATATCGAATCACCTTGTAACGCCTTTTTGGGCCGACCGTCCCTAGCAGAATTCATGGCCTGCATTGCGCCCTAGTGTCTATTGTTGAAATTTCCAATAGGTGTAGGAGTGGGAGTAGTCATAGGTGACCAAGTTGCTGGGCGAGCCTGCTATATAGAAGAATTGAAATTTTTGCTCAAAGGATTAAACATAGAACCAAAGAGTACTCCTCCACCTACAAAGGAGAGTTCAACATAGCAATTAAAGACGACCCCGTAGGAGCCGCCCAGAGAACTGCCTGAGGATATAGATCCTAGAGAGGACGAGGAACCCGGGGGCAGAATGGCAACTCCTAATGAAACGGCTGAGGATATTCCAATCGATGATAATGACCCAGCAAAGGTCTGGAAGATCGGATCCCAGCTAGACCCTCTTCGTGCAAAAGAATTGACTGACTTCCTAAAGGCCGACCTAGATGTGTTTGCCTAGACCCATGCTGACATATGTGGGATATCCCCATCAATTATGAGCCACTCATTGAGCATTAACCCGAAGCACCCACCTGTTAAGCAGAAAAGGCGAATGCTTGTCCCGGAGAGGTCAGCGACATTAAAGGAAGAAGTTGAGAAGTTGAGGAGTATCGGATTCATTAGAGATTCAACTTATCCGGAATGGATTTGAAACCCAGTTTTGGTAAGGAAGGCCAACAGAAAATGGCGCACCTACATCGATATCTCAGATTTGAACAAGGCTTGTCCGAAAGACAGTTTTCCACTCCCAAGAATTGATCAATTGGTGGATTCGACGGTGGGTCACGAACTCCTCTCCTTCATGGATGCGTATTCCGGATATAACCAAATTCCTTTGCATGTTCCGGACAACAACATACCAGCTTCATCACAGATTTGGGACTGTACTGCTATGTAGTGATGCCTTTTGGTCTAAAGAATGCTGGGGCTACATATCAACGATTAGTGAACCGGATGTTCTACAATCAGATTGGGAAGATGATGGAAGTGTATGCTGATGATATGCTTGTGAAAACCAGACAATCATCCAACCATACTACCGATTTAGCAGAAATATTTGATATCCTTAGACGATACGGGATGAAGCTCAACCCTCTAAAGTGTTCATTTGGAGTCGCCTCTGAACAATTCTTAGGCTTTATCGTTAGCTCGCGTGGAATTGAAATCAATCCAGATCAAATCACAACAATCAGGAACATTCAGGAAACAAGACAAATTAAAGATGTGCAAAGCTTCGCTGGGAGAGTAGCTGCATTAAGTAGATTTATCTCTAAAGCTATAGATAAGTGCATTCCTTTTTTCGATTTGATAAATCGAGGGGAGTGCAATTTCAAATGGACCCCTGATTGTGTGGAAGCATTCCAAAACCTTCTGAATCATCTGGAAAACCCCCGATATTGTCCAAGCCGGTAGACCACAAGGACTTGTTCGTGTACTTGGCAGTGTCGTCCCATGCAATAAGCTCAGCCTTAGTAAGAGAAGAAGATAAAGTCCAGAGACCTGTGTACTAAGTAAGTAAGAAGCTAGTAGCGGCAGGGCGAAACTACCCAAAGATAGAAAAGCTTGTGTACTGTAACATCCCGGATTTTAGCTGTTATATAATGAATATTTAAATTAGTTTTAATATTTATTTGGAAATATAAATGAATTTTAAGTATTGAATTTATCGGTTTAATAATCGATATAAGGTTTATTATTGAATTAGAACGATAATAAAAATTTATTATCGATGAATTTAATTGTTTGAAATCGATTTATATTTTACATTGAATTTAATTTAATTCGTTAATTTAAATTGTATCTCTTTTATTTAGTCAAATTAAAATTTAAAATTTGTTCCATTGAGTTTAGAATATAATTATAATATAAAACTGTCAGTCGCTACATTTAATTTAAGGTTCGGAACACAAGATATTTCAAACCGAATCACCTCATTCCATATAGAATAAAGTAATAAAAATCAAATAAAATAAAGTAATAAAAATCAAATAAAAATATATCCTAAAATCTAATGAGCCGACCTGTCTTCTTTATAACAGCATACCTGTCTGCCTTCTTTTTAATTCACGTACTAAATGTCCCTTTTCTTCACAACAGAGAATAACATAAAATTTAATGGTGCCACCTAAAGCATTTAACAGCGCAGACAATGTTTTTCCTCGAGAAAAATTTTCTGTTCCCTTATCGGGTATATATATTCGCACTAACTTCCCCAAATTCTCCAAATAAATTAATGTCATTCCCTTCCAGTTCTTTGTAAATCAAATAGGAAGCTTCAGCAAAGAAATAAACGGCGGCTTCCCTTTTTAATTCAGAAACCAAATCGAGCGTACCCTTTTCCAGTTTCATTTCTTCAAATCAGAATTTCTGTTCCACCGATAAAAAAAGAGAGGAATCGAGTCGAGATCCAATCAGTGAGGGTGCGATGCAGTGCATCGAGGGTCTGCGTTCATGGATAAGACATCGCAAGCTATGAGGAGAAGCAGTAGATAGTCACGATTTGGGGATTTGAGGATGCCGAGGTCTGAATGCTTCAAAGTGGAAACCGATACTATGTTTGCTTTAATTGAGGTATGGTTGAAGAAGCAGTTGGGTTGAGGTGAAGTTCGACTGTCAGTAGATTTTAGGGTTGGAAAATTTGGGGTGCGCGATGTAGTCAGGAGGGGATTTTGACTTCGTTGAAGCAGTGCGATGGGATTTTTGGGGCGTTGAATTGAAAACTGTTGGCATAAGGAGATGAAGGGTTCGAAGCAGAAATTAGTGGTGATGGTTTCAGGGACTCGTTGGTGGCCAGAGAAGTGGTATAGGGTGGAGACGGAAACCTGTAAACGGTAGGGTTTACGGGGTTTGGTGCAATGTATGGTTGAGGAGGAGAAGTCGACTTCTAGGATGATGAGATTTCAGGAGTATGATGTTGAGACTGGTACTGGGTTAGAGTTGGAGTTTGATATCGTGTAAGGAAATTTGGAGTTGGTTTCAACTTGATGGAATAGATGCAGTAAGGTGTT
This sequence comes from Allium sativum, assembly GCA_030737875.1. Lineage (NCBI taxonomy): Eukaryota > Viridiplantae > Streptophyta > Magnoliopsida > Asparagales > Amaryllidaceae > Allium > Allium sativum. Next base: position 12,483,430 of record CM060927.1, on the reverse strand, counting down.
GATCGATTTTGTGGCATTTGGGATTGTTGTGGAGGATGAAAGTAATAGTCGTGTTCGAAGAATTGCTGTAGTAGATGATTTCAAATTTTTGATGTTGATAGCATTATTTTGGGAGCAGTTCAGGGAATTTTTTCGTGGATTTGTCGAGATATAGGAGAAGAAGAAAGGTATACCATCTTTACAAAATTTAATTTACATAGTATAATTTATTTATTTATGTTAATAATTAAACTAAACAATAGTTGATCAATAAATAAATATCATAGGTGCGAGATAGATTCGTTCGTGACAACTTAAGTAGATTCGTAGTTGCGACATTACAAGAATAACAAGATATTTGGCAAGGAAAATCAGGTGAGTAAATCTCACTCACAGTTTTATTTTAAAAATAAATTGTTGGTTGTTTGGGTGCATGCATGAATTATTTAATTATTGTGGTTGCATATGTGTTAGTTATTTAGTTGATGGTTGAATATATAAATAGCATTGGTGATTGGATGTTCCCGTAGTACCATTAGCAGATGCCCGCAGTATCATTAGCGGATGATTTCCCTACGCGTCCCACAATATATATAGTGGATGACATTCATACCGCGATATCCTGCCTTGTAGCAGGATTGGCATTATTATTGTTATTGACTAACATGTGTGTTTGAATGTTTGAATACCATTGGACCTAGATATTGATATCTAAAATATTATACCGAGGGGTTTTTAGATTTAAAAAGGAAAATTTAATTTTCGAAATAGAAATTGAGTTACGAATGGATTCGGAAATATTAACTTGTTTTTAATAATAAAAACAAAGGGAAAGAAAATTATCATTTGATAATATAAAATTTTTAATTTCAAATATGAATTTAAAAAGGAAACTTTATTTTTTACGAAGTGGAAATTGGATTTCAAATGGAATTTGAAATCAAAAACTTGTTTTAATATTTAAAAAAAGGAGTGAAATGTATAAGCGATTTTTTTTAAATAAAAAGAAATAACTATTATTGGATAATTAGAATATAAATTCAAGTATGGATTAAAAAGGAGAACTGAAAATCATTTTCAAAGACAATGATGTAATTCATTCTGATGTTCGAAAGGTAAATTGAATTGGAATAAATCCGTAAGGGTTTATAAATAGAATTCGACTATGTCGAATTTATAAAAATATTTAATCTCAGAAAGGATATTGGATTTATATTAAATAGAAACTATAATTGAATTTTGGTGTGAAAATATATTCTATATTTGTATTATATATATATATTTATATATATATATAAGTTATATAAAATGAACTATTCCGAAATTGGAATCGAGTTTCAAATAGATTGTTAAAATGGAAGTTTTGTTTTAACAAGAAAGCTAATTTATAAACAACGTTTATAAATGTGATGAAATAGTTTTCATCGAGTAATTTTTAAAATAGATTCCAAATGTAAGAAATTGAATAAAAGGTGAGGTTTAAACAGGGTTGTTGTATTACAAACTTTTATCTGTCTTTAGATAAGAACGCTGTCGATCAAGGTCTGAGAGGTAAATAAAATACCCCAACTTGAACGGCTTCACTATTATCAAGTGATGATATTAGTTTGTAATGGTAAAAGAATATTGAATTGATTGATTATTTCCGTAGAAGAAATTATAATTGGATTTCAATTATATCGAAAATATACAGAATAATTTATGGAAGTTGGAATTTTATATAGAAATTTAATTTTGAATAATTTACACTCGGGTTATAAACTTTAAGCTAAAGAAATCAACGATTTTGGAAAAATCGAGCTCTTTAAATTAGATTTGGAAACCGATTTAATTTATATTTAAATTGTAGAGAATGAAGTTGGAACTCAATTATAAACAAAGTTTAAACGTTTAATTAAAACGAACTTGCCGCAACGCGGTAGTTCATAATTTGACGACTCGGACTTCAATTGAGTATATATAACTCAATATAAGTCAGAATTTGATGAAACAAGAAATGCCTGGACCTATTGAATAATAATTTTATAATGAAAGAGAAAAATATGGATTTCGACTTAAAGATTTTGCGTTATGTCAAAATCAAATTTTAGAAAAGTCGATGTAAAATCGTGTTACAACCATAACGATTTAATTAACTAATTTAAGGGATTTTTAGTGAATAAAAATCCGGATTTCAATTAGACAAATCCAAATTTGAGTTATAAAATCGATTTGAACTCAAGTGGGGTAAGTGGATCAATTTTTGGAATAAAAGTTAAATCTTTAATCATTGAATAAAATTAACTAATTAAAAGAATAATTAGTTAATGAAATTATGAAAATGAAATCGACTTCATGTAAGTGAATAAGTTTTGAGAATTTAAATATAAAACTCGAGTTAGAGATGGCATGCAACTTGTGTATTAGTGAACTAAAGTATATTTGGATATGATGTATTCAAATCAAAGTGCATTAAGCAAAAGAACTAATTAAAAGAGTGGTTGGCGAATTTTGTTAGAAAGGATTTGATTGACTGAAATAAAAGGGGAATAGACGTATATATGTTAAACATGTATGTGATGAAGTGAATGAAGAGTATGAAGATTTTAATTTAAGTGCCCAACAAAAAGGTACATGTTTAAATTTCCATATGAGGTTTTATGCGCCGAATCGACAAGCCGCTTGGCTTTTTGATCTTCTTTTTGAATGGAATGGGCCTAGAGAGGCGAGTTGGGGTTTGAACGATTGACCGGTATAGGGGAGGTGCTGGTGAAATTTTCCAAAAATTTAAGGAGTTAGAATATTTTTAAGAAATTTTGAAAATAGAAATCAATATGTCGATATATATATATATATATATATAGAATTTGATAAGGGATTTGGAAAATAGTTAATGAACGAAAAGGGCTAGTGATTGTTTGACTGTTCGGATGGATGTTTTATTTTGCTTTGATAGTTAAATCATCGGCTATCAAAGATTTATTTTCCATCGTTGTCAATACGGAGAGACCGGTTGGATTTAATATCTGAAAACCACTCCGTATAGGCATAGACGTTGCGAATTAGATTATGCTGAAGATAATCGAAGACGAAGTAAAAAATGCAAGGGCTGTTTTGTTTGTCCAGACCCAGGACAACTCGTATGGACGAATGTCTGACAGAGTATTCCTAACGGATCACATAAGACAATCTTTTCAAGATATTACGTCTGGTGGAGGAGGAATTCGTTTTTCTTAGCTTTTTATACCCGTAATATTTTGTGAAGATCAACTAGTGATTTGACGGGTTTGACGATGTGGCATTCAAAGTGAATGATGACCAGATGTTCTAAAAAGATTAACGTAGCTTCAAGCCTCACAACCAGGAAATGACAAAAATCGGGCAGGCAGCATAGCTAGGTGGGTCATTCCCAAGCAGGGTGTATTTGTCACCGATGTAGAGAAAATTCATTATTTATTCTTCTTTCGATTCTGTATCTTACGGATTACGGTTGGATGGCCGACAACCGTGGGTGACAATATATTCGATACACTCAAGCTAAATGAGTGGTCGGTCATGTGTGGGCCGGGTTGCAAGATGTTCTTGTTGAACCCAAGTGTATCCCCTCTAGAGTGCACTGATCGGGAGGTAGTCCCATACATTGTCATAATTGGAATCCAATCTCCAATAAGAGCCCTGCGCTTTTTGATTTTATACTGTGTATGTAGAGCGTGAGATGCAAGCGTTCTACTATTTGGTTATTTATTTGATTAGACATTATTATAATATCACTGGATTGTGATATCAAAAATGTTTTGGGTTGTAGAAAGGTAAAAACCATCCATGTTTATGTGTGGGCTGGTCTTACTATTATCCTTTCCTTTCAAAAGTTTTTTTTCAAAGTTAAACAATATGTTTGGAGTTTACTCACACCAGTCCCATGACCGACCCAGAGTTTATTTTGTCTGTGTTTTCCTAAAACTCTTGGGTGCCCAAATTTGTACGGGCAGTCAAGTGTTTCAGGCTTTAACAAATACACTTGGAGGAGCTTGAAGCAGGAGGCTTCACCATTAGTTATTTAGAGTTATTTCCGCTGTATTAAATGTTGTGTTGTACTCTGATATTGGTATGTATATATGATACAAAATTTTGTATTTCAAAGGATTATGTTATATAATATATTTTATTCATTCCGCTGTAAGATTCTGTTTTTGTTATTTCTGCTCTTCTTCTATCTGTTCTGTTTCTTTAACCCTAATGACTCGTATTTCTGTATTATTTGAGTTGGATGTGTGTTGTATTAGTCAGCTCAGATAGTACGGATTTGCGGGCCACTACCCGTACAGTCTGCTAACTGCATCTAGAAAGCCTCTCCACTACTTTCAAGCTCATCCCATCACTGTATACACTAACCATTTGCCCCGACAAAAGTTGCAGAGACCAGAGGCATCAAGAAGGCTACTCAAATGGAATATCTAGTTGAGTCAATTTGATCTGAACTTTCAGCCCCGAAGAACGATAAGGGGGAAGTGTTGGCAGATTTTATAGCAGAATTTACTATCCAGAGGACGATGTAGTGAGTGAAGAAGCAGATACCTCTAAACCATGAGTCGACCCCAACACCTGGAAACTGTATAATGATGGAGCCAAGAATGTCAGATGATCTAGTGCTGGAGTTAAACTTGCAACTCCCGAAAAATGATCGATATATTATGCTTTGAGATTAGAATTCCGCGCCATGAATAATGACTTGGAATACGAAGCCCTGATTGCCGGGCTTAGGCTTGCAAAGGAGTTGGGGATAGCAAAACTGGATATCTTCTACGATTCTAAGATAGTTGTGAACCAGGTCAATGAAGAAATTTAGGTCAAAGGGCCAAGGCTCGTTTCATACTTGGAGGAAGTGAGAAAATTGCTGGGTACCCTTGGACACTACAGTATAACACATATCCCCCGATCAGAGAATCAAAGGGCAGATAAATTGGCCAAGATGGCTAGTTCTGATAACCATGAGGACATAGAGATGGACCCGATAGATGTACTGCAGTCTCCAAGCATAGATCAGATGGAAATTGATCCTGTATTGGAAACTGAGCCAGAAAGAGAATCGTGGATGACACCCCTAATGAACTTCCTGATGAACGGAACGCTTCCGACCAAGAAAAGTGAGAGGCGTGCTGTTATTCGAAAGGCCTCCCGATATATCATGCAATGCGAAGTCTTATATAGATAAGGATTCTCGATGCCACTCCTCCGGTGTAAAGCCCATGACAACATCAAACGGGTACTGAAAGAAGTACATGAAGGTGAATGCGGCAACCACACAGGAGGACAAATGCTGGCGAAGAAGACACTGAGATATGGCTTTTTTTGGCCTACTATGAACAAAGATGCAGCTAAATATGTGTGACGTTGCAATGCATGTCAGAAGTTCTCGAAGATCCCCAGGGCGCCTCCTAGCCAGTTGAGGACGATGATGAGTCTTTGGCCCTTCGCTGTTTAGGGAATTGACATTATTAGAAGCCTCCCCATAGCGTAGGGCAGAGCCAAATTCGCTATTGTGGTCGTGGATTACTTTACTAAGTGGGTCGAAGTAGAACCGTTAACCACGATCACAACCAAGCGAGTGATAAATTCCGTCGTTAGAAACATCATATGTCGATTTGGGATTCTGAAAGTCGTCACAACAGATAATGGAACCTAATTTGATAGCACTGAGTTCCAAGACTTTCGCCAGAGATATCACATAGAGAAAAGGTACACCTCTGTGGCATACCCACAATCGAATGGATAGGTAGAAGTGGCAAACAAAGTAATTAAGTCCATTCTAAAGAAGAGAATGAAGCGGGCCAAAGCCATGTAGGTCGATGAGCTACCCTTGGCACAATGGGCCTACAGGACAACTTACAAGTCGACAACGGGCCACACACCCTTCTCCCTTACTTTCAGAGAAGAAGCGGTCATCCCGATAGAGCTAGAAGTACCATCCCATAGAACAACTTATTACGACCCAATGATTAATAATAAGTTGCTCCTAGAATCTCTAGATCTGGTTGAAGAAAAGAGGGACGAAGCAGACCTACGTGCCTTGAGACACAAACAGCAGGTGGCCCGATATTACAATAAAAGGGTTCGAGCCTGAACCTTTGAACCCAGAGACTTGGTTCTGAAGCGTGTCTTTCCACCCTAAGTACATTTGGGTCCGAAATGGGAAGGGCCATATTTCATCCTACGGAGACTTGATAATGGATCCTTCAAGCTAGCGACCGTGGACGGAGACGAGATCCCTAGAGTTTGGAACGCTAAGCATTTGAGGCGTTACTTGACATGAAATTGTCATCTTTATTCTTTTGTTTTTAGGACCATGTAAAAAGGCATGACTTGCCTAGAATAGTCTGGTTATATGAGCAAAAGATTATAAAGTGGACGTAGGTCATGATTCGACCAAACCACTATATAATACCATGTGTCATTTACTTTTACCGCACAGTTTTTTTACTTCTACTCTTTCATTCGTTACTTACATGGGTTGTTATAATTACAAAGTTCGCTATAAACTTCATAGCAATCTAGAAGCCCATAATTCAAAGTACCTTCTATCAAATTAGAAGTTCAAGAGTATGTAGAACGTCGAGGGTGCAATAAAATAAACGACATAACCATCAATACTCTAATTATCGTAACCTAAGAAAGAGTATGAAGGACAAGAATTATCCACGAGACATGATGGTGCACCATGATTGTAAAGACTGTCTCGACTGCACTGTACCCTTGGCATCCGATGGGAGAGTATAAAGGCGCTAGAGACTGAGCGTCATGAAAGGACTCCTACCCCGCTGAAGGAATGGGGGACAAATTAAAAGCTGAGTTCGAACTCTGTCCTGGGCATACAACAGGAGAGTATAAAGGCATGTTGACTAAATGCCATTAAAGGGCTCCTACCCCGTTGTAGTGTTGGGGATAAAATTGAAAGCTGAGCCCGAACCCTTCATGTCTGAACATGGAGGGCTATGCAATGTCGATCCTAATCAATCCTCAACAAGCCCTGGCCATGCACCACGTTGATAATTGATTGGGGGCATATATACGCATACTACTTAACATACAACAATGCATTATAAAAGTTTTTATGTTGTGACTGCAATGAAAAACTTATGACGCACTTTTATTCGTGACTTATTTACGATTCAAATATTCAAATGTATGACTAATTGTGAGGTATTCACAGGTACATAGTGATGCAAAAGAAATATATTTTCATTTGCAAAAGAACATATTTTCATTTACTAAGTGCAGATTTATAAGATAAGGCTTGACAAAATGCAAGGGCCATACTCACGATTACATCATAAGGCTAGTGGAACAACTAAAAAGAGAAAAGACATAAACAAACTGGCTCTACTTGGGCTTTGGAGCTGACCTTGGCCTCTTCTCCTTCTTTTGCTTCTCCGGCTCCTCCTTGTCGGCATTAGATTTATCCTGTTTTTTTCCTCTTCTTCTTATCGGAAGGAGGATCCTGTGGAAGGTCAGAGGATTGGGATGCAAGCCATGTAGTCATCGACTTAGTAGACAACTTTATAATTAACCTAGATTTGGGATCAGCTGCAGAGATAGGTGGCACATATAGAGGCTCTTGCTCCTCTATTTTTAAGGCTCGCTGTTCGTCCTTCTTGGCCTTCAAGTCGGCAAGAGTCACGTTGTGTTCATCGTTTGTCTCTCTCGTGATGGTGACCTCCTCTTCTTCATCTCCATTGTCACCATCGGTGTCCCTTAAGGCTCCGATGATTTCGGCATCTTTGGGAACATCAGCGCTTGATGCTACAATGGCTTTCTCCGTTGCCTCAACTTCAGTTTGTTTTGGAACCTCAGGAACTTCGGTACGAGATGGCACATTGATCTTCTTGGTCTCTGCTTGCTTTTCTGCAACCTCCTCAGTAGGCTTGACACCTATATCATGAGAAGCAATTATTATTAGTTTAGGAGAAAATGTGGTCGTCTCGATTGTCTGCTCCATAATACGACGACAAGTTACAATAGCTTTGACAAATTGCAGAGAGAATATGGAGATACCTTCTGCTAACTCCTCGCCCCGAAGCTGCAGTAGAAACCCCAACAGTTGGAGGAATGGGGACTTCGGAGATCAATGGATCATCTAGATTATATTCCTCAACTTATGAGGTCTTGGGCTCCGCAGTTGAGCTTGATCCTTCATCACTTTGTGCTTTCCCTTGAGCTTAACCCTCTCTTTCTCCATCTCCTCTTGAATTTGACGTCTAACCTCTGCTAAAACCTCGGGATCTCGACCCCTGAGGAAGGTTTGCATAAGCTGGCCTTCGTCAACTTCTTCAACCTTTAAGCGTTGCTTTTCGCCCTCGACGATCATATCCCATACGTTGACCAAGGTGGTGGGATAATTCGTAATCCAAGAAATGTCTCAGGTTCGAATGACTTGAGCAAAGAAGTCCATCAACAGTTCATCTAACCCTTCTATCTCCTGTTCGGCTGCGGCAAGCTTAGCAGTAGCAATAGAGGCTGATTCGAGGGAAACATTGGCATTACTGTCGGCAAGAACTACTCGTCCCTCAGCATGAGAAAGTTTGTCAGTCAAGCTCGCCTTTTCTTTCTCCCAAGCAGCCTTTTCTTTAGCAAATCGGTCCTGTGAAGCTTTCGGTATTTGTCGTCTTGAGATCTTCTATCTCCTTTTTCAAAGCCATGCGCTCTTAGCTATTTGAATCGAGCTCAAGATGGAAATGTTTCTTAGCATTGTCTAACTCTGTTTTATAGTTTTCAGCATCCTGCCGAGCTAAAGCAAGCTGAGCCTGTGCATCTTTAAGTTCCTTCTTAGCCTTTCTCCTGGCCTTACCGTCATGATCAATCTTCACTCTAGCTCTCGCTTCATCTATTTCCAGGCGGTGGATAACATCTAAAAGATTCTTGGCATGTTTCTTCATCGCTATATTGTTTAGCCACATAGCCGACTTGGACCACAACCTCGGTATCCCAGTCCTCGGGAATCGGTTCAAGATCTGGCACGAAATGCATCCTTTCAAAGTAGATGTCGGGGAACTGCTTTCGCAAATGCTCCAGCGTTGCCTTATTATCAGAGGTAAAGGACACCTCATGTACGGTGGTAGTGTCCAGGTGGTGCTGACCAGAAGGGACAAGAGCTGCTTTCTCTATAACACCCCACCTCCGTTAAGGTAACTCACAAAGGGAATGCATTAACTTCAGTGGAACGTCATAAGTGTATAGAACAGATAAATTACAAAACAGAAAAAATTTAAGCAGCGGAAAATAAATAAAACTTTACTTTATTGATAAAACAACAGCTTGGTAAAACAGCTTGTACAAAGATTGTTTTCCAACACCAAAACACTCTTACCCATTACAACAAAGCATCTGTCTTGTTTAACAAAATAAAGAAGCATAAAATAACAATAATATTCCCCAATAAAGCATGAGCCAGCCATAGCAGTGGAAAAGAGAGTCCAAAGCAATACATCGTCTATCTTCGAGCTTGGAAAGAAGACTGAGCTAAGTGGTGATATTCCCTCCCTGTGAACCTGAGGGGGGGGGAACGGAAGAAAAGAAGGCGAAAGAAAACGGGTCAGACATAAGTCTGGTAAGTCCAATGATTATTCAGCATGTAAACAGGTAAAAGGATCATGACATGAATAAACTGAATACTATACATAACCATGATAATAAGCATAGCAAGACAACAAATGATGATCGTTAGATATGACAAGGTAAGATATAATGAATGCGCTTCGGTTCTTTTTCTGATTTCCTATTTTCTCTGCACCACCCAACTAGCATCCAACTAGTGTCTTTTATGGAACGATCTGTATCCCCTACTAGTGTCCCAACTAGTATCCTGTGAAAAAGTATCCATATTCCCTACTAGTGTCCCAACTAGTATCCTGTGTTATAAAATAAGGTGATCCCAACCCCGCAATTGTGGTAGCCTTCAGTTGTACATCTAGTATGAGGGTCTTACCTCAATCGGCCTAATTGCCATGAAGATGTTAGATGTCCCCTTACTACACTATCAATCGGCTCCCTACTTGTATTATTTTTTTCTTGTGTCTGTGTCAATCGGCCCTCTCTTGCGTGTAGATACCCTGTGATGGTCCCACCATAAGGTGTATCAATCCCTATGATTGCAACCCAACACAAATTCTAGATGCACAGTATATACTACTGATGCCCAGTGCCTGTTTTTCCACTCCGGAGCATGTGCACGCCCATACTCCGTCGGAACTACACTGCTGCACCCCCTGTCGCTATTTTGACTGCTTATAATCAGCCCAGTAATCGTTCCCCGCCCTGCCTAGTTCAGCGTACCGTGATACATCTATGTGGGTTACTGCTGAAATGGGTCCCCATTACTAGGATTTTCTAGGGTCTATTCGTATACCCCCCCAAATTGGCAAAGTGTTATCCATCCATTCAAGTTAACTTTACCCATCTGCATGCCATGTCATGTTGGTTAAGTGTTTCTTATTAACTTAACCCTTTTCATTCATCATGTTGTAATTGGTTAAGTGTTTTCTATTAACTTAACCCTGTTTATTCATCATGTTATATTGGTTAAGTGTTACCCATTAACTTAAACCCACTCGTTCATCATGTTATATTGGTTAAGTGTTGTCAATCTCATCTAGTTAACTTAACCTACCCACTTGTCATGTTACATTGGTTAAGTGTTGCCTTCCTGTGTTACTTAACCCTACCACTTGTCATGTTACATTGGTTAAGTGTTGCCCTCTTGTGTTACTTAACCCTATCACTTGTCATGTTACATTAGTTAAGTGTTTCCCTCTTGTGTTACTTAACCCAATCACACATCATGTTATATTTGTTAAGTGTTGCTTTGATTAACTTAGCCCTACCAGTCTTAGCCTGTCTGTTTATTAGCTTTAATTTATCCATTAAAGCACCAACCTCTCACATTATATCTATATTGTTGCGGTCGCTGGATGGTCGGGTGTTCCGGGCAGTCTTACACCGCAACTCAATCTAACCTTGGGTTTTTGGGCTTAATGCGCTAACCTCTCACATTAGATCTATATTGTTACGGTTGCTGGATGTGCCGGGTGGTTCCGGGAAGTCTTACACCGTAACTCAATCTAACTTTGGGTTAGGCATATTCATCTTTTAATTAATTTAAATATTTACAATTTATGTTTATTTGTAAATTTTCCACCAGTGTTGTCAATTCAAGTCATGCCCCCATTTACCCTCGAAATTATGTCCATAAATCTAGGTATACAAATTCTACCATTTCATGCTACTAATCATTTACATGATTATGAGCCAATCTATGCCAATAACATGTAGTTAAATATTTTTCCCCAACGTCTCCCCCGTTATTCGTTCGCATAATTCACATAGAACGTTAGGCTCGCAAATTAGCCTAACTTATAAACAAAAGGGACATGTAATATTTCAACAAGCATAAACAATATAGATCAACATACGTAGTATAAATTTGGGATAGAACAACATAAACTTAATCAAGCACATGAACGTAATCTTGCATTTAAATTAGATCCAATTAACATGCGAACTAGCATAGGTCTAATTGTATAAGCATGAACTTATATAGATCTTAAACATGGGTACTAGCTTGGATCTAACATATAACATGTATGAACATAACTTAGCATGTAATTCAATGTACATAAAAGAACCACAAATTTAATACAACATGATAGGTTCAAATGTATCAGTCCCAATAGTCTCAAAGGCATAGGATGTATAATATGATAGGTTTCATCATATAAGTCACAACAGTCCAATAGGCATGATAGGTTTTCTATGTCAGTCACAACAGTCCAATAAGCATGATAGGCTTTTCTATGTCAGTCTCAACAGTCCAATAAGTATGATAGGTTTTTCTATATCAGTCTCAACAGTCCAATAGGTTTGATAGGTTTTTCTATGCCAGTCACAACAGTCCAACAGGCATGATAGGCTTTTCTATGTCAGTCACAACAGTCCAATAGGCATAAGAAATTCAGAATTCACAAAAGAATAGGAACGAATAAAAGTAGGCATAGTTCTACATCCAGTTATTACAGTCATGATTTCTTATTAGGCTTTTAAATCGAAACTGTAACACCCCGGATTTTTGAATAATCGAATTAAGTAAATTAAAGGATAATTAATCTCAGACGTGAGAATTAAAGGAATGGGGTTGCGCCATTGTGTTCGTCTCGGAATTCTGGTTGAAATAGAGTCCGAGTTTGCGGGAAACGAGTACCGGATGAAGGAGTTATGGACGAACGAAGATTGGTGGCCAAAAGTAGAAAAAAATATAAGCACTGGCGCACTTGGGAAGTGCGCCAGTACATATTTGCATTGGCGCACCTGCCAAGTGCGCCCAGGCCGAGGCAGGAGCCTGCACAGCTTTCTGGTTCAGGCTGACCCATGTTGTTGAGTCCTTTCTGACTCATTGCTGAGTCACTAGGGCTGACTCATCACCCTATCATGATTGAATGGTTTCGATTAACCCTAAGATCATCCAACGGCTTAAATTAATTCATAACTCTATAAAAAGACCCATAGACTCAAACCCTAAATCAGAATTAAAATTGAAACTATGGCCGTCATGCTGTTGACTTGAACCCTAGAGCAGCCACCACCAAAATTAAGAGGAAGAACAACAACCAAATAAGAACTATTCAACCTTAACAGTGAATCTTCATCAAAGGAGCGCTAATTCAACTCCAGAAATCAGAATTCAGAACTCAAGACTGCTTTTGAGTTGTGAGTTCGATAGTTTTAGCAAAATAATTAATAAATGAATTGGATTGAGTTATAATGCGGATAATTTGGATATGATATGAATTGTTGATTGCATGTTGTAATTATGTGTAAAATTGTGTTGTAATTTCTATGATATTATGTTATGATACTATCATCTACGATGCAAAGTTATGATGCTATCACCCATGTTATAATCCTATGACTGGCTTATGTCTAGTTGAATCATCATGTTTCTTATGCTAGTTTGTTATATTAACTCATATGATAAATCATATGTATGCAAGTTTAGATTTTGATTCAAACATGAATCATATACAAGTTGGGTAGAATTATATGTGAACTTACATGATTATGACACCTAGTTCATGTGAGAATTTAATTGAAAGTTAGGCTATGACATATGCTAAATTCTACATGATACTTTACATGTTAGATACTAGTCTACACCATTGTTGCGATGTATAAATCACATATGTGAGTTTATGAGTTGGATATGAATCATGTTATGTTATTACCTATGCAAGTTTAACCCCTTTAGATTTGGATCTATGTCATACATGTTGTTTATGCAAGTTTGTGGCCATTATCTCATCAAGTTCACACCTTTAGATTTGGATCCTTGACATATGACGTTTATGCAAATTTGTGGCCATTATCTCATCAAGTTCACTCCTTTAGATTTGGATCCATGACATATGTTGTTTATGCAAGTTGTAACTTTGGCCTATGCAAGTTTTAGATGTAGAACATCATTAATATATGCAAGTTCACCCCTATGTTAGATCTATGTTTTAATTATGTGTATATATTGTGATGTTTTCTTGTATTTCTTGAGTTAGACTATTCGAGTCTAACGTATATTTTACGTTAAACGAACAAATGTACTACGTAGGGTAAAAGGGGATAATATTAAAAAGGTTTAATTGGCATAAATGCCTTAAAAGGCATAAAATATAATTGTGGTGCAAATTGGTATGATTTTACATACCATAAATGGATGGACATAATTGAGTTAATTATGGACATCGTTAAATTTGGAATTGATTGATAATTTGAATAGGGAAAGTAATTCAAATTGGGGAATGATTAATTAGGAGTAATTAATCGTCTAAGATACGAGGTTAGACTCTTTTGTGGTGTAAGGCTGCCCGGACCCGCCCGGCAAATCCAGCTGCCACAAACGCCAGTCTAATGTGAGAGGTCTTAGGCACAAACTAAATACGTAACAATTGTAAAGACACAAGGTTAGGCTCTTTTGTGGTGTAAGACTGCCCGGACCCGCCCTGCAAATCCAACTGCCACAAATGTCAGTCTAATGTGAGAGGTCTTTATGAGGTTACAGTCTAAATGAATTAAGAAACACTTAACCAGATAAGCATGTAGTGGGACATGAGGGGTTTAAGTGGGTGCCTTGGGTGGCATGTGGAATCTAGTGGGTGCCTTGGGTGGCATTTGGAAATACGATTAGAAACACTTAACCAAAATATGAAACATGTAATTGAAACATGAATAAGAATTGGGTTAAGTGGGATGTACTAGAGGGGACCAAGCTTAGGTGGATAGCTTGTGTCAAGTAATGGGGGCCCGTTTCAACCACTAACCCATACGTATCTTTGTGGGCTCGACCCAAGTCGAGGACGGGATACGCATACTGGGCTTGACTGTAAGAGGCCAAACCGGGTTAGCAGTGGCAACGCAAGTCCAATGGGTTCATATGCGTGTGTGGACCCGGGCTGGTAGGTAAGACGTTGTTGCATCGTGTAGGTATAAGCTGTGCATTCTTGGTTGTATCGGGTTGCCACTTTGGGAAGTGATACACCCCACTGTGGGGCCAGCACAGGTATCTACGAGTTAGGGAGTCGATCGTTTGGGGGTAGTAGGTACACCTAGTGGAGATAGGGGCAGACGGCACCTATGAAGGTAGCTTGGGGTGCACGAAACTACCAATATCATTATTAAGTCTGTAGGCGGGATCAACCTTAGGGTGACTAGTGGTGGTGCAGTATACTAGTGGCGGTGCAGTATAGCAATTATCCCATAGTGTTGGTGTAGTTTAGTAATCATCCTATAGTGGTTTAGGTGCGCTTAACGATACCGCTGATCATCCTGTTTCCTTATTTACTCTGCCATACTCAATGGTTCATGGTCATTTCCTTATTTTCCAACTTATGCCTTAGCCTAGTTACTTTGTTAATTATATTGTTAGAATTATCGCACTCGCCAGACTTTATGTCTGACCCCCCTTTTTCCATCTCTTTCCTCCCCCCCCCAGGTGCTCAAGTTGGAACTAGCACCAATGGAGCTTGATTTTGGACTGCTTTTAGAAGATTTCTTGGACCGCTGAAGTAAAGTTCAGTTTCTCTTTAATTATGGCTATTTTACGTTGGGGATTATGTCTTTCAGATTATGTACTTTGTTTTATCAAGATGGATATGATGTACTTGACTTTGGTTTTGATGATGTAACCGAACATATTTACCTTCTGCTACAATAAATAAAGTTTTGAATTTTCAAGTACTGTTTTATATCTGTCTTGTTGTGATTTTCTGTTCTATACTTACTTAAAACGCTCCATTGAAGTTAATGCATTCCCGTTGTGAGTGACATTAATGGACGTGGGGTGTTACACGTGGTATCAGAGCTGAAGGTTACTGGAACAGATATGAATTTTTGAAAAACTATTTTTCAAAACAATTTTTATAAAGAAGTACTTTCAAAAGTATGTTTTAAGGAAAGTATTTTCAAGAGAAAAGTATATTTTGGAAAGCATAACCCCAAGAGCCATATATCTTTCCCTCGGTTCTTTTATATTGAATCTTTCCTTTTTCGTTTCAGCATGTCTGAAGCATCTGAGATACCAGAGGGAGTTCATGTACCCGGTTGGTTTCGTCAATATCTCGAGGCTAGGGCCGCCACCGCAGGTCCAACAAATCCTCCTCCTCCTCCCCCTCCTCCTCGTGTCGATAATTTCGCAAAGATATGTAAGGACTTTAGAGTAATGGGTAGGAAACCTTTTCACGGGACGGAGACATTTGTTGAAGCTCGTAACTGGCTAAAGGAGGTGGAAGAATTGTTTGGAATCTTTGAAGTGGATGATGGAAGAAAAGTCCAGCTAGCTGCCTGGCTAATGAAGGATGAGGCCTCGTTTTGGTGGGAGGTCACTAATGGGGGACGTCCAGTCGATACACGGCTAGATTTTAGGCAGAGGTTTGAGGCGAAGTTTCTCTCACGGGCTGAAGAGAATCTATACATGGAAAGGTTTTTGTCACTGAAGCAAGGGAATCTATCGGTGAAAGAGTACGTCAACAAATTCAACCAATTGGCAAGGTTTGGCTTAGACTTGGTGAATACTCCAGAAAAGATGGCTCTAAGATTTGTTAAGGGTTTAAACGAGCCGCTTCATGGGTTAGCTATGACCCACATTCCCATGGGGGCTACCTTTGAGAGGTTAGTTGACATGACGCTCATGCATAAAGAGAAGAAGGGCACCAATGCTAATAAGGCACCCGAGAAGAAAGGGGATCAAAAGAAGCCGCAACAGCAACAACAGAACAAGAAAGGTGGCAAAGGCAACAATGCTAAGGGGAAGAAGAAATGTTTTAACTGTGGGACACCCGACCATCTAAGCAAAGATTGTAGGAAGAAAAAGAAGACTGGTTGTTTCCACTGTGGCAAAGCGGGACATCTTATTAAGGACTGCCCAAAGAAAGGGCAGAGGGCAGGGTCTACCTCGGGAGGACAGGTGCAAGCTCTTATGACACTAGGGCAGGCAAGGGGACAAGTTCAGGCTCTCGTGGTCCCACCGCTGCAAGAACGAGGTAGAGCAATTTCCATTGAAAGTTTAGTTTTTCTGTTTGATCATCCTGTTCGTACTTTATTCGATTCTGGCGCATCGCATTCATTTATTTCTACATCATTAGTTGAAACACTGCACCTTGATACTAGTCTAGTTACTGATCCCCTAGTAGTCTCAAATCCTATCGGTGGTTCGGCTCATCTTTCTATGATTTGTCGGGATTTGAGAGTGTTTATCTTGGGCGTTGACTTTGAATGCAATGCCTTTGTTATTGGCTTCATGGGCTACGGTTTAATTCTAGGTATGGGTTGGCTAGCTAGATATGGGGCCATCCTAGATTGTGAAAGAAGGGTAGTTAGATTGTTGACTCGTTCCGGAAAGACCCTTGATATTTCTTGTGACCTTAGAGGTCCAGTAATGCTTAGTTACCTAGAATCCCTTGACGCATTCGATGATGATTTACATTCTATTTCCATAGTCCATGAATATGCTGATGTCTTTGATGAGGTGAGGGGTTTACCCCCAAAACGTGAAATCGACTTTCGAATATATCTAGTAGATAATGCAGAGCCGGTTGCATTACCAGTGCGCCACATGGCTCCAAGAGAGAGAAGAGAACTCAGTAAGCAAGTGAAAGAATTGCTTGAGAATGGGTTCATCAGACATAGTATATCGGAGTGGGGTGCTCCAGTAGTGTTTGCCATGAAGGCAGATGGGTCCCTTAGACTTTGTGTGGACTATAGAGAACTTAATAAGCTTACTAAGAAGAATAAACACCCACTACCGAGGATTGACGATCTCTTCGATCAGTTAGTTGGCGCCTCAGTGTTTTTGCAGTTGGACTTAACCACGGGTTTCCATCAGTTGAGAGTGGCTGAGGATAGCATAGACAAGACCGCCTTTAGGACTCCAGACGGTTTCTTTGAGTGGCTTGTGATGCCCTTTGGTTTGACAAACGCCCCCGCATACTTTGTTGATTTGATGAGTAGGGTGTTTAGGGAGTACCTTAATAAATTCGTGGTAGTCTTTGTGGACGATATCTTGATCTTTTCTAAAAGCGAAGAAGAGCATGCCCTACATCTTAGGGAAGTGTTGGAGACTCTTCGAGCGCATAGTCTTAAAGCTAAATTTTCTAAATGTCATTTTTGGAGGAAAGAAGTGCGATTCTTAGGGCACGTGGTTTCCAAAGAAGGGATAGCCGTGGATCCCGCGAAGATAGTGGCCATCCAAGATTGGAAGGTTCCTAAAAATGCGACCGAGGTGAGGAGTTTCTTAGGGTTGGCTGGCTACTATAGGAAGTTCATTAAAGACTTCACGAAAATATCAGCTCCATTAACACGCTTGACGAAGAAGAACTTAGTTTTCATGTGGGACGTAGATTGTGATGATGCGTTCCAACGTTTAAAGAGAGCTTTGACCACAGCCCCAGTCTTAGTGTTGCCAGATGGAAGTAAGCCATTTACCGTTTATACCAACGCTTGTGGGAAAGGACTAGGCGCAATCTTAATGCAAGAGGGAAGGGTAATAGCCTATGGTGGAAGGCAGTTGAGAGTGCATGAAAGAAATTACCCTACACATGACCTAGAGTTGGCCGCTATCGTTTTCGCGCTTAAGTCTTGGCGTCATTATCTTCTTCGCGAGAAATTCGAATTGTTCACTGACCACAAATCGCTAAAATACTTATTCTCTCAGAAGGACTTGAACTTAAGGCAGCAAAGGTGGATGGAGTTCTTAGCATCCTACGACTTCGAGATAGCATATACCCCTGGCAAGGGTAACGTGGTGGCAGACGCCTTAAGTAGAAAAAGGTTGTCCTTGAGTCCGTTGTTTGTTGAGCGGCGAAGCTTAGAGTTCATCTTTGTGTTTGACTTTACACCTTCCATTGACTTCGTACCTGGTTTGCTAGCATCCTTAGAGGTCTGACCTACGCTTTTGGGACGGATTGGCGAGGCACAACGAGACGACCCACAGTTGGTTGAGTTAGTAGAAAAGCTCAAAAGAGGGGAGTCATCAAGCCATCTCCGTAGGTATACCCTAGATGATAAAGGTTGGTTACGTAGGGACGGTAGACTTTGTGTACCAAAAGGCAATGACCTAAGGAAGACCATTCTTGATGATGCACATCGTTCGAAGATGACCATCCATCCCGGTGGGGACAAGATGTACATGGACATGAGACGAGTTTACTTTTGGGCCGGTATGAAGAAGGACGTGGCCGAATATGTCGCTAGATGCTTGGTGTGCCAACAAGTAAAAGCAGAGCAAAAGAAGCCCGGTGGATTGCTACACCCATTGGAGGTCCCACAATGGAAGTGGGAAAGTGTTTCAATGGACTTTGTTGATGGATTGCCAAGATCGAGGAAGGATAATACAAGGATTTGGGTCGTGGTAGACAGACTTACTAAGAGCGCCCATTTCATTCCCGTGAAGAGTAAGAGGACCGCTCAATGGTTAGCCTCCGCATACATTCGAGAGATAGTTCGTTTGCACGGTGTTCCTTCAAGCATAGTTAGCGACCGCGATCCTATTTTCACTAGCGAATTTTGGAAAAGCTTACAAGAGGCGGTAGAGACTCAGTTATGTTTGAGCACCGCATATCATCCTTAGACGGACGGCCAGACCGAGAGGGTGAATCGTATTCTAGAGGACCTATTGAGGTTATGTGTCATAGACTTCGGAGGAACATGGGAGGAACATCTTCCGTTGGTAGAGTTCGCATATAATAATAGCTTTCAGTCTAGCATTGGCATGGCACCATTCGAGGCTCTTTATGGACGGCCGTGTCGTTCACCTACATGTTGGTGGGAGTCTATAGATAAGATCTTGCTTGGACCCGATATGATTAGAGAGACTTCGGAGAAGGTCGATCTGATTCGAAGGAGGATGAAGATGGCACAAGATAGGCAGAAATCTTATGCGGACAAGAGAAGGTCAGATCTTGAGTTTAATGTTGGGGACATAGCCTTTGTCAAGGTGTCTCCATTACGGAATGTCGTTCGCTTTGGGTCCGTTGGGAAGTTAGCACCAAGGTTCATAGGGCCGTTTCCTATTAAGGAAAGGATTGGGCAGATGGCGTATAGAGTGGAGTTGCCCGAGAGACTTAGTGGTGTACACGACGTATTCCATGTATCACATTTGAGGAAGTGCTTGCACGAGACCGCGAAGGTGGTAGAGCCGAGCTTTCTTAGAGAGGTGGAGATCGAGCATGATGCGGTGATTTGACGAGCTCCTACGCGCATTCTTGGATCGGAGATTAGGAAATTAAGGAATCGAGAGGTCAAGCTAGTCAAAGTGCAATGGGGAGATGATGAGAGCGACGCTACTTGGGAGACAGAAGCGAAGATGCGTTCATTATACCCTTTTCTTTTCGAGGGTATGTCTTTTAAATTTCTCCTTTATCGCTTACCTTGTACTTATCTTATCTTTAGTATGTCCTCTCGCTAGTATCTTTGACCTTTAGATAGGATAGTCCTATGGTTGAAACATGTGTTTGAGACATGTTATGTATGATGGATGCATGTGGATGCAAGTGTTTGCTAGTGGTTGCTCGTGGATGCATATACACACACTTTAGGCACTAGATCGGCTCAGTCACTTCATACCGCATATTGCATATAAATGTGTGTACATATTTAAGTAATGGATGTATAATGGTTGTACCATCATATGGATGTTGCATTTTGGTGAATGGTTGTGCACACATGTAGAAATAATATGTATCGATAAGGTTCTTTCGCATGCCTAATGGACGCATGGCACTATCATGGTTTGCATTAAGGAGGTCAACTGAATCAGTAGACCGCCTGATTTTGCATTAGATAAGGAACATATACACACACTTCTTACATATGTTCATATAGCATTAGGAATTTTATAAGGACAATGGATGCCCGTGTTTGATGGTTGAGTAGATGGTTGTTTGGATGGTAGGATATGCATTCTCCTTAACTTGGAGATTTCGGGGACGAAATCCTTTAAGGAGGGGAGAATGTAACACCCCGAATTTTTGAATAATCCAATTAACTAAATTAAAGGATAATTAATCTCAGACGTGAGAATTAAAGGAATGGGGTTGCGCCATTGTATTCGTCTCGGAATTCTGGTTGAAATAGAGTCCGAGTTTGCGGGAAACGAGTACCGGATGAAGGAGTTATGGACGAACGAAGATTGGTGGCCAAAAGTAGAAAAAAAATATATAATGCACTGGCGCACTTGGGAAGTGCGCCAGTACATATTTTCACTGGCGCACCTGCCAAGTGCGCCCAGGCCGAGGCAGGAGCCTGCACAGCTTTTTGGTTCAGGCTGACCCATGTTGTTGAGTCCTTTCGGACTCCTTGCTGAGTCATTAGGGCTGACTCATCACCCTATCATGATTGAATGGTTTTGATTAACCCTAAGATCATCCGACGGCTTAAATTAATTCATAACTCTATAAAAAGACCCATAGACTCAAACCCTAAATCAGAATTAAAATTGAAACTATGGCCGTCATGCTGTTGTCTTAAACCGTAGAGCAGCCGCCACCAAAATTAAGAGGAAGAACAGCAACCAAATCAGAACTATTCAACCTTAACAGCGAATCTTCATCAAAGGAGCGCTAATTCAACTCCAGAAATCAGAATTCAGAACTCAAGACTGCTTTTGAGTTGTGAGTTCGATAGTTTTAGCAAAATAATTAATAAATGAATTGGATTGAGTTATAATGCGGATAATTTGGATATGATATGAATTGTTGATTGCATGTTGTAATTATGTGTAAAATTGTGTTGTAATTTCTATGATATTATGTTATGATACTATCATCTACGATGCAAAGTTATGATGTTATCACCCATGTTATAATCCTATGACTGGCTTATGTCTAGTTGAATCATCATGTTTCTTATGCTAGTTTGTTATATTAACTCATATGATAAATCATATGTATGCAAGTTTAGATTTTGATTCAAACATGAATCATATACAAGTTGGGTAGAATTATATGTGAACTTACATGATTATGACACCTAGTTCATGTGAGAATTTAATTGAAAGTTAGGCTATGACATATGCTAAATTCTACATGATACTTTACATGTTAGATACTAGTCTACACCATTGTTGCGATGTATAAATCACATATGTGAGTTTATGAGTTGGATATGAATCATGTTATGTTATTACCTATGCAAGTTTAACCCCTTTAGATTTGGATCTATGTCATACATGTTGTTTATGCAAGTTTGTGGCCATTATCTCATCAAGTTCACACCTTTAGATTTGGATCCTTGACATATGATGTTTATGCAAGTTTGTGGCCATTATCTCATCAAGTTCACTCCTTTAGATTTGGATCCATGACATATGTTGTTTATGCAACTTGTAACTTTGGCCTATGCAAGTTTTAGATGTAGAACATCATTCATATATGCAAGTTCACCCCTATGTTAGATCTATGTTTTAATTATGTGTATATATTGTGATGTTTTCTTTTATTTCATGAGTTAGACTATTCGAGTCTAACGTATATTTTACGTTAAACGAACAAACATACTACGTGGGGTAAAAGGGGATAATATTAAAAAGGTTTAATTGGCATAAATGCCTTAAAAGGCATAAAATATAATTGTGGTGGAAATTGGTATGATTTTACATACCATAAATGGATGGACATAATTGAGTCAATTATGGACATCATTATATTTGGAATTGATTGATAATTTGAATAGGGAAAGTAATTCAAATTGGGGAATGATTAATTAGGAGTAATTAATCGTCTAAGACACGAGGTTAGACTCTTTTGTGGTGTAAGACTGCCCGGACCTGCCCGGCAAATCCAGCTGCCACAAACGCCAGTCTAATGTGAGAGGTCTTAGGCACAAACTAAATACGTAACAATTGTAAAGACACAAGGTTAGGCTCTTTTGTGGTGTAAGACTGCCCGGACCCGCCCGGCAAATCCAGCTGCCACAAATGTCAGTCTAATGTGAGAGGTCTTTATGAGGTTACGGTCTAAATGAATTAAGAAACACTTAACCAGATAAGCGTGTAGTGGGACTTGAGGGGGTTAAGTGGGTGCCTTGGGTGGCATGTGGAATCTAGTGGGTGCCTTGGGTGGGATTTGGAAATACGATTAGAAACACTTAACCAAAATATGAAACATGTAATTGAAACATGAATAAGAAATGGGTTAAGTGGGATGTACTAGAGGGGACCAAGCTTAGGTGGATAGCTTGTGTCAAGTAATGGGGGCCCGTTTCAACCAGTAACCCATACGTATCTTTGTGGGCTCGACCCAAGTCGAGGACGGGACACGCATACTGGGCTTGACTGTAAGAGGCCAAACCGGGTTAGCGGTGGCAACGCAAGTCCAACGGGTTCATATGCGTGTGTGGACCCGGGCTGGTAGGTAAGACGTTGTTGCATCGTGTAGGTATGAGCCGTGCATTCTTGGTTGTATCGGGTTGCCACTTTGGGGAGTGATACACCCCACTGTGGGGCCAGCAGGGGTATCTACGAGTTAGGGAGTCGATCGTTTGGGGGTAGTGGGTACACCTAGTGGAGATAGGGGCAGACGACACCTATGAAGGCAACTAGGGGTGCACGAAACTACCAATATCATTATTAAGTCTGTAGGCGGGATCAACCTTAGGGTGACTAGTGGTGGTGCAGTATACTAGTGGCGGTGCAGTATAGCAATTATCCCATAGTGTTGGTGTAGTTTAGTAATCATCCTATAGTGGTTTTGGTGCGCTTAACGATATCGTTGATAATCCTATTTCCTTATTTACTCTGCCATACTCAATGGTTCATGGTCATTGCCTTATTTTCCAACTTATGCCTTAGCCTAGTTACTTTGTTAATTATATTGTTAGAATTATCGCACTCACCAGACTTTATGTCTGACCCCCCCTTTTCCATCTCTTTCCTCCCTCCCCCCCCCTCAGGTGCTCAAGTTGGAACTAGCACCAGTGGAGCTTGATTTTGGACTGCTTTTAAAAGATTTCTTGGACCGCTGAAGTAAAGTTTGGCTTCTCTTTAATTATGGCTATTTTATGTTGGGGATTATGTCTTTCAGATTATGTACTTTGTTTTATCAAGATGGATATGATGTACTTGACTTTGGTTTTGATGATGTAACCGAACATATTTACCTTCTGCTGCAATAAATAAAGTTTTGAATTTTCAAGTACTGTTTTATATCTATTTTGTTGTGATTTTCTGTTCTATACTTACTTAAAACGCTCCATTGAAGTTAATGCATTCCCTTTGTGAGTGACATTAATGGACGTGGGGTGTTACAAAAACAATAACTGAACTTACAGAAAAAGGACGGATCTTGATTTCTGGGATCTGATTTCTGAATTTGAAAAGCTATCCTTTGATGTAGACGTTTGATTTGATGTTCTTCTTAATCGATTACTAGTTTGGATTTGATTTTCTAGTTTGGAGAGGATGAAGGAGGCTAGGCTAGCTTGTAGACGACCATTATGACGGCACCATAGTTTTAGGGTTATGATGTTAGGGTTTAGGTTTAGCTACGTATATATAGATGTCTATGATTATTTAGAGCCCTTAGATGAACTAGGAGTCCATCAGAACCACCCAGCTCAAATACACATCATCCGACCACTCAGAAGAAGACACATCATCACAGAACACTATAGAATTCTGTGCTAGATCGGTATGGGCGCATTTGGTAGGTGCGCCAGTGCATTTTTGTACTGGCGCACTTGTGAAGTGCGCCAGTGCATTCTGGTCGACTTTCGGTTTTTCTGCCTAACTTCGTTCGCCCATATCTTCTTCATACGGTATCCGTTTTACGCAAACTCGGACTCTATCTCAAGCAGAATTCCAAGACGAACACAATGGCATAACCCGTTTTATCTAATTCTTATTTTAATAATTAATTATTCTTTAGTTATCTCTTATGTCCTGTTTTAAAATTACGGAGTGTTACATTCCCCCCTACTTAAAGGATTTCGTCCCCGAAATCTTCAAGTTAAGAAGAATGTATACCCTACCATCCAACATCCATTTGCTCAACCATTCAATCACATGCATCCATTGTCCTTAAAAAGGTTTCTAATGTTTTTCATGAACATATGCATAGTGTGTGTATATGTCCTTACCCATATGCAAAATCAGGCGGTCTACTGATTCAGTTGACCTTCTTAATGCAATTCATGTTAGTGCCATGTGTCCATTATGTATGCAAAAGAACCCTATTGATACATATAATTTCTATATGAGTGCACAACCATACATTCAAATGCATCATCCATATGATATCACCTCAAGTTTCAATCCATATATATAAAAATCCACTCATGCATATGCAATATGGAAGTGACGGAGCCAATCTAGTACCTCGTGTGTGTGTGTATTCATCCACGAGCAACCACTAGCAAACACTTACGTCCACTTGCATCCACCAAACATAACATGTCTCAAACACATGTTTACATCCATTGGCTTCTACCTAAGGATCGAGGATAAGACCAAGGGGATATACTTAAAAATAAAACTAGCATGCAGATAAACTTTACAGAAAAAAAGAGAGATCAAGGATATACCTTCAAAAAAAGGTTATGATGCGTGTATCTAGTCTTCAGCCCTCTAAGTCGCATCTTCTTGAGCTTCACCCCATTGTGCTCTGATTGTCTTAACTTCACAATTGCGTAGCTTCTTAATTTCTGTTTTCAAAATATGAGTTGGAACCCATTACACTATCGCCTCTCGTTCCGCCCCTTCTCCTTCTAGTATACTCGGCACTACAACTTCTGCTGTGTCATGCCAACATTTCCTCAAAAGGGCCTTCAAAATTCACTAGAGGGTATTCCATGTAGAAGAACTATCTCTTGAAAATAAACAGATGCTAACCATGCTACCAAGTGTATTTATTAAGGTGATTACAGGTCTCTTCTCTACTTAACTTATTCATTGCGTCAACTATCTGAGAGTCTTTTCTTTGTGAAGTCCCTATTTGATCCAAAAGCGTAGGTCTTACTCCTGCAGATGCCAACTACTAACTTAACCGAAAGTTTTAAAATCAAAGGTTGATATGTATTCTGAACTTTTCCTTTTCACATAAAGAGGACTTGAAGTCAACCTTTTTCTTCTTAAGGCATCCGCTACGACCTTACCCTTCCTTCTAACATCAAAATGGCGCCTAGTCCCATACCGTATGCATCCGTGTATACCGTAAACCTTTTACTACTGTAAGGTAAAAGTCAAAACTGGGGCTGTTGTAAGAGCCCTCTTCGATCGTTGGAAAGCGACATCATAATTAATATCCCGAGCAAAGGTTAGATTCTTCTTCGTTAATCCAGTAAGTGGGGCTAATACATTCGCAAAGTTCTTAATGAACTTCCTATATTAACCCGCTAGTCCAAGAAAGCTTCTTACTTCTGTTGCATTCCTTGGGACCTTTCAGTCTTGCACCGCAACTACTTTTGCGGGATTTACTGCTATCCCTTCTTTGGACGCCACATGTCCTAGAAACCTTACTTCTTCTCTCCAAAAATGGCATTTTGGAGAACTTCGCCTTAAGTTGATGTGCTCGAAGTGTATCCATGACTTCTCTTAAATGCAAAGCAAGTTCTCCCTCGTTCTTTGAGAAAATCAAGATATCGCCCACGAAGACTTCTACAAACTTATTAAGGAACTCCCTAAACACCCTACTCATCAAGTCAACAAAATAAGCGGGTGCATTCGTCAAACTGAAAGGCATGACGAGCTACTCAAAGAAACCATCAGGGGTCCTAAAAACAGTCTTGTCTATACTGTCCTCATCTACTCTTAGCTGATGAAACCCTATAACCAAATCTAGTTGGGAGAAAACAGACGCACCTACAAGCTGGTCAAACAAATCGTCTATTCTTGGAAGTGGGTGCCTATTTTTCCTTTAGTCAGCTTGTTTAATTATCTATAATCCACGCATAAGCGAAGTGAACCATCCGCCTTAGTAGAAAACACTACTGGAGCACCCTATTCAAAAATACTTTGCCAAATAAACCCCTTCTCAAGCAACTCTTTAACTTGCTTGCTGAGCTCCTTCCTCTCCCTAGGAGCCATGTGTCGTACGGGTAATGCAACTGGGTTGGCGTTATCAACCAAGTATATGCGGAAATCTATTTCACGTTTGTGGTGCAAACCCTTCACTTCATCAAAGACATCGGGATACTCATGGACTACTTGAACAGATTGCAAATTATCAACAGATGTATCAAGAGATTCTAGGTAACTAAGCATGACAAAACCCTTAGGGTGAGTTTTGCTACAGTACCCGAAAAAGTTTTTGTCAAAAAGTAAGAAATAGGGGTAAATCCGGAATTCAAGGGTGGCATGCATTGAATTCAGAGGGGTATTTGTGTAATTCAGGGGGTGGACCTCCTATTTTCTTGTCTCTGGTGTATTTTTTGACAAAAATTGTTTTTGTCATAGTAGAGGGTATTACCGAGGCGAGTCAAAAGTTTAACTACCCTCCTTTCGCAATTGAAAACGACACCATTACTGGATAACCAATCCATCCCTAGAATCAACCCATAGCCCATGAAACCAAAAACGTAAGCATTACATCTAAACTCAACGCTTAGTATAGATATTCCCAAATCCAAACAAATCATAGATGAACGAGTTGAACCACCAATTGGATTTGAGACAATAATGGGATCCTCTACTATACAAGTACTAAGGTGCAGAGACTCAACTATGGAAGCAGATAGAAAAGAATGTGAAGCGCCAGAATCAAACAAATTTCTAATAGGATGATTGAAAAGAAAAACTAAACTCTCAATAGAAACGTTCCTACCTCTCTTAGGTACACTAGCAGTGAGAGCATTCAATTGCCTGCTAGAAGATTATGTCCTTTGCCCTTGTCCTTGTCCTTCGGCAATCCTTGATAAGATGCCCTGCTTCACCATACTGAAAACAACCACCTGTCTTCTTCTTCCTACAATTAAATAACCCACTATACCATAGAAAAGACACTTCCTCTTGTCGTGGAATCTATTATTTCTTTCACCCTTCTTACATTCCAATCCTTGTTTGTGATTCTTCCACTTTGGCCTCTTTCTTTTCACCTTTCTCCTTCTGCGAGGATTGAGCCGTATCGACAAGCTTCTTATCCTTAGGCTCCTTAGCCCAAACTCCCTTATTCTTATCCTTACTTTCCTTGTGTATCTTGTTGACAAGTTTCTCGAAACTACCTCCATCGCACGACAACCTACAAAGCTTTGAAAGAAAAATTAGCTGTAGGTGAAACTACTGCGGCTATAGATGGAAGTTGGGCACTTCTTCGCCCTTTGACAGGTGCCGTAGTCTCATCAAGCCTACGAGACCATACCATGATGAGGTTACCTCCCAGAAAGCCAGGAGCCCCGGAGACTCAGGAAAGAAGGAAACAAGGGTTCAAATAGAGAATCAAAAGATAGAGCATATGGCTTTGGGGAATATGCCTTTAAAACAAAACTTTTCTTTTGAAAATGCTTCTTTAAAATTTCTTGCTGAAAAATAGTTTTCAAAACTTTTTATCTGATCTGGTAACCATCAGCTCTAATACCACGTGTAACATCCTACCTCCGCTAAGGTCACTCACAAATTGAATGCATTAACTTCAGTGGAGCATCATAAGTGTATAGAACAGATAAATTACATAACAGACAAAATTTAAATAGCGGAAAATAAATAAAACTGTACTTTATTGATAAAACAACAGCTTGGTAAAACAACTTATACAAAGATTGTTTTCCAACACCAAAACACTCTTACCCATTACAACAAAGCATTTGTCTTGTTTAACAAAATAAAGAAGCATAAAATGACAAATGATGTTCCCCAATAAAGCATGAGCTAGCCGTAGCAGTGGAAAAGAGAGTCCAAAGCAATACATCATCTATCTTCGAGCTTGGAAAGAAGACTGAGCTAAGTGGTGATATTCCCTCCCTATGAACCTGGGAGGGGGGAACAGAAGAGAAGAAGGCGAAAGAAAACGGATCAGACATAAGTCTGGTAAGTCCAGTGATTATTCAGCATGTAAACAGGTAAAAGGATCATGACATGAATAAACTGAATACCAGACATAACCATGATAATAAGCATTGCAAGACAACAAATGATGATCGTTAGATATGATAAGGTAAGATACAATGAATGCGCTTCGGTTCTTTCTCTGATTTCCTATTTTCTCTACACCACCCAACTAACATCCTAACTAGTGTCTTCTATGGAACGATCTGTATCCCCTACTATTGTCCCAACTAGTATCCTGTGAAAAAGGATCTGTATTCCCTATTAGTGTCCCAACTAGTATCCTATGTTATAAAATAAGGTGATCCCAACCCCGCAATTGTGGTAGCCTTCAGGTGTACATATAGTATGAGGGTCTTACCTCAATCAGCCTAATTGCTATGAAGATATTAGATGTACCCTTACTACCCTATCGATCGGCTCCCTACTTGTATTAATTTTTCCTTGTATCTGTGTCAATCGGCCCTCTCTTACGTGTAGATACCCTGTGCTGGTCCCACCATAAGGTGTATCAATCCCTATGATAGCAACCCAACACAAATTCTAGATGCACAGTATATACTATTGATGCCCAGTGCCTACTTTTCCACTCCGGAGCACGTGCACGCCCATACTCTGTCGGAACTACACTGCTGCACCCTCTGCCGCTATTTTGACCGCTTATAATCCGCCCAGCGTGCCCCACCCTGCCTAGTTCAGGGTACCGTGATACATCAATGTGGGTTACTGCTGAAATGGGTCCCCGTTACTAGGGTTTTCTAGGGTCTATTCGTATACCCTCCAAATTGGCTAAGTGTTATCCATCCATTCAAGTTAAGTTAATCCATCTACACGCTATGTCATGTTGGTTAAGTGTTTCTTATTAACTTAACCCTTCTCATTCATCATGTTGTAATTGGTTAAGTGTTTTCTATTAACTTAACCCTGTTCATTCATCATATTATATTGGTTAAGTGTTACCCATGAACTTAACCCCACTCGTTCATCATGTTATATTGGTTAAGTGTCATCAATCTAGTCGAATTAACTTAACCTGCCCACTTGTCATGTTACATTGGTTAAGTGTTGCCTTCTTGTGTTAATTAACCCTACCACTTGTCATGTTACATTGGTTAAGTGTTGCCCTCTTGTGTTACCTAACCCTACCACTTGTCATGTTACATTGGTTAAGTGTTGCCCTCTTGTGTTACTTAACCATATCACACATCATGTTATATTGGTTAAGTGTTGCTTTGATTAACTTAGCCCTACCAGTCTTAGCATGTCTGTTTCTTAGCTTTAATTTATTCATTAAAGCACCAACCTCTCACATTAGATCTATATTGTTGTGGTCGCTGGATGCGCCGGGCGGTTCCGGGTAGCCTTACACTGCAACTCAATCTAACCTCGGGTTTTTGGGCTTAATGCGCTAACCTCTCACATTAGATCTATATTGTTACGGTTGCTAGATGTGCCGGGCGGTTCCGGGCAGTCTTACATCGTAACTCAATCGAACCTTGGGGTAGGCATATTCATCTTTTAATTAATTTACATATTTACAATTTATGTTTATATGTAAATTATCCACCAGTGTTTCAATTCAAGTCATGCCCCATTTACCCTCTAAATTATGTCCATCATTATAGGTATACAAATTCTACCATTTCATGCTACTAATCATTTACATGATTATGAGCCAATCTATGCCAATAGCTTGTAGTTAAATATTTTTCCCCAACGTCTCCCCCGTTATTCGTTCGCATAATTCACATAGAACGTTAGGCTCGCAAATTAGCCTAACTTATAAACAAAAGGGACATGTAATATTTCAACAGGCATAAACAATATAGATCAACATGCATAGTATAAATTTGGGATAGAACAACATAAACTTAATCAAGCACATGAACGTAATCTTGCATTTAAATTAGATCCAATTAACATGCGAACTAGCATAGGTCAAATTGTATAAGCATGAACTTATATAGATCTTAAACATGGGTACTAGCTTGGATCTAACATATAGCATGTATGAACATAATTTTGCATGTAATTCAATGTACATAAAAGAACCACAAATTTAATACAACATGATAGGTTAAAATGTATATGTCCCAATAGTCTCAAAGGCATAGGATGTATAACATGATAGGTTTCATCATATAAGTCACAACAGTCCAATAGGCATGATAGGTTTTCTATGTCAGTCACAACAGTCCAATAAGCATGATAGGCTTTTCTATGTCAGTCTCAACAGTCCAATAGGTATGATAGGTTTTTCTATGTCAGTCTCAACAGTCCAATAGGTATGATAGGTTTTTCTATGCCAGTCACAACAGTCCAATAGGCATGATAGGCTTTTCTATGTCAGTCACAACAGTCCAATAGGCATAAGAAATTCAGAATTCACAAAAGGATAGGCACGAATAGAAGTAGACATAGTTCTAGATCCAGTTATTACAGTCATGATTTCTTATTAGGTGTTTAAATCGGAATAATAACTGAACTTACAGAAAAAGGACGGATCTTGATTTCTGGGATCTAATTTCTGAATTTGAAAAGCTATCATTTGATGTAGACGTTTGATTTGATGTTCTTCTTAATCGATTACTAGTTTAGATTTGATTTTCTAGTTTGGAGAAGATGAAGGAGGCTAGGCTAGCTTGTAAACGAACATCATGATGGCACCATAGTTTTAGGGTTATGATGTTAGGGTTTAGGTTTAGCTACGTATATATAGATGTCTATGATTATTTAGAGCCCTTAGATGAACTAGGAGTCCATCAGAACCACCCAGCTCAAAAACACATCATCCGGCCACTCAGAAGAAGACACATCATCACAGAACACTCTAGAATTCTGTGCTGGATCGGTATAGGCGCACTTGGCAGGTGCGCTAGTGCATTTTTGTACTGGCGCACTTGTGAAGTGCGCCAGTGCATTCTGGTCGAGTTCCGGTTTTTCTGCCTAATTTCATTCGTCCATATCTTCTTCATACGTTATCTGCTTTACGCAAACTCGGACTCTATCTCAAGCAAAATTCTGAGACGAACGCAATGGCATAACCCATTTTATCTAATTCTTCTTTTAATAATTAATTATTCTTTAATTATCTCTTATGTCCCGTTTTAAAATTATGGGGTGTTACATTTCTTTTTCCGAATCTTTGCTAGGATCCTTATGTTTGTCCTTGGGCTCATGATTCTTCTTGGAGGATTTGTCCGGAGGAGGTTTATCTTTCGGGGGAGTCGGAGCCCCAGGAATCAGTTTGCCCCCCGCATGTGGCACTTGACGACTGTGATGCTTCCCGGGATCTTGTCTTGAAGGAGAGCGAGAGCGCGTAGAAGGAGGCTGATAAGAATCGTGGTGCCTTTGACTATCTCTTCCCCGACTATCAATGCGATAATGTTCAGTTACGGGAATTAGCCTGGGAGTGTTCTCGCGAAGATCACGATGAGAATAAGAGTAGAGATGCAGCATTTTTCCTGCAAAGAATAACAAACAGGTATAAGGATCGTGAATACAACTAGTATAAGGGTGTTGTGACAAGTGGTGCATGTGATTTGTGCATCCCGTGTGATTCCCCCTAACAGACCAGGGTCTGAAGCTTGGATCGTCTGTGCAGTATCTTTATTTTTGGTGGGAGTGGTTTCTTCCTCGGAAACAGGGGAAAACGATTCCTCTCCAAAATCTTTAGATGTCTAGATGTGATCTGGCAAAGGGACCTTTTCTAAATCCTCGAATATCTGCTCCTCTGTTAATGTGTCATGAGTGGTAGGCTCTACTGGCGGTGGAGTCTTTGGAGAAGACTGCCCCTGAGAAACTGAGGCATCCTTCGATTCATCAGCTTGAATTTCGTCTCCTTTATATACATTCAAATCATTATCATCCTGGTCAATCATCGGCAAAGGACTCTTACGAAATTCGGTCGTCTTTGTGGCTTCCGTGGTCACTCTCCTTCGGCCGGGGGCATGCTACTAGATTCCCCAACCGTCTGAGTAGGGGGCACGTACTCGTGGGACTTGCCACTCGGACCAAGCCCAAATCTTACATCCAAAAGATGATGTTTATGGAGGTTCTCGTCGGTTATACACCTCTTAATTTTACAGAGATCCGACTTGCTTCTTAAGGCGGGACAACCTATCCTCGTACACCGAACCTTCTGTCTTTTGGAAATTATGAGCTGTACAGAGAAAGAGAAATTTTAGCACTTCAACCATACAATTGGAATATGTAATGAATGATTCAGAGCCTACTTGACTGTAGCCACTTCCTCGCACATCCAGGTTGATGTTTTATATAAAACCAGTCAGATTTAGCATCTCCTAAATTGCTGTGTCCATCTGTCAAGACCTTTTTGGAGGGGATTGACTCAAAGAAAATGAAGTTCGGAGTCCCCATGGAATGATGCTTGAAATAATAATAGAATTTCATATCTTTGAAGGAAAGCTCGGTCTCTAGAATCTCTGCATATGCGATGTACAAAGTATACAAAGCAGCGTAAGCATTGGGATGGAGTTTCATGGGAGCAATATGCAGTCATCTCAGAAGATCGACGACGATTGGAGGAAACAGAGGAATGGCGCCTACCAAGCACATGACTCTACTAATAGCCATGTACCCCTCCGGAGTGGAATGGGACCTGTATCCATCCTATGGAGTCTTCACACCGACCCAGGGGATCCCATGCCTTAAGCATATTTTCTTTAACTTTATATTGTCTAATTTGGAAGCTATAGAGTCACTCAGTTTCTCTTTCTCTACTTCTTTAGCACCCTTGATTTCAGGAGCTCGATCCTCTTCCTCAAGTACTGTACTTTCAGAAGATGTCGATTCTGTATCACGATCTGTGTCATAATCGGAGTTATTACAATCTGGATCCGACGGGAGAACATCAGGATTATAATAATTTGACGACTCTAGATCTGTGCTTTTCTCAGATATTCTTGTTGAGCGTCTACCAGACATGGCTGTGTTGGCGAATAAACATAAGTAATTAGAGCATAACCACCTGCGAACCCCATGTATGTGTGAGTGCCAGTGTGTGCAAGCGTGTGCGATACTTAGAAGAAAAAGCATGAATTAAATGATGAAAACATGAAACTGATTGTGGTATGTTGGTAAGTTATGTAGTCTTCCAGTTCATAGAATTCATCTCGAGGGCTCTAGCCTAACTGTCCTTTGAGTTATCCAAATCATAACAAGTCCTCGATTGAAGCATAAGTCAGCGGGTTCGATTAATTGATTCTACTTATTCAGAAATAGTTAAAGGATTGGATTAAGGGCGAGTTAGCTCGTGTAGTTATGAAGTCCGACTCTTCATGGGGAGGTCTGGTTCGTGGCTCAAGAATAGCTCGTGAATAGACATCAGACCATGAACGTCATATCGGCTCGTGACCGGGCAGCGGCTCGCGAAAAAAGAGTTTGCAATGGTGATATAACTCGTGATTAGGTACGGCTCATGAGCGGAGGTCCCGTTCATGATTTGAACCTGATTTGAAAACCAGGATCTCAGACTGGCCAGCTCATGAACGAGTGTCTCACGAATTATCGCCACGACCCCCCTCATTATACCCTCTATGAGCCGATACCCTACACCTTATCACGAGCGATCGAGCAGCCATGACCCTCCGAATCACGTTACCTCATCACGAACCCAACGCCTGCAGTTTGCTCCCTCACTACAACTGTTGCCACGATCCGTGAACCAACCCGACTCCTAACTCCTCTCCATAGCCCGATGTGAAAAGGTCTCCTCCCATCTGTGTCCTCCTCCGTGTGCCATTGCGAACCAGTTCCCAACAATGGTGGCGTCTTCAAGCTTTTCCCCTTTTAATATGCAACCGCCCTATACGTCGATCCCCTCGATTTCCAGCTCCTCGAGTTCCATGCCAGTCACCACCACAACCAGCACTGGCAATGGTGTAGGGATCGAAGTCGATCAGATCGCCCATGATATCAAAGATGAAAGGGGGATGGCTACGTGACCACGAGTAATGGGATGAGAAACAAAATCAAAAACCTATTTACTTTATCATATCAAACAAATGATTTTGAAGTGGTGTGGATTGGTAGGAAGATACGGATTAGGGTTAGTAATTGGGGAAGAACAGGCGGCGGCAGTAAAAAATAAGGAGGAAAGGTAAAATAAAAAGTGGAACTGGCTTATATAGCCTATACGGGTGTTTTTCATCTTCTCTATTTTTGTCTCATTGGATCAATCTGGCCCACTAGGCCACGAACGCTTAAGAGAGCCCACCGTTGCCCATGTAATGGCCCGATCTATCAATGGTTCGTGATGCACACAGGAGAGGTGCAGACCATAGCATGGTTGAGCGACCTAGGCTTTGGAACAATTACTGAATGGATAAGCTAGAGCATCTCGTGAGTAGAAAATAATTGGAACTCGATGATATATTTATACTTGTCAGAAAACGCGATCTTTTGAAATGAAGTGACAATATAAACAGACACGACTGTCAGCTCTCGTCCGTTCAGAAATAGACGTATTGACTAATTTTAAAGCACGTTCCATCTCTGATAAAACGTACTTCGAGGGGGCAAAATGTTGGCTAGCTTTTGGACCAAGCCATAAAGATTTACGTACACATGAAATAAACAAAAAAGAGGAATCTCCCTTTCATAGTATCATGACTCGTGAGGACCAGCAACCTGCTCGTGATCCCTTGCCTTAAGCCCGTTCGTGATGGAGACATTATAGCTCACTCGCAATAGAGGCACCACAACCTGCTCGTGGCAGAGGCACCACAACCTGCTCGTAACAGAGGCATCACGACCCACACGTGTCTGAGGGTCACGAACCGACCCTATGTCCAGAAATTGGTGACTACGACTTGGTCATCCACAATCCGAGATTGAAGGATCTTGCGACACCTGTCCATAACCGCCATATTGACCATTTCTCCATCTACTCACGAACGACTTTGAGATCCTCGGGATTCGTGCCACGTGTCTTCACGAACCACCTGTAGAAATCACCTATAAATAGCCCAACAGTTGGCATTTTTAAGGATCCTTTGGCAATTCTGAGTATTATTTCCACCATTACTATTCCTCCATTATTTACAATCAGAAATATCTCGAAATTATTGAGTGAATTATCATTGTAAGAGTGAGACTGAGAAAATTTATTAATTGTACTTGCATTCAATCATATAATTAAAGTCATACAAAGTGGACGTAAGCTCATTAACGCCGAACCATTATAAATTTGGTGTGTTTGTTGCATTTTCTTTCATTTTTAATTATTATTCTCTGCAATATCATTATAATTTGGGTGTTAGAGCCATAATTTGGTCTAACAATATCTTTAAAAAATAAAAAGTTATTACTGATTTTTAAAAGAAATTTCTGAAAAAGGTAAAAATATCTGAAATTTAACTATAATTTTGAAAATATAACAAAATAAATTTAATGATATTATAGATTATTACATATTCTTGAACATAACCTTTTTCTTAATTTTTTGGCATAGTCTAAAATACTTGTTTTTGGAATCTTTAATATTTTTTTGGATTTTGGTACATACATTCCCAAACATTTGATGTAGTCCATTCCTTTAGATTATTTTTAGAGGATTTAGGTTTCTTGGACTTCTTTGATAAATCTTTGACTTTTGCAATTTAAGTATGTTGGCTCAATTTTCTACATTTTTGATGATATTTTAGATGTATGAATGTTTCTGATATTTTAGCAGTGTTTCAAAATCTCTTGTGATTTTACAATTTTAATTTTGAAATATTTTTGAATTTCTAAACAAAAGTATTAAAGTTTTCTGACTTGATTGAATTTTCTGATGTTATAAGATATATGAATAAGAATACTCCAGATCAGTAAATGTCACTAAAATATTACATTAACCTAGACTTTTTAACTTCTTTAATTAATGAAGACTGATTAGGATTTTTTGATATGTCTGACCCTTGGATATCTCCTATTTTCAGAAGTTTTTTCGATTTTCTTTTGTATGAACATTTCCAATTATCTAATTATTTTTAATATTTCTAAATTATTTAAATATTAAAAAGTTTAATACATTTGATTTTAATTTCTTGTTTTGTTTGACATTTCCAAATTTCAATATGATTTGGAATTTTTATTTTGTCAAAAATAATAATAATATTAAATTCATATTTCAAAGTTTTCAGGCTTATTACATTTTTATGATGTTTGTAAAATAATTTAAAATATTGAAATTTGCAATTTTAAAGGTTTTTGATATCCTCTTTAGCATTTCTTTTTTAAGTCTGGAAATGGTTGAAATTTTTTCAAATTCTTTTGAGCTTTAGAAATTGTTTCTTATTCACCCGGTTTCAAAGTAACATATGTACTCTAACATATGCGCATAAACTGAAAAATGAAAATGAGACACATTTTAGGTTGAAAGACAAATCAAATATTGTTGATGTTATTTCAATATTATGCTAATATAGATAAACATAGCCACATAAATCATGATACGATAGATTAATCATAAACATTGATACAACCTGAAAGAATATGTGCACCCAAAGTATGAAAAGGTGTTAAAAAATTATATTAAAAACAGAGACATACATGAAGGGAATATTGACAACAACTAAAGCAAAACAGGACCTGACAGCACCGACAACCACAATGTCACTCATTGCAGTATAATTATTGAAATGGAGGTGTAGGAGCTCCAATGATACTCTTAACATCAAAATCAGTTCCAATGCTAAAACATAAATGGAAATTATGAGGTATTAGGCTTGTAATAATAGTTTGATGATGTAGAGGGTATAAAATTGAAACTAATTGAATTAAATGTCACAATTATTCACTTTCAATAGGATTGTACAATAGGTGGAACAAAAAGTCAGTATTCAAACAAATAAATGAATAATATCCCCAAATATTGGCAAAAGCGTTGTATTAAGAATCCAGTAATCGAATAAATGAAACAAAAATGTAAATAGAAATCAAACAATTTTAATAAGACCTTAATTTATAATTTACATAAAGTAATAGCACACCTTTCAGTTTAATATCCATGAACAAAGATAACTAATTGTTGTTTGTTTCCCTGATCCACTTGCCTCTTATGACCCGTCTGAAGTCTTATTTTGAGAAACTATCGTTGTTACATCTCGATATCCAATTGGGTGTAAGGCACCATTGCCTTGGAGTCACCGCCACTGCCCCCCGGACTTGTAGTGCCTGCTGTGCTGCAGCCATTCTATAATGCCCTCATTTTGGATTTTGAGTTATACATTCGATTGTTTTTTTTATGTCTGGCTGCACATACATAATTGCTGCTGGTGCCCACGATTTCAACGCAGTCCAAAGTGGACGTCTTCTGTCCTTGACCCAAGGACTGACCCCGAGAACAATTGATATAAATTTGTAACCAAATAATGAATATAGCTAAAAGCAACAGTTTGAAGTAATGAATTCATCAAAAAAGAAAAAGAATAAACCACAGATCTTTTATGCTAAGTCTGTAAGGATTGAAATGTATGATAATTAACTTGGAAAATTTTATTAGAGACCTTTGTTAACAAAAAATGTCCTGGCTATTCCAAATCGAATGGATCGTCAAAGTTCTTTCATTCTACAATTAAGAAGAAGAACAATTCCTGACTATTAGCCAGAATTTTCGACCCGATCTTTCTTTGGCCCCGACACTAGAAGAGGTAAAAGAGACGTTCATTTCCCATTTCCAAGATTTTCTTTAGTGTCCTTCTGTTGATTAGGATGCAAGCAGGGAAAAGTTATTTAGATTTTTGACGATGACCGACTATTTCGAACGGAAGTTTGATCATATACTTTAGATGATTTGTATCCATTTCTGACTGCCATTCATAAATTAGCGGCGGTTTTTGACCGTTTCCAAAGGATATTTGGCCTGCCCGATCAACCAAGTGTACAAATCTAGATGTCGGAATTTACATTGGAAACTGTCGCTAATATTCATAGAAACCGCCAATAATCAAATGTTGAATCTATCAGTAACCATCAATTAATGCATAGGTGATTCAACATATTTAGTATCGGTTTCCGACGGCTACCAACCGTCTGATACGAGCCTTGCTCTTATATGTTGGTTTTGTTCTCCATTATATATATTGGGGCATTAATAATGTTATATGTATGAGTGGGGTTATATGACACCTCTCTTTTATGGTATCCCTTTTGCACTCCAACAAGAGCGACTCGTTTATTTTAAATAATTTGTGAGAGCACTCCCAACAAAGGGGATGCTTTCGGTCGATTCAGTCGGTTCAATCGAAAGCAACCGCACCCCTCCTGGGGAAATAAATATCCTTGTCTTAGTTGGCTTATTTTAAGCCAACTAAGACTATGGGTGCATATTGCAATCCTATACCGTTCGATTGCAATCCGCGTGGTTGTGTGGAGTTAAATCCACACCACCTGCTTAGCAGGCTTAAAATAAGTCGGCTAAACATTCTCTATATATAACCGTCTTATTTTAAGCCGACTATATACACAAAGCTTCTCCAAAACCCCTTTCCCCCATTTCTTCTTCCCGCACCGCTTTTTTTTTTAAATGAAAAAAAATTGTAAAATAAAAAATTTTGTTTACAGAAAATGAGACGAGCTTGGAGGGCACTTCGTGGAAGTAGAAGCGGAAACAATGCTAATAGAAACCCAACCGAGGGGAATGCACCCGCCGAAGAAAACGTATCGACATACAGTGCCGATGGTCGTCGTACAACAACGAACGGGAGAAGATGTGTCACTAGAGGCAACAACCATGCATTTATGGATTATCACAATACGCGAATCTGAGACCGAATAAGTAGTTGGCTAATTTCCGTGAGCTGCCTGAAGGCAAAGCACATGTTAGCACTTTAGTTGATGCATCTGTAAGATTTATTTATCTTCTTTTTTGGAGATTTACAAAGTACAAAAATTGAATAATCCCTGTATATAATATTAGGCTCGACGCGAGCGTACACATGACTATTGGGTTAGTATAGTCCATACATATAGGTTGTACGTGAGTACGACACACATGCCACCATTCATGGATTTGTTCGTGATATCGGATTAGATGAATTTTTGATTACTTTTTTTATATACATACCTACATGTTAATCTTACGTACTCTTTTAATTTGCTATTAATAGTTTATAATTATTTAAATAGGTATCTAAAACCTTTTAAATAACAATGTTCACTTATGTGGTGCATTGGCTTCTTATTGGAGAAAAATAACTCATACATACCACTTTAGTTTTGGGAATTAGGTTTCACCCCCACTAGATTTTCTATGTTTACTAGTTTATTCTCAGGGTGAAACCTTATCGTATGATGAGCGGTATCAGGATTATGACCTTTTGGCTGTTGTATTGTCGCATCTTGACTTACATAGTGGTGTCACTGCTAATTTCTATATTAGATGCTCATACATCAAACAAGCAATCCATGTATTATTACAAGTACATTCTGAAGATAACCATTTGGCAATTGCAAGACCTTTTGTTCAGTATATGATGGGTAATTTATTTTCCTCAAACGCTTCTAGCACAATACCTTGGGGTATATGTGCTGCAGTTGCAGAGTTTTTATTTAACAGTACTCCTCATGTGTATGATTGAGGTACACCTATATTTGCCTACTTATATAGGGGATTGGATCATAAATGCATCGTTATGCCTAAGATTTCTTTGATTACCTGTTTTTGGGAGATTTTTTAGTACTGGTACTACAAGTACTTTCATATCATGAGTTGTACTACCCTAGATCCCACACTAGCCTTGTCTTTTCCTCGAGTTAGAGCTTGGAGTCTCGATAACCGTAGGACAGTTCCAAGAGGACATTACTGACATGTCTTTGCAGTGGCGTGTACTCAAATAGAGTTGCGAACCACGCTAGAGTCAATTATTTGTCATCCTTATGAAGGTTCCCCATAAATGACCGAACCCGGCGTAGTGCAAGCTAATTATCTATTGGGGATAAATTTTCCGTTGGTACCATCACCACCTAATTTAGGCTGCTACTTGGTACTTGGGGGAGCGCTGCTGGAGATAGATATTTGATGGTGATTTTGTTCTTAATGATCCACACCAAGATATAGCTCATATGAGGGTTTACACTAATGTTGACTTACAGCGGCATGAGGGGGAGTTGGTCGGCTAGTGACTTCATAGTTATGGGTAGGAACTACATTTCTTTCTGGCATCAGTATTACACCCCGCCACATTTGACAAGTTTTATGCATGACACCGTAGTTGATTTGGTTTGTCCTTCTGCTATTCGGAGTGGACTTGTCGCTCCTGTTTTTAGGACATTTCATAGAGTACTCGGGTTTAACAGTCTTCATGGCCTTTCGAGATACCAGACTATGGTTGGACTATTGACATACCCACTATGTTTGGAGTTGATAGATATGTAGATATTCCACGACCATAGGTCACACAGTATCCAGATCCAGCCGCGTTTCCTTGTGAGAATCTGTTCCAGATGCAGATGGGGCTTCGATGGGTGATGTACGATTAGCACCGACGAAGCTTATATGAGATGACTGCTCATATTAACAAGCTTACTACTGCTGATGAGCAACGATATCATCCTCGATTGAGAGTCGACGGTGACGACGATGGCGGCAACGAGCAACATTCAGTTCCTCTATTCGATGATACATTTCAGTTTGATGAGTCCTAGTTTATGTAGTTGGCATTTCTATTACACTTGCATGTGTCATTGTATTTTAACTTATTACATTTCTATAGTTTATTTTCATGTACGTTAAGTATTTCTATCAGTTATTTTAGTAACTAGAGTGTTTCCTGTGTTATTGTCATTATCACTATCTGTGCCTCATGTATGTAATTGCAGTTTTTATATCATATGTGTTCTAATTTTATTAGTTAATTTCCATGGTATATGTATTAGTATTTCCTTTACTATTATCCATAGTTAATGTGGTTGACTAGTAACATTTGTTGTACTCTCAATTCTTTTACAAGCACACTTGGATTTGTTCATATTACTGTACTTGTATTTGTTCATGTTATTATACATACTTACTATGTTCTAATTTTT
Organism: Allium sativum; assembly: GCA_030737875.1. Taxonomy (NCBI): domain Eukaryota; kingdom Viridiplantae; phylum Streptophyta; class Magnoliopsida; order Asparagales; family Amaryllidaceae; genus Allium; species Allium sativum. The sequence continues at coordinate 12,441,882 of CM060927.1, read as the reverse complement.
TTAGTTAATTCCTGTTGTGTATTTGAAGTTCACTTTAATCACATAACAAAATTAACAAAACAAAAATCACACAACATAAATCACATTAAACGTACAATACAAATAAACTACAAGTTTCATTGAATTTGAAGTTCTTCTACAACACTCCTTAGAAGCCTAATTTCCTATTCCAAATCATTTGCATATGCGATGCCCCGTGCACATAAACGATCGTCCACCTATACTGAATGGTCGCAACCGTTTGGCCAAAATGGACATAGCTAGGTTCTACTACCAATGTTTTTCCATCTGCTCTAACTTCAACCTCCACTGCATATCTGCAATGGCAACAAACGGGATATGAATCAACCTCTTGATCATTTGAAGGTTGAATAACCGAATCTCGGTTAACCTCTTGTTCGTATAAAGGTTGGTTAACTGAGAATTGGTCTGTCTGTTATAGGGTTAGAGGCAGAGCAAATAAACCATGATCAACCACCAGTTCGTAAGGAGGTTCTATAGGCTCCTGAAGTCAAAGTTGGTCAAGATTTGGGAACTCACTGTAGACGTCCTCGTAGTATTGCTTTTAATACTCGATTTGCATATCTTCACCAGTTCGTGGACTATCAAAAGGTCCGGTCATCGTCCACCAGTCAAAATCAACAAATGATAGCTGGGAAGGCATTGTTTCTAGTTTGTAGGGGAATGAGGTGAAAGAAGTTCAGCTGAGTTAAGAATTGTTAGCTAGATATATATTGTAGATCGTATATATATATATATATATACATGTATTGATGTGTAATGATAAAAGGACAACCCAAGTTTTCTAACTCCGTCTATCATAAGCCGTCAATGAAGCTGAGTTTATTAGTGGTTACAGTGAAAAAGATATTAGATATAAGTACACATTGATCTAGTCGCTGATGTTGGCAACACGCCGATGTTGACACTATATACATGTTGGGCTAGGAAAACAAAATAGACAAGGATGATGTTGACAACATGTCGTTGTTGACACTTTATCCACGTTGGGCTAAGAAAACAAAATAGACAAAGGTAATGTTGACAACACGATGTTGTTGACATTGTAGACACGTTTGGCTACGAAAATGAACAAGACAAAGTTGATGTTGACAAAACGTTGCTTTTCACACTGTACCGCGTTGGGATGAGAAAACGAACAAAGCTAATGATGAAAACACGCTGTTATTCGAAAACAAAGGAAATAATTAATTTTATTTAAATTAAGCTCGTCGCATAGTTATAGTTCGAAATATTCAGGTTTTAATTTCAAATTGGATCACTGAAGCCAATACACGTCTGAGTTGTTTGAAACACGAATCACATAGAATAGCTGCACTAAGGTTTTCATACAATAGAGAAAAGTCAAGATTCCAATTTCTAGATTTTCTGATTTGTCCAAATCAAAAACTAAAAAAATGCAGCATGGTTTATTAAAGGAAAATAAAGAAAATAAATAATTTTATTTAAATCGAGCTCATCGCGTAGCTGCAGGTCGAAATATTCAGGTTTGAATTTCGAACTGGATTACTAAATTCAATACATCCAAATTCTTCGAAATAAGAATCACATGGAACTGTTGCACTAAGATTTTCAAACAAAATAAAAAAAATCAAGATTCCAACTTCTAGATTTTCAAATATGTCCAAATCAAAAAACTAAAAAAATCGCCGTATGGTTTATTAAAGGAAAAAAAAGGAAATAACTAATTTTATTTTAAATCGAGCTAGGAATAAATGAAATAATTAATTTTATTTAAATTGAGCTCGTCGCATAGATGTAGTTCAAAATATTTAGGTTTGAATTTCAAAATAGATTATTGAATCCAATACACGTCCAAATTCTTTGAAACAAGAATCACATGGAACAACTACACTAAGGTTCTTATGCAAAAGAGAAAATCAAGATTCCAACTTCTAGATTTTCTGATATATCCAAATTAAAAAACTAAAAAATCACGTTATGGTTTATTAAAGGAAAACAATGGAAATAATTAATTTGATTAAAATCAAGCTCATTGCGTATGGTTTATAAACGGGATATAATACAACGTACTGGAAACAAGTAACGCATAATTGGTTTAATATTTTCTTTCATCCAAAAAGAAAAAGCTTCATTTGGGAGGGCATCGTAAATGACGTTAGTGATCCCTTTTCTTTCTTCTCGTACTCTCATCCTCCACAAATTCTGACCTTTCTTCAATTCTATCTCCACAATTCTATCTTCTTTCCCTCTCCTGTTTTCGTGATGTGTAGTGCCCCTCCCAAACCGATTTTATCTCTTAGATCTAAGCTTTTCTCAAGTAATATGTATCGAGCACCAATTCCCTTATTTTAATGACGCCTCATCTCCTCATCTCCTATCTTCCTGATGCCACTTTTTATTTCTCTTCCATCCATTACGAAGAGGCCATTTCAGGCAACCACCTGCTCCTTCGGCGGTCTGTAGGTCCTTCAATTGGTAGCCACAGTGTTTTTCGATGCATGTCACTAACATGGAAGTTCTAGGTTTGCAGTAACTCTCTTATGGTTGAAATGGTTCGCGTTTCATCTCTTTAGACTATGATGGTTCGCTTTAGCTTTTTGAGACTTCAATGTAATCCTGGTCTTTGTCTTGTCGGTAGTTTTGGTAATTGGACTTGTGTATTGGGAAGAAATATTGTTTATGTGTTTGGTCTTTTTCTTGGAGTTCTGGTGCTCGGCACACAGTCATGTAATTGTGAACTACTTGACCTATGCATGTAGTGGCTGCACTTCTTGTTTCTTGTTGTCTGGTTTTCGTATGGTTGGGGCATCACCTTCGAGCGATGGCAAAACACAAGATGCCTCACTGATCTTTGCTATTGCTCATTTGTTGGTTATTCTACCTGACTGTACTATGTCTGGGTTCATGAGATTCTTTTGGTTCAGTGTTTATTGTTGTCCAGTTTACAGTTCCGTGACCTGTCTAGTGAATGTGTTTTGGTGATCTGGATCAATGTTTTCCCACCGTAGATTTAGTGATTCAGGTGAAACTAGTCTCTCAATGTTGTTGTCACTCCCAGTGTTCCTCCTTCGAAACCTGCCTCACATGTCACTAGTCAGTCTCTCCCATGAAATCTGCGAATGACACTGCTTCTCACTTGGTGTGAAGCTCACGTAAGCAGGTTGGTTTCTGTATGCTACAGTTTTAAGTACTGTGTATATGGTGGACTTGTCATGTTATTTGATGGATACATGTGCTCTAATTTCATACAGAATTGTTCTGTATCATGTGTATTCATATATAATCACTGCGAATTGTAGTATGTACTATTCTATTCATGTAATTTACTGTTTACTCAGTATGTGAATGCTCCCTTCGTGGAGTCATATAGTAATCTAGGACACTAGCTAGCTCCTATACTGTAATCTTGGATAGATACCGTGGACGGTCCACGTTAAATGTTGTAGATAGTGGACGGTCCACCCTAAGAAACACTGTAGATGATTGTTAACTACAATCACCATTACAATATTGTATTTTTTTTATTATTAGTTATAATTAAAAGGTGTTTGCGGTCACCTTAAAAACTGGACGGGTTTGCCTAAAAAACAAGCTATACATCGTTCGATAACACTAACCATATGGGTAATGACATGCTATAAAGGTAGATAGTTCATAATTTTATTATTCCATTCCTTTTTATTTCAAACTCAAATTGGGAAACAAAAACTGTGCAAAGTCGATTGTCCAAGTCATTAAAAAAGGTATGAAATTAGTTCAATTCTTTAGTTCATGTTGACGTTTATAGCTATATACTACACTCTTATCCCACACCGCTTATTATTTTTGGAATTTTGTTCAAGTTTTCATCTAGATAAGAATGAGTACTATGGCAAAAATGTATGATGAGTATAAAAAAAAGGAATGAATACGAAGAGATTGAATTTGTACCTGAGACCCAATTTCAAGAGGCAGATGAAGAGGTTCAAATTGAACTCGTTTATGCTACGCACCAAAATGTGGAAATAGTGAATCCACAACCCCAACCAAAACCATACCATGCTAGGCTAATGAGTGTGCTATCTCGTCAAAACCTTGATAGGTCAAGCTTGAGTTTGATGGGTCATTTGGAACTTTGCTATTGTGTAGTCGAATGTAATGTTATTGTTTTGAAAAGAAACACAAATGTAAAACGTTGCTTTTACAGTTGTAAAGCATTTATTGATGCAGAGACGCGCCAAGGGATGCAAAGTTGTAAATGTTTTGTTTGGATTGATCCCCCGCTCACGGAAAGAGGGGTACAATACGCACTAGAGATGCAAGCTAAAAATGATAGGCTGAAGAGGATGAATGTTTCCATTAAGAATGAAACACTTGTTGGATGCTACCATTTACTTAGAAATTGACTGTTTGCGATGTTGATTTTATGTGTATTAAGAACAAAATTGTATTTGCATTAGTCGTACTAGAGGTTTAAGTGTGTTATCAATATATGAATTGAGAGTTATGTGTGCTAAACTTATATAGACTTGAAAATTCTTTTTATAACTCTATATGTGTGCACAATGCGTAATGATAAAGGACGACCCAAGTTGTCTAACTTCTTTTCACAAGCATTATCTAGATATGAAGACACACTAATCGAGTCAATGATGTTGACAAGATGCTACTACTCAAACTATAGCCACGTTGTATTACGTAAAGAAAACATACATAGATGATGGTGATAACACGATGTCACATACACTGTAGATAAACAACGATGTATTATCTCTGTATATTTTTTAATTATTAAAGAGGTTCAAAGGTGATAATTATACACGTTATATATGGTCCATAGACTCATTAAATCGAATGGGGATGGCAGTTGATACAGTGACTAAATCTTTTTATTGAAATGACAAATTATTATGACATTGACTACTCAATGACTCAAAGACTACTCATTTGAACTGACAAATTATCAAGACATTGACTACTCAACGATAAATGACTACTCAATTGAACTGGAAATTTGATAAGTCATAGCACGTTTAAAGGTGACACTAACTTTATTTATATCTTATCATAATGTTGTAACACTATCTTTGTCTATACTGTTACTAACATCTTTAAATCACACTAAATGACAAAGGAGTGAATGCTTAACTAGAATGTAACATCCCGGATGTCGTGTGGATACCTAAATCCTTGGTAACTTATCTCCTTTATTTATTTCCTTTTTTCTATTCTATTTTTGTTCAATTTCAAGGAAAAAATTTCTTTAAGTAGGGAAGAATATAACATCCCAGAAATTTTGCCAAACTTTTGTCAAAATTTTAAACATAACTTTCATCGATTTTATTGATTTTTTATCAATTTAAAAATAATTTACAATGCTAAGTTTAAATTGAATTTTAAAAATAAAAATAAACTTGAGTTAAATAAAGAATAGTAATTGTTAATCGACAAATAAATATCATAAAAATTTTCTGCACCATTTGTCGTTTGATTGGAATTGACGAACATTGATTTGGTCTTGTTACATAGCATGAATTTATTTGTAACATAAATTTTTGAAACACTTGAGAAATGAGACAAAATAAGTGACAAATTCTTTAATAAAACACATTTTCCTAAGACATATGGCTTTTGTTTTATTCACCTTTCTAAGCACATGCTTTTTGTCTTATTCTCACACAAAACCACCTTTGCTTTCAACAAAACAATGTGCCTTAGCACATGATTTTGAGTGGTTTCAAAGTATGGAAGATGCATGTCCCTTATGTGTCACAAATTTCATAGCCCCATTTTCCTATAAAATAAGGCCACTCGCTCATCATTTCATTCATTCGACTTCCTTTCTACTTTCTTCTTCTTCTTTAGATTCATAGCCATGACTTCCATAGCCTAGAATCCTCTCTTCCTTCCTCCTTCTTCTTCCCTTGGCTTCCATAACCATCCCCTCCTCCTCCAAAAACTTCCTCCTCCTAGCGCCCCCTAACCCCTCACCCCACGCCAGCCCTGCCCCCTACTCACATTATCCCAGCCCCCACCCTACGGTGGCACACCCCCTGCTCTAGCTCATGGCCTTTTCCTTTCTCTTTATAAAAAAATAAATAAAAATCATGTTATTATATATATATATATATATTATAATCCAAAGGTGAGAAACAAAACTCTTATATTGGTTGATATTAAATGTGGTGAAAATGGTTGTGAATGTTTGGGTTAATTAGCTAATGGATTATAATATAAGCATACTGACAAAACTGCTTATATATATATATGTATATTTGTGAAATATATGTTGAAATGGATATACGGATGTTATGAATGGATATGTATGTTGAAATGGTGATTAGTAGTGATAATTTATACACTACACAAGTTACAACTACCTATATTGGAATATTTGGGTATGGGATGGGTTTTGGATAATTTAAATGAATATTATACTCATTTAAATAATGGGTGAAAATAAAAGTTGGAATTTTAAATCCGAAATAGTTTGAAAATGAAATTAAGATAAGTATGAAAAACTTTTGAAAAGGTGGAAAAATTATTGGAAAAGATTTCAAGTATAATGGTACGTTCAAATTTAAAAATCGAATATGAATAGTAACTTTGAAAAGTGAAGTTTAGTTTGATATATAAATAAAGATGAAAACCCAATTTTATTATTCAAACTATCTTACTTTATTTATTTAATGGGTTTTAGGAAATTTTGGGTTTAAAAGAATAAGTTTTGAAAGATAATATTATTTTAATAATTAAATAATATTACAATATTTATTTAATAGGAATATTGAATTTTAAATTTTAAATTTAAAAATATTGTTTTCAAATAAGTACATATGTGTGTTTTAAAACGATTTATAAACTATTTTAAAAGTAAATCAAATTTGTTTTAACATAAAATTATAATATAGCCTGAATAGAACTAGTCGCGCTGCGGTAGTTCGTGAATTTCGATTATAAACTTTAAATGCTCATAACATGAGAAAATTTAATCTGATTTCTTCGAAACAAGAAACATTTTCTTTCTAATGATAATATATTTTAAATGGAAAAGGAATTTTCAAATTTTAATAAATAGAATTCAAGTTATGTGTAAAACAGTTTTTGAAAAAGTCGTTATAAATACAATTTAGATGCCAAATATGGAAATCGATTAAAATAGCTTCTTAAAAATGATTAAAAATAGGGGAAATTCTAATAAATAATAATGAATAGTGTTAAAGTGGTTTGGATCAAATTTATGAAAGATTTAAAGTTGTTTAAACAAAATTTGTAAAATTGGCTATTTGAGTAACCTTTAGTAACGCCTTTTAACGTTGTTATCCAAAATGGATATTTAAAAGAATTTAAACTTAATAATTATATTCTAAGCTTTGAGAAATGATTTCAAATGAATATTAAAATATTTATGAAGTTAAAGTTGAGATTTATTAATGAATTATATATCCATAAATTTTTAAAGAACGATCGTTATTTGAAAAGTCTGGGATCAGACTTAGGTTCGATGATCATTCCAAATAAGAATGAGATGTAATGAAAGGTGTTTGAAGATGGTGTTGAAGTCCGGAAATCTTCATATCGAAAGGATTGTCCTGTTGATTTTCTCTTCACTAGGTTGCTCTAGTATTGAGATGTTATTGTGGCAACACATCTGCATGTAATTGGGGAAATTTCGGATTGCAAGGACTTCTCTCCTTTATTGGACGAGGAATGAGGTGCCTTTGGTTTTTTTCAGACTCAGAACGGACTTGTATGGATGTGTCTCTGACGTCGTATTTATAATGTGTAATTGATATTTGCTAAACACGTTTCTTTTAGTAGCGGAGAATTTATTCTCTTAGCTTAACATCCTTCTTTGAGACGTAATAGCTCAAAGGTGATGTGGTTAGTGATTATCAACTGTATTTTATGAAATGACAATGTGGCATGCTAAGTGATGTGTTAGATGATCAAAGAATAGCTTAGAGAGCGTAGCTTTGTATATCAAGACTTCGATAAGCCTCACACCCCGGTAAATGACTACAACAGGAAAATGCGGCATGTCATTTCCTTTTAGATAAAAAGTGTACTATGGTATGAAACTCGGGCATTACTTTTGTGGCGAGTTCTCTTTTTTTTTTTGGTTGTTGATGTTGCAAGGCCCTGGTTTAAGGTTGGTAAAGACCGAGCGATGCGCACTTAGGAGTACTCGAATTCATCTAGGAAGGTATGGACTCACCTTCTGTTAGCAGAGAGCTTGTGTTGTTCTCGAGGCATCCCTTTAAAGGTGTACCCATCGGTAAGGAAGTTCCTTAGCCTGGTCATTTGCTGGAAATCCATTATCCACTATGATTTCGTACGGTTTTAGTTGTAAACCTATATATCGACATAATATATGGTACCTATGCCGACAATGATTTATACATTTATTTGTGAAAGTGATTTCCATATTTAGACACTAAAAATAATATCAAATGATTTTTCGCGTATCAACCATGTTTGGCTATCATAAGGAGAAACCTCTCCTAATCTGCTTTTGCATGGTATGTGGACGAGAGACCTTATGGTATATTCATTTTCAAAAAACATTGCAAGTTTTTATGACTTGTATTCATAAGGGAAAACCTATTCCATGTTATACGGTGTGGTCTTATGATTAACCTAAATTAAAAATAAATGTAAATAATTGCAATGAGTTTCTCATCCCAGTCCCATGACTGACCTGGAGTTTATCATTTTTCCCTTAAATTCTGGGTTCCCATAATTTTTGCATGGGCGGCCTAAGAGTCAGGTAAGTAGCTGTATTCTGGAGCTGGTATTTTGGATCCATTCGTGGAGCATCTTTTTGGTGGAGCAACTTTAGCTTTTTTCGATTATCTTTTGGATCTTTGAGGTGAAGATGGAGCATGTTTTGGATTCGCTCTCTTTAATTTATTTCCACTATTACTTTTATATCCAGTAGTTGATGTATCTGGATATGTACATTATTATGATGAAGTCGATGTAACTCTGATGTATCTCATATTATGTTAATGAGAAGTTGTTTTATTTCATTGTGATCATTTCTAATGGGTTATAACCCCAAATGACCACATATTAGGCATTTGAATCTACAACATTAGATGCTTGAGTTGTGTTAAATGTCGATTTCGAAGGCTGAAATCCCGGGTCATCACATTATTGCCGAACTAACTCCCTATTTTGTAACTCCAATTCATTGATTCTCATTTGTTGAGCATCTTCATGTCTTCATTGTTTTTCCTGTTCTCTCTCTAATCTCTCGATTCTCTTTGCTTCCTTTGTTTCCATGTAGAGCTTATTTTCTTCTTCTGTAGTAGCCATATACCCGTCTAGTTGTTCATAATATGGGCTATAATTTTTGGTGGCTTTTTCTTTGCTTTATATTTTCTTGTCGATCAACCACCTGTACTAGTTGTCAAATGGCTGTCTTCCTATGGTTCTATGCTTTCAGGACTAACTTCTTCGGTAGGCTTCAAAGGCATAAAACGAATTGTTGAATGTTCCTGTAGCACTTTGCTCCATTTTCCTTCCTTTGAAAGTATGTCGTAGCAATTGTGCAAGTTGAAAGGTTGGTTTTTATGTTTGGACATATACACTGCATTTGCTTGGTTAAGCTTCCTAACATGAATAACTTAAATCGAAATATCATTGAACAACATAATCAAAGAAATCATATTAAATTTTAATACCAAAACCATGTCGTTTACACGACTTTGCTGTCAACTGTCCAGTCCGGCCATCATCTCTTTCCAACTTAGCAACTAGCATTTATTCTCCTCCAAGACTGCTTCAAAGAGTCAACGGATCTTGAAGGCTTCTGCGGACTTCGGCCATTGAATAATTTCTAAACCGAATTCCAAAATGAACTTTCAGTTTGACTTGTGCTTTTTCTATTGTCTTTGAAACACTCACCCCAACAGAAGGCTAATTCAGCTTGTCCATCAGGTGACCATTCTAGCATTTTGGGACCCTTTGCAGGTGGAAGATAGTACATGATTCAGGAGTTTCATTAATATCAATTTGGGTTTCCTTTTTTTAGCATCTGTTATCTCCATATAAAAAGTTTAAATTTCTTGAACTATTGGGAGTAGTATTAGAAAACCTAATCGATGTCGGCTGTTATGAGACGAGTAGTGTTGATCATTATAGTTTTATTGAAAAGAGGGAATCTGGGTGTATGCAAAAGCTTGGGTGTTTTGATAATGGTTTGAATTTTTCTATGAGTGGTAAAAATTCTGATTTTTTTGTGGAAGATAACAATTTCGAGCATTTTGTATATTACCTGAATTGGAATGTTGCTTGTGTTGATAAGAAGTTTATGTTGAAAATTCATTTTGATCGCGTTGAAGAATGTATGGATTCTGATAGCTTTGGGATGACATCTTATCTTTCCCTGTATTATTCTTTGATATTGCAATTAGGTGATGAGCAGAATATTTATTAGACAGATTAGAAGAAGAAGAGAAAATTGTGTATTTAGGAAATGAAAATTTAGAAGTATATATAGAAGAAGAAAGATGGTGGAGGATGAAGCATGGGAGGAGCAACGACTCGAAGTATAGTTGTTGCCCTTAACCAGTTTATTTAAAGCCAGCTAAGGGGCAACGGGAAGAATTATCTCCCCCTTAGTCGACTTTAAATAAGCTGACTAAGTCCCGTCCGTTAAGCAACCAACTGGGTTGATTTGGTAACCTCTAGGGTTGCTAAAGAAACCTGGATTGGACGTGCTGACCCACCATTATGGGTCAGTTAGTTCCCAACTGACCTCTGATTGGGGACGCTCTAAGTTAGAGAGGGAGTTAGTGGTAAGAGAGAGAAAGAAGATGGTGTGGTGGAAATTAGGAGTGCTGCATTATACGGGGTGCTCTTGATCCTATATATATATATACACACACACACACGAGGAGCATTCTGAGGCACCCTTGTTTTGTAGCACCCCTACCGTGTCGTGCGCTACACTAATCCAAATTCAACAAAAAATTGTAGATGTTCAATCCATATATATTATCATTTGTCCAAAATTTGAGCTCGTTTTGATATTTGTAACATTATCAAAATTTTAGTTCTATTATTCACTTTTTAGACATTTGCCTGAACCATTAAATTTTAACATCAAATATATTACTTTACGAATGTCGGAGCCACTACTAGAGCTACACTGGATTGCCATGGGAAGTTTCCAACGGCCGCCAACGGCGTTTCCAACTGTTATCAACGGCTCACTGATTTCGTGGTAAAATTGTTATTTTAATAAACTGGTCGTCTGAAGCTATTGGAATAAAGACCGTTGGCGGTCATTGAAAATACCCTGTACAATTCCAAACCTATGACATGCTCCTTCGTTTCTCCTTCAAGCCTAAAATTACGAAAACCTTTGCTCCCTCCTCCTTCCCCAACTTCCCTAACGCTGCTACCTCTCCAACCACCCTCCAAACGACCTCCGGCGTCACCTACTAAATGTTGCAGCCCCTCTCCACCCTTCATCACTTGTAAAATAAGGGTTTTTTTTTTTGCCTAAACCCCGTTTATTCGGGTTTTTTGATTTAGGCCTAATTTTGCATTATGTCTGGTTTCTAATTGCTAGCGTATGTTTATTACATCATATTACATGCTAAGTGTTATTATTATAATCATACTGGTCAGATTACTACTAATTACAATTTTTTCTTATTTAGCATATTGTGTATGTTTAGAATGATTTTGTTAGTACTGAACGTAGGTGCATGATAGAGTTTGCAAATAGTATAATTTATGCAAACATGAAGAATATATTATGTTACAATTGATCCTAGTTTTGGATAGTTTATGCGAACATGAGTTATATACTTATATGAACACGCTAACTGATTTGGTGTTTAAATAAGTTTTGGATGATTTCAAATGATTTTAATAGGAATCTTCGTAGTTAAAATTCATTAAATAGTATGATTTAGGTATACAAACAAATTTTATATTTAATTTAGTTTATAAGCAAAAACGAGTTATATATTATCCGAAATAGTAAATATATATAATTTATTACATATGTAATAAAATGATAAAATATAAAAAAATTATATATTTAAACTTAATTTTAACAAATATTAAATCCTTTTAGATATTATTTGGCACCGTCTGACATGTGCTATATATGAACGTTATATGGATATTTGTTTTTATTACGACATGGACATCCATATTCATCTAATACTGCATTTGTCGAATTTGTCCTTAGATTGGACAAGTTACGAACACTATAAAATAATAATTATGTTTCGTAAATCAAATCACTTTAAACGGTTTACAAAATTTCGATGGTATTTCCTTTTTGTTCCTTATATACAAGAACTCGTGCTATGCAGTTAAAGAGCTTAGCGGTTCTATAGCGGCAGAGGTGATAAAAGGTGCAACGGGGATAAAGCAGGGAAATAGAGAGAATATAGCAAAGGCGCAAAAATGTTCATTATATGTAAAACCAAATATTCGAAAATTAATTAATCATATTTCTGTCATTATATGTGTACAAAAAATTATATTAATTGATCTTATATAAAAAATCAAGGAATATCATAGCCATGCATGTTAAATTTAATGAGTGTAATTGATTGTTACTATATATTAGGCACTTATTCCTTACATAAATTTTAGCTCTTTATGCTAAATTTATTGAATTTTTAAAAAAGTAAACTAGTCAAATCAAACTTTTTATATTAATACTGCTAAAGCGGACACTAAAAAGCTTAGATTTAGCGGATGTAGAGGAAAATAGCGAGGCTAAAAGCAAATCTATTGTTCATCAACGCTAAATTGAAATACGTAGCGATTGAAGAGTTTTATGGGCTAAAGCGGGGATATTGCGGTGATTTAGCGGGGCTTTAACTGCATAGCATTTGTGTACGATATAAGGAACACGGGGAAAGCGAGGCTGAAATTTTGGAAAATCGTTTAAAATGATACGATTTCCGGAATGTAATTATTATTGTGCTTGTAATGGAAAATAGGATGACTGACCATCATAGAAGGCACATAAATGCCAACGAACCATTAATTGTTTATTTAAAATGAAGTTTGTAAAAATCTTATAAAATTTAGTATATGTTTACTAAAGCAGTAATTAAAATGTAAATAAAATATAAAATGAATGATTAATAGTTTTATTACTTTTCATTGTATGTTATAAAGCAGAAAAAATGATCAATTATTTTATTGATCGGAGCTGGATGTATCAAATAAGGGAAATTAGTGGTTCAATAAGTAAACATTTCCTTAACGGGGTAAATGTGTTCATCGAATTTGCTTAAGTAATATTGGAAACAATGTAGAAATTCATTGTCCATGTAGTATGAGAAAATTGTTGAATAATTTAATACCGGATATTGTTATGGTTCTTTTACGCCAATACGGTTTCAGACTCGATTATTTAGTGTGGGATCGTCATGGGGAAATTATAGAACTCAATCAAGAATAGTCATTGGTGATGAAGTTAATACGACGAATCTCATATAAAATATAGTCGAAGATGCAGTACGTTCAACATTCCTTGCTGTTGAAATTGATAACGACGATGTTAACGTAGAAAAGGAACAAAATGCTCGAATGAAAAAATAAATTGGATGCTATTAAAAAACCCTTTTGGAATGGATATACAAGCGGCACTCAATTATCATTAACAGCAGAGTATATTGCAATGAAATTGAAATACAACCTTGAAGGAGCCATATTTACGACTGTTATTCAAGCTGTTAAACGTCGTATGCCATATGATAATTTAATGTGCGAAAATTATTATGAAGTGAATAAATTAATGTTATATTTTGGTTTGCCATATCAAAAAATAGATACGTGTTTAAATGGTTGCATGTTGTTTTGAAAAGAGGACATCAATCTTAAAAATTGTAAAATATGTAATCAAGAAAGATACAAATAAAGGAAAAAGAAGGGAAAAGAAGTTCCTTAAAGCATATGCATTATTTAAAACAACGCATCATATGGAATGGTACATTGTGAGAACACCTAAGGTACGTTAACAAACCCATCTAATGGAGAAGCATGTAAATATTTTGATAAGACATATTCTGATTTCATAGCGGAGAGCCGCAACGTTAGACTAGGTTTATGTATGGATGGCCTCTCACCGTTTTCTCAATTGGCTCCAAATATTCATCTTGACCTATAATAATTACATCTTACAATTTACCTATGTGGATGTGTATGAAAACTTTGTATATGTTCTCATAATTATCGTCCTTGGACCTGTTGATCCGACATAGGGTATCGATGTTTACTTACAACCATTAATCGAAGAGTTGAATACATTATGGTTTTTATAGGGTGGCAATTAGACTCAACCCCATGGATCCGGACCTGACGCAGAGGGTCTCGGTTCTAGGCGGGTCAGGTTTTGTCGGATCTGAATCATAAATTTCAAAAATCTAAACCCGACTCGAGCTTTAGGTCGGGTCAGGTTTTTTAAAACACTAAAAATACATATATTTCAATGCTTTTTGACCAGGTCTTTCGGGTTGGGCTAATTCTGGTTGGGTTTGATCGGGTCTTAACTGTATTTTTCATCACCTAGATCTAACTCGAGACTCATCGTGTTCGGGCCTTTTCAGTTCGGTTCAGTTTGGGTTTTCGATTCTTGACTCTAATTGTCATCCCTAATGGTATGAAGGACTTGAAACATATGACGTATCAAAAAAGAAATTTATTCAGATGTTCGCTTCTTTGTTATGGACTATTAGCAATTTTCCTACATATGCAATGCTTTTGGATGGGAACACGACTGGTCGTTTTCCTTGTCCTTATTGCATAGAAGAACATGAGCATTTTCCTTACCATATGGGTAGAAAATTCCATGGTTTGATTGTCATTGGTGTTTTCTTCATATTAATCATTATTTTAGAAGAGACAAAAACAACTTCACAGCTAATAGACATAAAATTCTACGATCACTAACGGATTGGTCAAGCAAGGATACATACAAACTTGTAAAAAATTATCGAAAGATATACGAGACCGGACAGCAAACCGAATTCTAAGGTAAATCAGCGGTTCATAATTGGTGCAAACATAGTAATTATGAGAGTTGCCTTATTGGAAAAATCTCTTAATCCGTCATAATATTGATGTGATCCATAAGGTGAAAAACATATTTGATAATGTGTTTAGTATAGTTTTGAATGTTAAGGCTAAGACTAAGGGCGATCTAAAATCAAGACATGATATTGAAGAAACATGCAATTGTCCTGAGCTTCATATGAAGCCAGATGACAGTAAAAAACACAAAGCATGCTATGAACTAGACAATAACCAACTTAAAGTATTGTTAAAATATGTGGAAGAATTATGATTTCCCGATGAAATTTCCTCAAATTTTTGTAGATGAGTCGATTATAAAAACGGAAGATCGAGTGAAATGAAAAGCCATGATTGTCATGTAATGATGGAAAATTTGTTACCCGTCACTTTCAAAAAACAGTTGTCCATAAAAGTTTGGAAAGTAATAACAGAACTTAGTTTATTTTATAATGATCTTTGCTCAACTACGTTAAAAATTGTCTGTCCACTTAAACTTGAAGAAGAAATCCCTATACTGCTCTGCATACTGGAGAAAATATTTCATCTAGGTTTCTTCAATGTAATGGAGCATTTACCTATTCATCTTCCATATGAAGCACGCCTTCGAGGTCCTATGCAATATGAATGGATGTATCCATTCGAGAGGTACGCTATTAATACAAAGTATGGAAATGTTAATTTAATTATAAATAAAAGTTAGTGATGAACAGAAATATTTTTTATTAGGTACTTAAATCATTTAAAGAAAAAAGTGAGACAAAGAGCTCGAAATGAAGGTTCCATTTGCAAATCATATATCGAAGAAGAAACTTCGTTCTTTTTTGTAAGGACCCGAAACTTCCCCGTGAAGGAAAGCCCGAATTGCTTTGAGGATAAGACAGAAGAACATTTCATTGCTTATTACAACAATTTCATCAGAATACAAAAATATAACAGAGTACGAATAAATCATATACATTTGATCAATATCAGAGATTTAAATTACATTTAAATACATAGCAGCGGAAAACAACACAAAACACAACTGAAAGTAATACACGGATACAAAGCTTTCTGAATATCGCTTCAGCTGTAAAACAGGATCATGTGAATATAAATCTGCAAAACCCAAAACTACAAGCTGCCCGTGTGGAAATAGGGGCACCCAGAGTTTAGGTTAAAACAATAAACTCCAGGTCAGTAATGTGACTGATGTGAGAACTAAAAACAATTATTATCTTGGCTTTAAAGTAAGGCAAATCAAGGGACCACGCCGTATAACATGGAATGGGTTTCTTCCCAAGAATACCAGTGCATAAAAACAACAACGCAATGCTAAATAAAGAACAATAAAGTTATTATAAGACTCAGGTCCCATCACACAATGCAACGCAAGCCGGAGGATAGAGTTTTTACCTTATAATAGCCAAAAATGCTTGGTACATGAAATTTCATATTTTACTATTACTATAAGTGTATAGTGTCAAAAACAATTTCAAATATAAATGTATCAATCATAGACGGCATGAGTGCCTCATCCCACTATGTTGCCATACTAGGCTCTATAATCAAAACCGCAAAATGTCGTATTGGAAGTTGGATTTCCATCTGTGAACCAAGGCAAGGGATCGTCCTTATCGAATTCGAGACGCTCTAGCCTGCCCCTCAGGATCAGAGCTCGAGTGACCCTTGGATCGTCAGGGCCGGTCCACTCGGAGTGGATTAAAATGCCTGAATATGTGTTTCCCCGCCCTATGGGGCGTAAACTGGTCATATCCTGACCAAACCATCGGCCCTGGAACGACCGATATAACTGAGGCACCGCCTATCCATCATCCACATAAGTAAAACGTCAGGGCTTGCAAAACGCTGACACCACTCCTAGCTAGAAGGAAACGCATGCCCTCCCTGAGGTCCTCTCCCGTTTCTGGTTCACACTCGGGTGTGAGGCTCACGAATTAACGCTACACAAAGCTATGCTATATTAAAGCCGTGCTTTGATCATCAACCACAAGACTATGCTTTTCAACAGAAGCCTTGATCATTTGCATCTCAGCATGCCACACAGGCAATTCACGCTATGCAACCAATGTCTATCAATCACGCAGAATGAAATCCGATGTCAGACACACATCCATTTACAAGTTCGTTCTGGGTCTAAACGAAACCGGAGGCACCTTATTCCTCGTCCCATATATCCAATACAGGAGAGAGGCCCTCGCATATCCGGTCGATCTCCAAGTACGTCTGGACGATCACCACTTATTACCTTGTCTTGGGTGTACAGCCCAATCAAGACATGAGTAATCATCCAAACGATGTGAAGACCTCCGGTCTTCGACCACCGTCTTCATCCTCAACACATCGTCGAATCAGTTATTCAGAATGGGATAAACCCGGTCTTCCTGAATAACTCGCGTATATAACAAACAAGTGCTATAAAAACACAACATATGCCTCATTCCAATCCAGAATATTCCTTTATTCAAATATTCTTTTACTTTGGGAAAGGTTCCCATTAATTTTATCAAAGACAAATTCTTTAAATTTATTCTTTAATCTTCCTTTGGATATCAATCCAAAACAAATTGTAGTTTATCCAAGCTAGTCGGGATTAGAACTCCTTACCGAAGTAATCATTTGTTTAATTTCCCAATCCCAACCTATTCATCCCATGAAGCAAAACTGGTAATACTTCATATCTAACACCATGGTGTTATCAGTAAATTCAATTACCATTTCACGTTCAAATCTAATTAAAGATTTAACTATCGCTTGGAGCAAAACTGGTGATACTCCATTCTCGATCATTTCAATCTAATTAAAGATTCATTAAAACTCCACTTGGCTTTAATCTTCCCAAAAAACAATATTAATGATTGTTTAACTTGGGAAATCATATCCTGCCTTTAACTGGGTTAAGGAACCAATGTCATTTAAAACACGGTTCACTATAAACCCAAAATCACATTCCATTCCATCAGCCTTTAACTGTAAATTAGCAAGTGAACAATTCCCTAAGTATTAACCCCGAAGGTCGAAACCAATATCAGATCAATACCTAGGAAACCATTCAACTTAACTAATCTCCAGTTAGTTTATGATTTTCTTAACTCCGTTGGGTCTAAGAACAGTATTATTAAAGATACCATTCACGACAACCCAAAATCTCATTCCATTGTTAATCGGGTTAAAGAACAAGTGTTATTTAAAACATCGTTCACGATAAACCCAAAGTCCAATTTCAATTCAATTCCAATTAAATATTAATTAATTGGTATACTTCATTAAATCTAAATAAAAAGATTTAATCTTTTCTCAACTGGGTTTAAGAACAGTGTTAATGAAGACACTATTCACGACAAACCCAAAATCACATTTGATATTAAATACAAGGCTCTGAATAGAAAATATATCAGCTTATATTCAATATCAAATTCTGGAATCAACAAATACCGTATTGGAATAACGATATTTATGTCTTTCAAATTCCTCCACAATATCCGTATAATCACGGAATCCAATATCGAAATATTCCGAAGATAATTTCGATTCAAATCCATTCCAATTCATATATTGGAAATTATGGTTATTTTTAAAACCATTTCAAATCCAATTTATTTATTTAAAAATGTTGGAATTCATAATTCTAGTTCATAACTAGTTCATTTCGATAAAAATATATTTTTATCTTTTCAAATATGGAAATTTTCACCCTAATTCCTTCCAAATCATTTCATATGATTTTACACTAATTATTAATAATTTTAGTTATTTTATCAAGGCCGTACAGTCGATTTCCATAAACGGCCATCGAACTGCACTTACCACGACCTTTTCCAAATTTGATTCGGACATAATTCCAAATCCAACTGTTAGATTACAAATCTCTAATATTCGTTAGTAATCCCTTTTTGATACGAACCAAATGGTTCTGGTTTTAGGAGAATCCGACGGTCGGATCTCCCGTAATGTCCATTCGAAGTCAATGGTCGAATTCGCGAACTACCGCGGCGCGACGCGTTCTATTCAGGCCATTATATATATAATATATATATATTTCGTCGATTTCCTTTTAAAACGTATTTTATAAATTGTTATAAATTCGTTTTCAAAGCGATTTCAACTTCATATTCAATTTCAAATCAAAATTGAATATTCCATATCATTAATATATATAAAGATAGTATTTTCAAAACATTAAATTTTGAAATCTTTTCCTTTTCGATATTCATTTTAAAAATGAATAAAATCGACATAAATATCGTTCACGTCAAAATGGCTTTAACCTAATCAACACGACTTTATATATATTCGTGTCCATCCCAAATCGGACATCAAATCAATTTTTGATCTTTTACTGAATATTATTTTAAAATATTCATTATTTTAAAATATTCGTTATTTTAAAATATTCATTCTTTCTTAACTGGAATCATACACAGCCAATTACCATATGTAATGGCGCGTTTTGTTAGCTGTCGAATAATTAATTTATTTAATTATTTATATATCGATTTGGCGATATCGATAACTTAAAGTAAAACGTTCGAACTTATAATTTATAATTATAATCGAGCTCGAAATGGCGCGGCAGTTCGCTATTTGGCGATTCGAACTTCAACTGAATGTACAGGATTCGTTTTAAGCCGGATTTCTGTGAAACAAGAAACGTGTGGAGCAAGTGGAGTATATCTTTCTAGTAGAAGAGAAAAATCGGGATTTCGTCGTATAGATTTTGATGTACGTCCAAATCAAATTTCAGAAAAGTCGCTGTGGAATTCCGTTATAATTCGTAACGCTTTATATAAGTTATAAAAGGGATTTTCAATATAAATTGAATATCGATTCAACCTGGACTTAGAATATGAAATATATAATTATCCTGGAGCCGTATGATATTCCACTGTGAATATATACGATAATATTAATTTATTAATATTTAATTTAATAATATTTAAATATATTTATATATTTAAATGGTCTATTCAGCGCTTTAAAAATAGCCACTTTTTCATACGACCTCAGAATTCGACGAAACCAGTTTTGTTGGATCTGCAATGTCGAATAGTTGTTAGGTTTCCAGTTTCGTGATTTTTAGATTCAGTGTGTGACTGTACGGATTTTTAGAGTGAGAAACAGTCAGTATTTCGACGGTTAAAAATACGCTGTGTGAGCAAATGGAGTCGGAATTCGACGAAACCAGTTTCGTTGGGACCGTAATATCGAACTCTAGCTGCATGTCCAGTTTGGTGATTTTTGGGTATCGTATATGGTCGCAGGGATTTTTAAGGACTAAAGATGAGTATAAAATCAATAAAGTAAAATAATAAAATAAAAACAAAAATATCCTAATCTAATTCACGGGCAATATGGAGGCCACGCCTCATCTAATTCCAACCACAAACCATACCTACCAAATTACAGTGTATATAACCATCGCAGAAACAGAAAACCCATTTTTCCACCCTCTTCAAAAATCAAAGTAAAATCAAAGGATAACCTATAAATTAGTAGATAATTATATTTGTATTCCTCGCAAAGAGATCTTAATTCTCGTATACGTTGTTGGGGGTTCGAACCAGATGTCTTCGCTGTCTTTGAAAGCAGCGTGAGTTAGGGTTAGAGGTACTCACGAATTGAAGCATCGATGATTGTTGTGGTGGGTGGTTTCGGATTCACGATGTCGAGTAGCACTTGTGTGTTGAGTTTTGTGGGAATCCGTTCATCTTTCTGTCGCGAGAATTCAGGGTGGAAGGCTGAAGGTGCGACTGGAAGGAGCTGTCGAGTTCAACTTTGAGGGATTGAAGTTGAGGAGAGTTTGAAGAAGGTGATTATGTTGAAAACCGGTTGTTGAATCATGGATCAAAGGAGTGGGATGGAATGAGTTTTCGGTGATAGTGTTTTGCTGGAGACCGTGGGTTTTGGGGAAGACAGGGAAAGGGTGCGGGTTCGATAATCAAAAGGGGTAGTGGGCCGAGATGTTAAATGGTAAAGGCCCGATGGAATTTAATTCTAAGTTTAGTTTATTTAATTCAAATAAGTATATTAACTTATAATTTACGTATCTTATTCGTATGAAATCAGAATCACGAACCGTCAGTCACGTTGGAATCGTATGGACGGACACTACCCAATGGAACCAACTGGAAGTGGATTGGTACTCGTTTGAATTTATGGCGAAATAAACTGTTTGATTCAAATCAAATAACAGTTTATCGTTCTTTAACGATGAACTGCAAATGTGAGTAAAACTCACCAACTCTGTACAGTTCTACTTTTACAGTGTATTCTTAGAACTGTTAATTATTGACTGTTTGACTGTGTGTTGACTGTTTGATTGAACTGCTAGTCAATTAGTAGAGATTATATATATATGTGTATATACATATATATATATATATATATAAACCGTCAAATAGTTATATGTTGATTCTGTTTATCAGAATATTATACGGGTGTTGTCTAACATCTGTGGATGCAGGGAAACAGGTTGGAGGAATCTGACTGGATTCCTCAAACATTTATTTTACTGTTATATATATGCTGTGATATATATACTGTGATATATAATCTGTTGGGATTGTATATGCTTGGGTGATATTAATCATTGACAGTTGGTTGTTTAAATACCATAGAAAAACACTGAAATGTAGAAAAAGGGAATTTTCAATATTTATATTGAAAATGAATTATGTATAAAATCGCAGGATTTTATAAAAAGAATATTTATTTAGTAGAATAAATATGAAAAGAATATTTATCTAGACATAAAATAAATATGATAAAGGATATTTATTTGGAAATAAATAAATAGAATAAAGGATATTTAGTTAGAAACTAAATAGGAGTTATAAAGGAAATCTATTTAAGTAATTAAATAGAATCATAACAAGGGAATAGTTTGGACTTAAGTATTTATAATATCAAAAGGATATTATAAAGGAGAATATTTATTTGGAAAATAAATAGGATAATTATAAAGAAGAATATTTATTTGGAAAATAAATAGGGTTATAAGGAATATTTATTTGGAAAATAAATAGGGTTATAAAAAGGAAAATATCGAGATATAAAAGAGTTAATCGAATATAGATATTCGAATATAATTAGTCAAGTGAGTCGAACAAACCAAGTCGAGTTGGTCGACTCGAACCAACCAAACCAAGACAAGTGGTCGAGTCGAACCAATCAAGTCGAAATGGTCGAGTCGAACCAATCGAGTCAAGCTGGTCAAGTTAGTCAAACCTGGTCAGTCAAACCAGATGGGTCAGGTTAGTCAAACCTGGTCAGTCGAAGCAAGTTAGTTAAGTTAAACTAAGTGATTAATCGATGTGAATTAGTTAAGTTAAACTAAGTGGTTAATCGAAGTAAATTAGTTAAGTTAACTAAGTGGCTAATCGAAGTGAATTAGTTGAGTTAAACTAAGTGAATCGGTTAGAGTTAATCAACGTGAATTAACTAAGTTAAACTAAGTGGATTAGTTCAGTTAATCGACACAAGTAAATCAAGTTAGGGTAAACCATTTGAGTTAACCAGTTAGAGTTAACCATTTGAGTTAACCAGTTAGAGGTGACCAGTTAGAGTTGACCAGTTAGGGTTGATCAGTTAGAGGTGACCAGTTAGAGTTGATCAGTTAGAGTTGACCAGTTAAAGTTGACCAGTTAGAGTTATCCAAGTGGAGTTAATCGAATAGAGTTGTCGAATATCACTTATTCAAAGTAGAGTATCGAATATAGTGTATTCGAGAGAAGAGTAATCGAATATAGTTTATTCGAGTGGAGAAATCAAATGTGATTCATTTGAGAAGAGTTATCGAATATTATTTATTCGAAGAGTAGTTATCGAATATTGGTTATTCGAAGTTAGTTAATCCAAAGGAGTTATTCGAAGTTAGTTAATCCGAAGGAGCTAGTCGAAGAGTTATTCGAAGTTAGTTAATCCAAAGGAGTTATTCGAAGTTAGTTAATCTGAAGGAGCTAGTCGAAGAGTTATTCGAAGTTAGTTAATCCGAAGGAGCTAGTCGAAGAGTTATTCGAAGTTAGTTAATCCAAAGGAGTTATTCGAAGTTAGTTAATCCGAAGGAGTTAGTCGAAGAGTTATTCGAAGTTAGTTAATCCAAAGGAGTTAGTCGAAGAGTTAATCGAATATAGTTATTCGAAAGAAGGTGTTAATCGAATATTGTTATTCGAGTAAAGGTAAAAGAGTTAATCGAATTTAGTTATTCGAAATGAGTTATTCGAATTAGATTTTTGAATAGAGTTAAACACGTAAGAGTTAATTGAATATTAGTTATTCAATTTGAGTTAATCGAATGTAGTTATTCGAGAAGAGTTAAATCGAATTTAGTTATTCGAAAGGAGTTAATCAATTTGAGTTAAGTTAATCGATTTGAATTAAGTTGAATCGAAATGGAGTAAATCGATTAGAATTAAGTTAATCGAGTTAGAGTAAATCGAATATTGGTTATTCGAAGGTAAGTTATTCGAATTAGTTATTCGAAGGAGTTAATCAAATGAGTTGATCCAAAGGAGTTAGTCGAATATTAGTTATTCGAATAGAGTTAAAGGAGTTATCGATTTTATTTGATCGAAAGGAGTTATCGATTAGTAAATCGAAAGGAGATTTTCGAATATAGCATATTCGAAAGAAAGAGATCGAATATTGTTTATTCGAAAGAGAGAGATTTCGAATATGAGTTAGTCGAAGAGAGATAATCGAATATAGGTTATTCGAAGAAGAGTTAATCAAATAGAGATTACTCGAAAGAGAGTTATACGTCGAATTCGATTTTAGCGAATTCGGGAAAGTACTATTTACTTTCCAGGGTTTAAATCAAGATTTAGTTATTGATTTAGAAATTAGGTGTCTGTTAAATTATTCGAGTTAGGAGATAAAGTTATAATTTAGGTTAGATATTTCAGAAGTAGAAATTATAACGTTATAGTTATAATCAAACACTGTCATATAAGAAGTGGATTCGTAACCTGAATCCGAGAATTTGCGTAAACAGATGATTGTAAAAAGTGAGTGATGAGCTTCATCTATTTCACAGTAAAGGACGTTGTTCAATTAAGGTCTGCGAGGTAATTATACCCCAACTTGATTGACTTCAGAATTGACAAAGGAATAGTTGTGGTTCGATCTAAAAGGTTGATTAGGAATAAAGTTAAGGAATAAGCGATAAATGGATTAAGCGAAACGATGTTTTATACAACGTTCATTGGAAATCCATAAATAAGTTTTGGGAACGTTTTCCAAATAAAATCAGATATGTTTTCTAAACATAGAAAATGAAATGTTTTCATGATAAGAAGTTAAGAAATAGAGTTAAGCAAATTCAGAAACTAACTGGAGAGGGTAAGTTGAACGGTTTTCTAAGTGACGATCTGATGTTGGTTTCGACCTTCAGGATTGATACTTAGAGAATTGTCCTCATACTAGTTACAGTTAGGGACTGATAGTTGCGAAATAATAGTGATGTGAAAATAAGCTATGGAAATGTTTTCCAATGATTAATAACATATATTTTCTAAATATATGAAATAAGGAAATATGAACATGTGATGATTGATCGATCGAATTTCCATTTGGAAATAAGATCGTTGTTTGTACACCGACATGTTTTCATTTGATAGTTAGATCACAGACTATCAAAGTTTTTACCATTTTAACGTTGTTAATATGGAGAGACCGGTTGGATTATTATCCAAAGAACCACTCTGTATCGGCATAAGCGTTGCGAGCAATATATGCCAAAGATAAATTGAAGACGGAGTAAAGTGCAAGGGCTGTTGTATAAGTCTTAGATAACAGTGACTAAGATGGATATACTGAATAGTGCCTTCGGTTTGTCCAGTCCCAGGACAACGTATATGGAAGAAGGTCTGACATAGTATATCCAATGGATCGCGTAAGTTGATCTGTTCAAACGTATTCACGTTTGGTGGCGGAGGAATTCGTTTCTCTTAGCTGTATACCCGTGTTATTTTTGGATAAGTCAATTTATGATTTGGCGGGTATGACGATGTGGCATTCAAAGTGAATGATGATCAGATGTTCTGAAGATAGACGTAGCTTCTAGCCTCACACCAGGAAGTAACAAAAGTTGGGCTAGGCAGCATGGCTAGTTGGGTCATTCCCAAGCAGGGTGTATTGTCACCGATCTAGGGAATATCCATATTTATACTTCTTTTTGATTCTGTATCTTCGGATGACGGTTTGATGGCCTATAACCGTGGTGGCAATATATTCGCGACACTCAAGCTAAATGAGTGAGCGGTCATGTGTGGTCGGGTTGCAAGACGTTCTTGTTGAACCCTGAGTGTATCACCTCTAGAGTACACTATTCAGAAGGTGCTCCCATACCTTGTCTGTTGGAATCCATTCTCCGATAAGCGCCCTGCGGTTTATGATTTTATACTATGTATGTAGAACGTGAGATGCAAGCGTTTCTGCTAGATTGATACCTATTTGTACTTAGACATTATTATAATATCACAATGATATTGCTTGTCAAAGTTGTTCAGATACTCATAAGGGAAAAACCCGTTCCGTATTCACGGCGTGGTCTTATGAGATATCCTATACCTGTTTTAAACTATTTTACTCATACCAGTCCCATGACTGACCCGGAGTTTACTTTGTTGTTTTCCCTAAACTCTTGGGTGCCTAAATTTGTACGGGCAGTCAAGTAGTCGGGATTTACAGATATACTTGGAGAGCTTGGAGCAGGAGACTTCAAGATTCTATAGCTATAGTTATTTCCGCTGTGTTGTAAGTGTTGTACTCTGATAAGTGCTATTGTATATATATAACTGTTTACTTCAAAAGTTATGTTATATATTATATGTTATTCGTTCCGCTGTGAGATTCGTGTTACTCTGATGATTCTGATGTTCTTCTTCTTCTATTCTATTAGTTCTATCTTTTCTTTCTCACCTTCTAAATTCTTTCACTAACGTCTCGGGATTTCCGACTCTCGAGGAGTCGGAAATTTCCAGCCGTTACAGTTGGTATCAGAGCTTAAGTTAAGTGATTACCTTGGCTCTGTGGCATAACTCGATAGAGATGGGATTAGTAATATCCTAGATTGAGTTTGAGTGTATATATACGAGTGCGTATTTGTTATTTAATATAAAGTGATTTTATATTGTGGAGACTCATTGGTTGAGTAGTTTGTGAATTCTGGTCGATCAGTTTTGATCCACTGTATCGATAAGGGTTACTAAACACCTGAATACGATGAACCGTCATGGTATGTTTTGAAAGAGGGTAAATGAAATAATTTTTCCCAAAATATATTTGTTTATAGAAGAAATGTATATCTTGAAATTATTATAGTATATTGATTGTGTTGGTTGTTATTATAATCGAATAAGATTATAAAAGGGTGAAATGGTTATAAATGACCAATCAGAATTCATATGAATGTAATATATGAAATAGTTTGAATTAAATATGAATTTAAATCAGAATTTGGAATTTAAAATAATGAAATTTTAAGTCCCTGGGAGATTTGAAAATGTTTTTCAAATTGAAAATGATATAGTATTGAACTCACTTCGATAGCTGGAAAATAGATTCTGATGATGAATCTAGACATCATCAGTGTTCATTTTTGAGTTCTAAGTGACGGATTACTACCAAAGGTTTTGTTTTTGAATTGTTTTGAGAAAACAAGTTGTTTAGAAATTCAAAGGTTTTGAATTGGCATTATGATTTCAAATTGATTTGAAAGAAACCCAGGAACTTAAGTTCTGGAATTAAAATTTAACTAATGAAGTTAAATAAAATGAGATGGTAAAAATAAATTGAAATTTAACTTGAACCGAGTTAAATAAAATTGAATTGGATTAGAGATAATCTAGAATGGAACCAAATTGATAAGTCAATAATTTGGAATTTGATATTAGAGTTCGAATGAAATTCGATTTGGATTTGAGGATATGAACTGATTGGAGATCAATTGGAAGGGATAACATTGGTATATGTTGAAGTGGTAGCAGATGCAAGGGATAGAGTTAAAATGCCCGACAAAAAGGTACAAGTTTATATCATATATGAGTTTGGGT
Source organism: Allium sativum (assembly GCA_030737875.1). Classification (NCBI taxonomy): domain Eukaryota; kingdom Viridiplantae; phylum Streptophyta; class Magnoliopsida; order Asparagales; family Amaryllidaceae; genus Allium; species Allium sativum. Next base: position 12,414,805 of record CM060927.1, on the reverse strand, counting down.
TTTATGAGCCGAATTGGCAAGCCGCTTGGCTGTTTGATTTTATTTTGGGTTGGAGAAGGCCTAGAGAGGCGAGTTGTGGTTTGTCATATTGACCAATACAAAGGAGGTTATGGCGAAATTTTTCAAAAAATCCAGGTGTTAGAACATTCTCATGATTTATGGAAATTCAGTTAGCCAGAATGAATTAATAATTTAATTGAAAATTAAATGGTTCAGTTGAAACTGGAGTTGAGAGGTAAACTAAAAGATATTTGAATCTATTTAGTAAAGTTGGTAGCATTTTCCTAGCTTAGCAATTTCGAGGACGAAATTATTTTAAGGGGGAAAATCTGTAATGGCGCGTTTTGTTAGCTGTCGAATAATTAATTTATTTAATTATTTATATATCGATTTGGCGATATCGATAACTTAAAGTAAAACGTTCGAACTTATAATTTATAATTATAATCGAGCTCGAAATGGCGCGGCAGTTCGCTATTTGGCGATTCGAACTTCAACTGAATGTACAGGATTCGTTTTAAGCCGGATTTCTGTGAAACAAGAAACGTGTGGAGCTGGTGGAGTATATCTTTCTAGTAGAAGAGAAAAATCGGGATTTCGTCGTATAGATTTTGATGTACGTCCAAATCAAATTTCAGAAAAGTCGCTGTGGAATTCCGTTATAATTCGTAACGCTTTATATAAGTTATAAAAGGGATTTTCAATATAAATTGAATATCGATTCAACCTGGACTTAGAATATGAAATATATAATTATCCTGGAGCTGTATGATATTCCACTGTGAATATATACGATAATATTAATTTATTAATATTTAATTTAATAATATTTAAATATATTTATATATTTAAATGGTCTATTCAGCGCTTTAAAAATAGCCACTTTTTCATACGACCTCAGAATTCGACGAAACCAGTTTTGTTGGATCTGCAATGTCGAATAGTTGTTAGGTTTCCAGTTTCGTCATTTTTAGATTCAGTGTGTGACTGTACGGATTTTTAGAGTGAGAAACAGTCAGTATTTCGACGGTTAAAAATACGCTGTGTGAGCAAACGGAGTCGGAATTCGACGAAACCAGTTTCGTTGGGACCGTAATATCGAACTCTAGCTGCATGTCCAGTTTGGTGATTTTTGGGTATCGTATATGGTCGCAGGGATTTTTAAGGACCAAAGATGAGTATAAAATCAATAAAGTAAACTAATAAAATAAAAACAAAAATATCCTAATCTAATTCACGGGCAATATGGAGGCCACGCCTCATCTAATTCCAACCACAAACCATACCTACCAAATTATAGTGTATATAACCCTCGCAGAAACAGAAAACCCATTTTTCCACCCTCTTCAAAAATCAAAGTAAAATCAAAGGATAACCTATAAATTAGTAGATAATTATATTTGTATTCCTCGCAAAGAGATCTTAATTCTCGTATACGTTGTTGGGGGTTCGAACCAGATGTCTTCGCTGTCTTTGAAAGCAGCGTGAGTTAGGGTTAGAGGTACTCACGAATTGAAGCATCGATGATTGTTGTGGTGGGTGGTTTCGGATTCACGATGTCGAGTAGCACTTGTGTGTTGAGTTTTGTGGGAATCCGTTCATCTTTCTGTCGCGAGAATTCAGGGTGGAAGGCTAAAGGTGCGACTGGAAGGAGCTGTCGAGTTCAGCTTTGAGGGGTTGAAGTTGAGGAGAGTTTGAAGAGGGTGATTATGTTGAAAACCGGTTGTTGAATCATGGATCAAAGGAGTGGGATGGAATGAGTTTTCGGTGATAGTGTTTTGCTGGAGACCGTGGGTTTTGGGGAAGACAGGGAAAGGGTGCGGGTTCGGTAATCAAAAGGGGAAGTGGGCCGAGATGTTAAATGGTAAAGGCCCGATGGAATTTAATTCTAAGTTTAGTTTATTTAATTCAAATAAGTATATTAACTTATAATTTACGTATCTTATTCGTATGAAATCAGAATCACGAACCGTCAGTCACGTTGGAATCGTATGGACGGACACTACCCAATGGAACCAACTGGAAGTGGATTGGTACTCGTTTGAATTTATGGCGAAATAAACTGTTTGATTCAAATCAAATAACAGTTTATCGTTCTTTAACGATGAACTGCAAATGTGAGTAAAACTCACCAACTCTGTACAGTTCTACTTTTACAGTGTATTCTTAGAACTGTTAATTATTGACTGTTTGACTGTGTGTTGACTGTTTGATTGAACTGCTAGTCAATTAGTAGAGATTATATATATATGTGTATATACATATATATATATATAAAAACCGTCAAATAGTTATATGTTGATTCTGTTTATCAGAATATTATACGGGTGTTGTCTAACATCTGTGGATGCAGGGAAACAGGTTGGAGGAATCCGACTGGATTCCTCAAACATTTATTTTACTGTTATATATATGCTGTGATATATATACTGTGATATATAATCTGTTGGGATTGTATATGCTTGGGTGATATTGATCATTGACAGTTGGTTGTTTAAATACCATAGAAAAACACTGAAATGCAGAAAAAGGGAATTTTCAATATTTATATTGAAAATGAATTATGTATAAAATCGCAGGATTTTATAAAAAGAATATTTATTTAGTAGAATAAATATGAAAAGAATATTTATCTAGACATAAAATAAATATGATAAAGGATATTTATTTGGAAATAAATAAATAGAATAAAGGATATTTAGTTAGAAACTAAATAGGAGTTATAAAGGAAATCTATTTAAGTAATTAAATAGAATCATAACAAGGGAATAGTTTGGACTTAAGTATTTATAATATCAAAAGGATATTATAAAGGAGAATATTTATTTGGAAAATAAATAGGATAATTATAAAGAAGAATATTTATTTGGAAAATAAATAGGGTTATAAGGAATATTTATTTGGAAAATAAATAGGGTTATAAAAAGGAAAATATCGAGATATAAAAGAGTTAATCGAATATAGATATTCGAATATAATTAGTCAAGTGAGTCGAACAAACCAAGTCGAGTTGGTCGAGTCGAACCAACCAAACCAAGACAAGTGGTCGAGTCGAACCAATCAAATCGAAATGGTCGAGTCGAACCAATCGAGTCAAGCTGGTCAAGTTAGTCAAACCTGGTCAGTCAAACCAGATGGGTCAGGTTAGTCAAACCTGGTCAGTCGAAGCAAGTTAGTTAAGTTAAACTAAGTGATTAATCGATGTGAATTAGTTAAGTTAAACTAAGTGGTTAATCGAAGTAAATTAGTTAAGTTAACTAAGTGTCTAATCGAAGTGAATTAGTTGAGTTAAACTAAGTGAATCGGTTAGAGTTAATCAACGTGAATTAACTAAGTTAAACTAAGTGGATTAGTTCAGTTAATCGACACAAGTAAATCAAGTTAGGGTAAACCATTTGAGTTAACCAGTTAGAGTTAACCATTTGAGTTAACCAGTTAGAGGTGACCAGTTAGAGTTGACCAGTTAGGGTTGATCAGTTAGAGGTGACCAGTTAGAGTTGATCAGTTAGAGTTGACCAGTTAAAGTTGACCAGTTAGAGTTATCCAAGTGGAGTTAATCGAATAGAGTTGTCGAATATCACTTATTCAAAGTAGAGTATCGAATATAGTGTATTCGAGAGAAGAGTAATCGAATATAGTTTATTCGAGTGGAGAAATCAAATGTGATTCATTTGAGAAGAGTTATCGAATATTATTTATTCGAAGAGTAGTTATCGAATATTGGTTATTCGAAGTTAGTTAATCCAAAGGAGTTATTCGAAGTTAGTTAATCCGAAGGAGCTAGTCGAAGAGTTATTCGAAGTTAGTTAATCCAAAGGAGTTATTCGAAGTTAGTTAATCCGAAGGAGCTAGTCGAAGAGTTATTCGAAGTTAGTTAATCCGAAGGAGCTAGTCGAAGAGTTATTCGAAGTTAGTTAATCCAAAGGAGTTATTCGAAGTTAGTTAATCCGAAGGAGTTAGTCGAAGAGTTATTCGAAGTTAGTTAATCCAAAGGAGTTAGTCGAAGAGTTAATCGAATATAGTTATTCGAAAGAAGGTGTTAATCAAATATTGTTATTCGAGTAAAGTTAAAAGAGTTAATCGAATTTAGTTATTCGAAATGAGTTATTCGAATTAGATTTTTGAATAGAGTTAAACACGTAAGAGTTAATTGAATATTAGTTATTCAATTTGAGTTAATCGAATGTAGTTATTCGAGAAGAGTTAAATCGAATTTAGTTATTCGAAAGGAGTTAATCAATTTGAGTTAAGTTAATCGATTTGAATTAAGTTGAATCGAAATGGAGTAAATCGATTAGAATTAAGTTAATCGAGTTAGAGTAAATCGAATATTGGTTATTCGAAGGTAAGTTATTCGAATTAGTTATTCGAAGGAGTTAATCAAATGAGTTGATCCAAAGGAGTTAGTCGAATATTAGTTATTCGAATAGAGTTAAAGGAGTTATCGATTTTATTTGATCGAAAGGAGTTATCGATTAGTAAATCGAAAGGAGATTTTCGAATATAGCATATTCGAAAGAAAGAGATCGAATATTGTTTATTCGAAAGAGAGAGATTTCGAATATGAGTTAGTCGAAGAGAGATAATCGAATATAGGTTATTCGAAGAAGAGTTAATCAAATAGAGATTACTCGAAAGAGAGTTATACGTCGAATTCGATTTTAGCGAATTCGGGAAAGTACTATTTACTTTCCAGGGTTTAAATCAAGATTTAGTTATTGATTTAGAAATTAGGTGTCTGTTAAATTATTCGAGTTAGGAGATAAAGTTATAATTTAGGTTAGATATTTCAGAAGTAGAAATTATAACGTTATAGTTATAATCAAACACTGTCATATAAGAAGTGGATTCGTAACCTGAATCCGAGAATTTGCGTAAACAGATGATTGTAAAAAGTGAGTGATGAGCTTCATCTATTTCACAGTAAAGGACGTTGTTCAATTAAGGTCTGCGAGGTAATTATACCCCAACTTGATTGACTTCAGAATTGACAAAGGAATAGTTGTGGTTCGATCTAAAAGGTTGATTAGGAATAAAGTTAAGGAATAAGCGATAAATGGATTAAGCGAAACGATGTTTTATACAACGTTCATTGGAAATCCGTAAATAAGTTTTGGGAACGTTTTCCAAATAAAATCAGATATGTTTTCTAAACATAGAAAATGAAATGTTTTCATGATAAGAAGTTAAGAAATAGAGTTAAGCAAATTCAGAAACTAACTGGAGAGGGTAAGTTGAACGGTTTTCTAAGTGACGATCTGATGTTGGTTTCGACCTTCAGGATTGATACTTAGAGAATTGTCCTCATACTAGTTACAGTTAGGGACTGATAGTTGCGAAATAATAGTGATGTGAAAATAAGCTATGGAAATGTTTTCCAATGATTAATAACATATATTTTCTAAATATATGAAATAAGGAAATATGAACATGTGATGATTGATCGATCGAATTTCCATTTGGAAATAAGATCGTTGTTCGTACACCGACATGTTTTCATTTGATAGTTAGATCACAAACTATCAAAGTTTTTACCATTTTAACGTTGTTAATATGGAGAGACCGGTTGGATTATTATCCAAAGAACCACTCTGTATCGGCATAAGCGTTGCGAGCAATATATGCCAAAGATAAATTGAAGACGGAGTAAAGTGCAAGGGCTGTTGTATAAGTCTTAGATAACAGTGACTAAGATGGATATACTGAATAGTGCCTTCGGTTTGTCCAGTCCCAGGACAACGTATATGGAAGAAGGTCTGACAGAGTATATCCAATGGATCGCGTAAGTTGATCTGTTCAAACGTATTCACGTTTGGTGGCGGAGGAATTCGTTTCTCTTAGCTGTATACCCGTGTTATTTTTGGATAAGTCAATTTATGATTTGGCGGGTATGACGATGTGGCATTCAAAGTGAATGATGATCAGATGTTCTGAAGATAGACGTAGCTTCTAGCCTCACACCAGGAAGTAACAAAAGTTGGGCTAGGCAGCATGGCTAGTTGGGTCATTCCCAAGCAGGGTGTATTGTCACCGATCTAGGGAATATCCACATTTATACTTCTTTTTGATTCTGTATCTTCGGATGACGGTTTGATGGCCTATAACCGTGGTGGCAATATATTCGCGACACTCAAGCTAAATGAGTGAGCGGTCATGTGTGGCCGGGTTGCAAGACGTTCTTGTTGAACCCTGAGTGTATCACCTCTAGAGTACACTATTCAGAAGGTGCTCCCATACCTTGTCTGTTGGAATCCATTCTCCGATAAGCGCCCTGCGGTTTATGATTTTATACTATGTATGTAGAACGTGAGATGCAAGCGTTTCTGCTAGATTGATACCTATTTGTACTTAGACATTATTATAATATCACAATGATATTGCTTGTCAAAGTTGTTCAGATACTCATAAGGGAAAAACCCGTTCCGTATTCACGGCGTGGTCTTATGAGATATCCTATACCTGTTTTAAACTATTTTACTCATACCAGTCCCATGACTGACCCGGAGTTTACTTTGTTGTTTTCCCTAAACTCTTGGGTGCCTAAATTTGTACGGGCAGTCAAGTAGTCGGGATTTACAGATATACTTGGAGAGCTTGGAGCAGGAGACTTCAAGATTCTATAGCTATAGTTATTTCCGCTGTGTTGTAAGTGTTGTACTCTGATAAGTGCTATTGTATATATATAACTGTTTACTTCAAAAGTTATGTTATATATTATATGTTATTCGTTCCGCTGTGAGATTCGTGTTACTCTGATGATTCTGATGTTCTTCTTCTTCTTCTATTCTATTAGTTCTATCTTTTCTTTCTCACCTTCTAAATTCTTTCACTAACGTCTCGGGATTTCCGACTCTCGAGGAGTCGGAAATTTCCAGCCGTTACACCATATAATTTGATTTATATGGATTTCATACAACACATGTATACAAAAACAATCAAACGCAGTCAACCATCATCCAGAGTGCATTCTACACTGCATAAGCATTAAATATAAATATTTAACACTTACAACAGCCTGTCAATCAATCGATCGACATACAACTAAATATTCGGATTAGTGTATATCCAATATCATCCCAATACCCGTGTGGGGTTTCAATCAACAAATAATGAATTTTATTTGTGCAGTTGGGCGATACGTAAAATTTATCATCCCAATCCATATCAGTCAAATGGGTGTGCATAAACAAATCGTCTGATTTGTAATTGAATATTTATTTTATTCATATCAACGTTAAAAATTATATTTTTAACGATAAAATATTTTATTCAACATATGAATATTCTATTCAGTTCATTTATACAATAAAAATGATATTTTTATTGTTCTAACATATTTTAGAAAATTTTGGTGGCATAACGGCGCGATATCAAAATCGGGTAATGTCTAGCATTACCCCTCTCCTGATATTGGCTCGCCCCATACACACATAACAATTCTAATCAATTCATTTCACCCAAACAACCAAATTCCACCAGTTAATCTAATTAACCAAACAATCAAACAAGTCGTCCATGGTCTGTGGATGACGGGGAACGGTTCATATATGCAGTTACAAAATAAATAACTCTATAAGAAAATTATAGTGATCAGTTCTCACCTTGGGATCCACTCCACCGTTCCTCATTTCTGAACGGTTTGAATTTTTTTGATTCGTTTCCAATCAGTTCCATCGCAATCCTTTTCACGCTGTTCACAATAAAAATCACATTTTTATTACTTAGTTTTTTATATATAAATCATATTTTTACATCGCTTCGTTCCAATAAATAAAAATCATATTTTTATTTCTACTTCATATATATAAAAATCGAATTTTTATCGCTACTTCATATGTATAAAAATCGAACGTTTATCGCTACTTCATATGTATAAAAATCGAAGTTTTATCGCTACTTCATATGTATAAAAATCGAATTTTTATCGCTACTTCTTATGTATAAAAAATTGAATTTTTACCACTTTAAAATTCTAATCTTTTTCTTGTTTAAAAATCTAAACTTTAACATCTCTTCATACATATAAAAATTTGATTTTTATCATCTCTTCATATGTAAAAATTCAGTTTTTAATCCTATATATAAATATTCAGTTTTTTAATCCTAAATATAAATAAAAATTCAGTTTTTAATCCTAAACTATTTTTAAAATTTTAAAACTAATTACTTAGAAAACAAATAAATAAATTAAAAAAAAGCTCACCGTTGTTTTTTTCCAGTGAGGGTGGAGCTCGCGTTTGTCGTAGGGGAGAAGGGGTGCGCGTTGGAGCTGCATGCGGTGGATGGTCGGAGCGGTGGGCCTAGGGCTGGCGGCGGGACCCACTGCGGCGGCAAGGCGTCGATTTTTGGCTTGGGGCTGGGGATTATGGGGTTAAGGGTTTTCAACGGGGTCGGGGTTGAGGCGGAGGAGGGCGGCGCTGCTCAGGTGGGGTGGGGTGGAGGCCGACGCGACAGTAGAAGAAAAGAGGGGAGCGCGACGACGAGATCGAGATCTGGGGGTTTTTTGTTTTCTTTAAAGTGTCGGGTTTTTTTTAACTGAAGGGTGGAGAGAGAAAAGGAGAAAAAGGGGGGTTATTATATATATTCAATTTATTATTATTTTATTCAATGGAAGTTGATTCCACATCCGATCTCCAAACGAAGCTCCACGACTGTCGCCCATAGCACATTACCCTCATTCCGAACACAATGAGATATGTTTCATCAGCTTATTCGGCTGCTTCGATCAGTTTTCGTTTAAATTAAAATACAAATTTATATATTCAATTTTAAACGTACATTTCAATTTACTTGGGCCACATACTGATCCCAAAAGTTCCAGAAAATTATTTCTAGCTACCTATTGACGATACGGTCCTAACAAAATTAATTTCGTCGAATTCGGAGACCGTTTGAAAAATGTCCATTTTCTGGTCGATCCAAATTGACTAAAACTGTTAAAACACGTTTTCATGTGCCATGCTCACATATTGATTCCAAAAATTATGGAAATTTGAATCTATCAATAATTTGACATCCTGGATCCAACAAAAGTGGTTTCGTCGAAAACGAAGGTCGTTTGCAAAATGGCTATTTTTAAGGGCTTTATATATATTAAAAAATATATAAATTCCACAGCGACTTTCCTGAATTTTCAACTGGGCATAACTTTTTATTCCCGCTATGAAATTTCAATTTTTCGGATTTATTGGAAAGATATTCTCAAATAGATTCTAATGTTTTTGGTTTCGCTAAACTCCGGTTTATTTTGAATCCTGTACATTCATTTGGAATTTGAAATCGAATTTTGAGACTACCGTGTCATTTTCAATTCCTTTTATAATTAAAATAAATATTTATATTCTAACTTTGATTCAAATATATATACATTCTAATTCTGTTCAAAATAAATTTCTTGTCGTTATTACTTAAAATAAATCATTTTAAATATTAAAAACTCATCAAAATTGCCAAAATAAAATTTTTATATTGGTTCTGATTTTCCGGGTTGTTATAATCTCCCTAACTTAAAATATTTTCGTCCCCGAAGAGGAATGGAGCTGAAAGTTGTTTAACTAACCAACTCAACTTTCATTCTTCAACTTATTAGTTTCTAAGAATTTTCAAATTTTTCAAAAATTTGGCTAACACCCTAAATTTTCGAAAAATTTCGCCATAACCTCCTTTGTACGGGAGCACCGAGAAAATCCCCAAACCGCCACACAGGCTTCTCCAATCAAAAAAGATAAAGAAACAGCCAAACGGCTAGCCAATTGGCTCATAAAATCATCAAAAACCCCATGAAATACAATAAACATGTACCTATTTGTCGGGCAAACAATTTTATTCCTCTGCTTAGCTTCCCTGCTATGACCTGTTCAATGTATATACATGTGTATGCATGCAATTTCTATCAATTTTCAATTCCGTTCAAAATTTGATACAATTTGGTTATATGTAGCGTTCATTCACATAATGGTTTTATTGGTTAACAAATAATCATACAACACAACCATCAATCAATTAGTGGATTATCGTTTGAAACATATAACTTTAATACATAGTCAAAAATCATGTTTTTTATGCCAATTCACAACAAATAATCCTATCTAGTTTTGGTTCCCACACCAGTCAATTGGAAATATATAGATATCACACTTTCGAAAGTCGAAAAAAGACTACTGATGTCGTATGTCATTAGTAGAACCATGTCCGGGCGACTAGAGTGTGATTCTATATCCATCCAGTATATTAAAACTTCTAATACACATGGATCAGACGCAAAGGCAAAATCTTTATATACTTGATTGTCCAAATCAATTTAAAATAAATTATTCAAATATGCATGATAAGATTTAATTTTTCAAAACGAAATTTGTTTTCATTTTTATTTATAAAAATAATACTCTTCACACTCGTTCTAGGATACTACTGATCCCATCTCTAACGAGTCATTCCCATTGGATAATACTAATCCAATCTCTGATGAATTCTTTCGTATGGTTCTAATGTGCCTTGTTCTTGAGCTTTGTAAACCAAAGCTCTGATACCACCTGTAAGGATCCGAAACTTCCCCATGAAGGAAAGCCCAGATTGCTTTGAGGACAAGACAGAAGAACATTTCATTTCTTATTACAACAATTTCATCAGAATACAAGAATATAACAGAGTATGAATAAATCATATACATTTGATCAATATCAGAGATTTAAATTACATTTAAATACATAGCAGCGGAAAACAATACAAAACACAACTGAAAGTAATACACGGATATAGAGCTTTCCGAATATCGCTTCAGCTATAAACCAGGATCCTGTGAATATAAATCTGCAAAACCCAAAACTACAAGCTGCCCGTGTGGAAATAGGGGCACCCAGAGTTTAGGTTAAAACAATAAACTCCAGGTCAGTCATGTGACTGGTGTGAGAACTAAAAACAGTTATTATCTTGGTTTTAAAATAAGGTAAATCAAGGGACCACGCCGTATAACACGGAACGTGTTTCCTCCTAAGAATACCAGTGCATAAAAACAACAGCGCAATGCTAAATAAAGAACAATGAAGCTATTATAAGACTCAGGTCCCATCACACAATGCAACGCAAGCCGGAGGATAGAGTTTTTACCTTATAATAGCCAAAAATGCTTGGTACGTGAAATTTCATATTTTACTATTACTATAAGTGTATTGTGTCAAAATCAATTTCAAATATAAATGTATCAATCATAGACGGGATGAGTGCCCCATCCCACTATGTCGCCATACGAGGCTCTAAAATCAAAACCGCAAAATGTCGTATTGGAAGTTGGATTTCCATCTGTGAACCAAGGCAAGGGATCGTCCTTACCGAATTCGAGACGCTCTAGCCCGCCCCTCAAGATCATAGCTCGAGTGACCCATGGATCATCAGGGTCGGTCCACACGGAGTGGATTAAAATGCCTGAACATGCGTTTCCCCGCCCTATGGGGCGTAAACTGGTCATATCCTGACCAAACCATCGGCCCCGGCACGACCGATATAACCGAGGCGCCTCCTATCCATCATCCACATAAGTAAAACGTTAGGGCTTGCAAAATGCTGACACCACTCCTAGCTAGAAGGAAACGCATGCCTTCCTTGAGGTCCTCTCCCGTTTCTGGTTCACACCGGGGTGTGAGGCTCATGAATTAATACTACACAAAGCAAAGCTATATTAAAGTCGTGCTTTGATCATCAACCACAAGACTCTGCTTTTCAACAGAATCGTTGATCATTTGCATCTCAGCATGCCACACAGGCAATTCACGCTATGCGACCAATGTCCATCAATCACACAGAATGAAATCCGATGTCAGACACACATCCATTTACAAGTTCGTTCTGGGACTGAACGAAACCGGAGGAACCTTATTCCTCGTCCCATATGTCCAATACAGGAGAGAAGCCCTCGCATATCCGGTCGATCTCCAAGTACGTCTGGACGATCACCACTTATTACCTTGTCTTAGGTGTACAACCCAATCAAGACATCAGTAATCATCCAAACGATGTGAAGACCTCCGGTCTTCGACCACCGTCTTCATCCTCGACACATCGTCGAATCAGTTATTCAGAATGAGATAAACCCGGTCTTCCTGAATAACTCGTGTATATAACAAACAAGTGCTATAAAAACACAACATACGCCTCATTCCAATCCAGAATATTCCTTTATTCAAATATTCTTTTACTTTGGGAAAGGTTCCCATTAATTTTATCAAAGACAAATTCATTAAATTTATTCTTTAATCTTCCTTTGGATATCAATTCAAAACAAATTATAGTTTATCCAAACTTGTCGGGATTAGCGCTCCTTACCGAAGTAATCATTTGTTTAATTTCCCAATCCCAACCTATTCATTCCATGAAGCAAAACTGGTAATACTTCATATCTAACACCACGGTGTTATCGGTAAATTCAATTACCATTTCACGTTCAAATCTAATTAAAGATTTAACTATCGCTTGGAGCAAAAATGGTGATACTCCATTCTCGATCATTTCAATCTAATTAAAGATTAAATAAAACTCCACTTGGTTTTAATCTTCCCAAAAATAATATTAATGATTGTTTAACTTGGGAAATCATATCCTGCCTTTAACTGGGTTAAAGAACCAATGTCATTTAAAACACGGTTCGCTATAAACCCAAAATCACATCCCATTCCATCATCCTTTAACCGTAAATTAGCAAGTGAACAATTCCCTAAGTATTAACCCCGAAGGCCGAAACTAACATCAGATCAATACCTAGGAAACCATTCAACTTAACTAATCTCCAGTTAGTTTCTGATTTTCTTAACTTCGTTGGGTCTAAGAACAACATTATTAAAGATATCATTCACGACAACCCAAAATCTCATTCCATTTTTAATCGGGTTAAAGAACAAGTGTTATTTAAAACACCGTTCACGATAAATCCAAAGACCAATTCCAATTAAATATTAATTAATTGGTATACTTCATTAAATCTAAATAAAAAGATTTAATCTTTTCTCAACTGGGTTCAAGAACAGTGTTAATGAAGACACCATTCACGACAAACCCAAAATCACATTTAATATTAAATACAAGGCTCTGAATAGAAAATATATCAGCTCATATTCAATATCAAATTATGGAATCAACAAATACCGTATTGGAATAACGATATATATATATATCTTCCAAATTCCTCCACAATATCCATATAATCACGGAATCCAATATCGAAATATTCCGAAGATAATTTAGATTCAAATCCATTACAATTCATATATTGGAAATTCTGGTTATTTTTAAAACCATTTTAAATCCAATTTATTTATTTAAAAATGTTGGATTTCATAATTCTAGTTCATAACTAGTTCATTTCGATAAAAATATATTTTTATCTTTTCAAATATGGAATTTTCACCCCAATTCCTTCCAAATCATTTCTTATGATTTTACATAAATTATTAATGTATTTAACAATTTTATCAAGGCCAGTACAATCGATTTCCATAAACGGCCATCGTACTGCACTTACAATGACCTTTTCCAAATTTGATTTGGACATAATTCCAAATCCAACCGTTAGATTTCAGATCTCTAATATTCGTTAGAAAGCCCTTTTCGGTACAAACCCAACGGTTCCGGTTTTAGGAGAATCCGACGGTCGGCCCGTTATATCCATTCGAAGTCAATGGTCGAAATTCGCGAACTGCCGCGGCGCGGCGCTTTCTATTCAGGCCATTATATATATATATATATTATATATATATATTATATATTATATATATTTCATCGATTTCCATTTAAAACGTATTTTATAAATTGTTTTCAAAGCGATTTCAACTTCATATTCAATTTCAAATCAAAATTGAATATTCCATATCATTAATATATATATAAAGATAGTATTTTCAAAACATTAAATTTTGAAATCTTTTCCTTTTCGATATTCATTTTAAAAATGAATAAAATCGATACAAATATCGTTCACGTCAAAATGGCGTTAATCTAATCAACACGGCTTTATATATATTTATATATATTCGTGTCCATCCCAAATCGGACATCAAAATCAAATTTTGATCTTTTACCGAATATTCTTTTAAAATATTCATTATTTTAAAATATTCGTTATTTTAAAATATTCATTCTTACTGAACTTGAATCAGACACTGTCAATTACCATATAATTTGATTTATATGGATTTCATACAACAAATGTATACAACAACAATCAAACGCAGTCAACCATCATCCAGAGTGCATTCTACACTGCATAAGCACTAAATAAAAATATTTAACGCTTACAATAGCCTGTCAATCAACCGATCGACATACAACTAAATATTGGGATTAGTATATGTCCAATATCATCCCAATACCCGTGTAGGGTTTCAATCAACAAATAATGAATTTTATTTGTGCAGTTGGGCGATGTGTAAAATTTATCGTCCCAATCCATATCAGTCAAATGGGTGTACATAAACAAATCGTCTGATTTGTAAATGAATATTTATTTTATTCATATTAACGTTAAAAATTATATTTTTAACGATAAAACATTTTATTCAACGTATGAATATTCTATTCAGTTCATTTATACAATAAAAATGATGTTCTAACATATTTTAGAAAATTTTGGCGGCATAACGGTGCGATATTAAAATCGGGTAATGTCTAGCATTACCCCTCTCCTGATATTGGCTCGCATCATACACACATAACAATTCTGATCAATTCATTTCACCCAAACAACCAAATTCCACCAATTAATCTAATCAACCAAACCAAACAATCAAACAAGTCATCCATGGTCTGTGGACGACAGGGAACAGTTCATATATGCAGTTATATAATAAATAACTGTATATGAAAATTATAGTGAGCAGTTCTCACCTTGGGATCCACTCCACCGTTCCTCATTTCTGAACGATTTGAATTTTTTTGATTCATTTCCAATCAGTTCCATCGCAATACTTTTCACGCTGTTCACAATAAAAATCACATTTTTATTATTCAGTTATATATATATATATATATCATATTTTTACATCGCTTCGTTCCAATAAATAAAAATCATATTTTTATTTCTACTTTATATATATAAAAATCGAATTTTTATCGCTACTTCATATGTATAAAAATTGAATTTTTATCGCTATTTCATATGTATAAAAATCTAATTTTTATCGCTACTTCATATGTATAAAAATCGAATTTTTATCGCTACTTCATATGTATAAAAATCTAATTTTTATCGCTACTTCATATGTATAAAAAATCGAACTTTTACCACTTTAAAAATCTAATCTTTTTTTGTTTAAAAATCTAAACTTTAACATCTCTTCATACATATAAAAATTTGATTTCTATCATCTCTTCATATATAAAAATTCAGTTTTTAATCCTATATATAAATAAAAATTCAGTTTTTTAATCCTAAATATAAATAAAAATTCAGTTTTTAATCCTAAGCTATTTTTAAATTTTTATAACTAATTACTTAGAAAACAAATAAATAAATAAAATAAAATAAAAAAGCTCACCGTTGTTTTTTTTCCAGTGAGGGCGGAGCTCTCGTCTGTCGTAGGGGGGAAGAGGTGCGCGTTGGAGCTGTAAGCGGCGGATGGTCGGAGCGGTGGGCCTAGGGCTGGCGCCGGGACCCACTGCAGCGGCAAGGCGCCGATTTTTGGCTTGGGGCTGGGGATTTTGGGGTTAAGGGTTTTCGACGGGGTCAGGGTTGAGGCGGAGGAGGGCGGCGCTGCTTAGGTGGGGTGAGGTGGAGGCCGACGCGACGGTGGAAGAAAAAGGGGGGAGCGCGTCGACGAGATCGAGATCTGGGGTTTTTTTTTCTTTAAAGTGTTGGGTTTTTTTAACTGAAGGGTGGAGAGAGAAAAGGAGAAAAAAGGGGGGTTATTATATATATTCAATTTATTATTATTTTATTCAATGGAAGTTGATTCCACATCCGATCTTCAAACGAAGCTCAACGACTGTCGCCCATAGCACATTACCCTCATTCCGAACAAATGGGATATGTTTCATCAACTGATTCGGCTACTTCAATCAGTTTTCGTTTAAATTAAAATATAAATCAATATATTCAATTTTGAACGTACATTTCAATTTGCTGGGGCCACATACTAATCCCAAAAATTCCAGAAAATTATTTCTGGCTTCCTATTGACGATACAGTCCTAACAAAACTAATTTCGTCGAATTTGGATACCGCTTGAAAAATGGTCATTTTCTGGTCGATCCAAACTGACTGAAACTGTTAAAACACGTTTTCTTGTGCCATGCTCAAATATTGATTCCAAAAATTATGGAAATTTGAATCTATCAATAATTTGACATCCCGGATCCAACAAAAGTGGTTTCGTCGAAAACGGAGGTCGTTTGCAAAATGGCTATTTTTAAGGGCTTTATATATATTAAAAAATATATAAATTCCACAGCGACTTTCCTGAATTTTCAACTAGGCATAACTTTTTATTCCCGCTATGAAATTTTAATTTTTCGGATTCGTTGGAAAGATATTCTCAAATAGATTCTTATGTTTATGGTTTCGCTAAAATACGGTTTATTTCAAATCTTCTATATTCATTTGAAATTTGAAATCGAATTTTCAAACTACCGTGTCATTTTCAATTCCTTATATAATTAAAATAAATATTTATATTCTAACTTCGATTCAAATATATATATATATATACGTTCTAATTCTATTCAAAATAAATTTCTCGTCATTATTATTTAAAATAAATCATTTTAAATATTAAAAATTCATCAAAATTGCCAAAATAAAAATTTTTAATTGGTTCAGATTTTCCGGGTCGTTACATTTTTCTACCATTAATAATGTGAATTTGTCATTTGAAAGTGTTACACATAACGATGAGGCTGTTGAACAAGATTTTTCTTCTAAAACAGTGTTATCTATTTTTAAACAACATGATCGACATGTTGGAAAATGTGTGGAAGTATAGATGATAAAGATTACCATATAGCACACACATGTATTCTTCTTAATTGTGTCGAAGTTGCACCATTTTCTAGGTAATTATCATATTACAAGTTTTGATAAATTAAATATTACATGTGTAAATTAATAAAATGAAATATATTATGTTTGTGCTTGTAGTATTTATGAATCACGAAACCGAAGCGGTAATTTAAGCAAAGTTTCGCTACTTGGCTTTCGAACTACGTTAGTGATCCCATAAATCGTGTAGTCGATGAAGGACTGAAACATTCGGCGTTAGGATCGAAAAGAAAAGTTAAAACATATCTAATATTTTTTGTTAATGGATATAAATTCAGCACCAAAGACGACGCTGAAAAATTAACAAACAAATGTAGTGATGATCTTAATAATCATATAAATGATTTTTATGACGTATTAACGTAGATTTTGCAATTGACATATTTTACAAGACCCACAGAGGATGATTTTTTATTTAGATGCAACTAGTTCAACAATGTTCCATGTTCTGGTATTAATGTGCATCCAAATTATAGTCTTATACAAATAAAAGATACCTTGCGTTATCAAAAGTATGACCCTTTTGTACTAGCCAAACAAACCCTATAAGTTTACTACATCTCTTATCCATCTCTAAAAAGAGATAAAGTGGATTGGTCTACGGTTTTTAAAACCGAGACAAGATATACATTTGATGAAAACAATATTTCAAACGAACAAGACTATCAAGCAGAACTCAAGGGAAATATTGAAATAGCAATTACAGACGATCAAACTGATTTCCGACCTTTAAATGATGATGCAAATGTATTAATCGAAGCGTTTGAGGGTGTAGAGGAAAACAACATAGAACACAAAACCGAGTCTGAATCAGAAAATGACGAGAATAGAGTAATATCCAGTAAATTTTACAATTATTCATGTTGCATTTTTCTTTCATTAATATTACATTTATCCAAGTTATAAAATTTAATTACAACAAATGTATACTCACGCACATAACGCACACACACAGAGCATGACACATGTATAACATGTATTACATTTTTTATGGTTCATCATATCATAATTATTATGAATTGTCAATATATGTATGCGGCAGGTATTATGTCTGGTTCTCGATGACGTAGCTCTTCCCGCTCGATTGGTGAGAGTACTGGCGAGCCACTAGCAGTATAATCTTTTATACATGATATAATTTTTTGTACATGATATATCTATAATTGTCTAAAATTATGTTTTACATTTAACACAGGGTCTTCGAGTTGGAGCCATTGGGAATGATTCGGGGCATTTCCAAGCAGGCGTAAATGAGTAGGATGACTGATTTCTGGCTAAGTGGGGTAAGATCCCTGACCCCGTCAAGGAGGCCATTTAATAAGATTTTCTTGTAAGTTTATACCGCTTTACAATATGATTAAGTATAAATGAATAATTAGTAATATTTTCTCATTGTACATGGTGTAGTAGATCTACAAGAGCCTGATATCAACCTAGTTCGGCATCACTGGAATTCAAAGGTCGCTAAAAATTACAGGGAGAAAATGTCAAGCTAAAGAAATCGGAAAAGATACCAAACTAGATTGGTACAACTGTATGGGATAAGTCGGTTAACTGGTGGAACAGAGAAGAATTCATGTTAAATCTACCAAATATCTCATTAATTATTTTGAAATTATTAAATATATTATTTAATGTAAATTTGCAAGCGGGGTCGGCGAGGAACTCGGCAAATAGAAGTAGAAACCCGGTAACTCATCGTGGAGGATCCAAGTCTTTTTAGCATCACCGCGAGGATTTGGTAAATTTATTAGTTATTACATTTGTATATTGATCAATTTAGTAATTAGCTATGTGAAATTGAATTATATGCATTATCTATTGTAGGAACGAGCTCGTGGACATCTCGTGTCCTACATGGACGTATTTGCTCACACCCACACTTCAAGGCAAATAGATGAGGTTGATAACATCACATATCAATGGGTTGATCATGATAGGGAAACAAGTTCATATGTATGCATATTTTAAATTCTATTACTTACATTGATAGGTTTAGTAATTACTAGCTACGTAAAATAAAAATAATGTTCTACTATATTTCAAATGTAATTATTTTTACATTATAGGCAAAGTTTCAGGAGGCAGTGCATATCTGCTTGAGGGACCCAATCGCGATGAGTTGACAAAGGATGAGGAAGATGATTTATTTGATTTCGTTATGGATCTGATGCATCAGAGTAGACGTTATGACTACGGGACCAAGCGATAATTAATCTTTTTGTATATATACAACAAATTAACATGTAGATATATAGTATTATGATATTTTATATGATGAAAACTCAATTAGAAATAAAATACAAAGATATATACATGATTCATGCTGCTTCTTTATTTGACGACACTCGACAGAAAACATGGATCTTGTTATGTAACGACAGTCGGAACAAAGTCCTCCTCCTTCCAGCATAGGGCGCACGCATATGAGTTGGTATACATATCCTTGTAACAAAAGGAATCCCTAATGTTACGTGCCTATCAACTCATATTTGTACACAACTCCTTCAATTTATTCCGTGATGTGAGACTATTTATTCAAACCGTCATTTCTACCTTAACAACATGCGAGACAATCCTAACAGTCTCCCCCTTGACTCGAATCCTACGAGTATCTTTTGAGAGCACTGCCTTGTCCGCATGACCCAGTCTGTAACCTTCGGCTCTGATGCCACTGTTATGTAACGACGGTCGGAACAAAGCTCCACCTCCTCTAGCATAGGGCGCACGCATATGAGTTGGCACACACATCCTTGTAACAAAAGGAACCCTTGATGTTACGTGCCTACCAACTCATATTTGTACTGTACTCCTTCAATTTATTCCATGATGTGGGACTATTTATTCAAACCGTCATTCCTACCTTAACAACATGCGAGGCAATCCTAACAAATCTAACATAACCTCTAAAATTCCATATATATATATATATATACATATGTATGTATGTATGTATGTATGTATGTATGTGAATATTACTAATTAGAATGAGTCAACATGATTGGAGATTCAAATTTTGAAATTATTTTGCATGTGCTATTTTTCATGTACCGACAACCCTTTTGCATGTGCATTTTTTTTATTAGTATTTTTTTGTGATTTTAAGTTAGCTTATCATCTTTCTTTTATTGAGTATCTTTCATTCTATTTGCCGGCTCGATCAGCTCAGAAGGCATATGAAAAAGCACAGGACAAAGCTAAAATAAAAGAGCTTAGAGCAATGGTTAAGCAGCTGTAGGAGGAGAATCGTCTTCGTGCTATACAGATATAGCAGTTGAATCAAAAGCTAACGGAGTATGTGCAGCAGCATGGTTCCTTTCCTTCGTCGTTTGGTTCTTCCGAAGCGCCAACGATGCTTGAGAGGTATGTTTTTTGTGTTTGCATGATGCATATATTGACTTGGAGATGGTGAGGATTTTGTTTTAATGTTGTATATGTTGGTTTGGAGTTAGTGAAGATGATATTTTGGATGTATTTTGATATAATATATAGTTGGTTTGTTGACATGTGAGGTTGATGAGTTGGTTTCTGATGTATGGATTGTTTATTTCGTATATATTGGTGTTGATTTGATTTATGTTGAATGTTTATATTGTTATTGTTACATATATGTGTTATATATATATATATATATATATATATATATATATATATATATATATATATATATTTGAAAATGGGTAAACCGCCTCGTTAAAAACTTGTACATATACTCAGCGTGAGTACAAGACAGGGAAAAAGAGTGCGATGCTTTATTGATGACGAATCAACAAAAAGTACAATAGTACGGGGCAAGTAAACATCGTAAACCTTACTTGCCCTAACCCAACAATAATAAAAACAAAACAGGCCAAAGCCCTCAGCCCACAATGGAAAAAAACAAACGAAGTATGTATAAACCCAAACAGCAAACCCAAAAAACGCAACTACTCTCCTAAAACAGAAACAACCCTAAAAACTCTCAACAATGGCGGCGACTTAATTATCCACAATCCAAACTGTCGATGTCCCAGTTCAGCAGAATTCTCCCATGACGATGCGCGGCTTAATTATATATGCGTGGAATGGATTGGAAATGGAGTGAAAATGTAATGAAAATTGAAATGGTGCGGCTGAAAGATAATAAGCTTGCTATTATATTATAAAAAAAATTACCCATATTTCCAATGGTTAGCAACAGTTTGTTAGTCGTTATGCATTGGATCGAAGATGGCCAGTGGTTTAAAAATGTAAATGTACTGGAAATAAAAATAGTAGTATAATGGTTCGGACCTCCCGTCCTACGTCCAGTCTCAAAGCTTCTCTACGGTCTTTCACTAACAATAATCCCTCACTTCGCCAGAAGGAATAGGCTTCAATACAAAAAAGTTTCTTTGACAATAGTGCGTTCTAGACAACACGGATTTTGACTAGCAGTACAATGGTCTTTCTGTATTTCTCTTGAGTAATATGAACTTGAATAGTGTAGGAGAATGTGAAAGAATAATATAGTGATTACAAGTTTTGAATGCAAGAATTAATCGAGACGGAACACATAGATAGAGTAGAGAACTGGAAATTCAGAGGTTATCCTTCTCGATCTTGATTGTGATGTATATATACTCATTGTAGGGGAATGGTTGATTCTCTTTCTTTTCAGTTTTGGAGAAGCAATATTTCAGTCTGGAGATGTTACTTTTCATAGTTGAAGAGTTTTGGTGCATAGATGAGGAAACACTTATTTAAAAATGATCGTTGGCTGTTTTTTAAAAAATCCCGAAGTAGATTTCAGACGTGTAAAATTATAGGTTAGACGTTTGATCTGTTTATTAAAAAAGTCCAAATTCTCAAGTCAGACATCTGACTTATAATTTCAGATGTCTGATATAGTTTTCAAATGATTGTCTGCTCATGTTGGTAATGCTATATCCCTTGGAGACAACATGTGTCAGGTTTGAGTCCCACCTTTGTAATATTTTATGAATTTCATCTTTTCATTTTTTGTGTCGTTCATCGAATAGCTAGTTTTCCTGAAATAGCTCAATAATAAAACGTTAGTAGCATTGTCATATAGTTATTATCATCAAAACACCAAAATTTTGTTTTCGACATCGTCCCCCTTTTTGATGATGACAACTATATGACTTTTTGAATAATATTTTATTACTCCCCCTAAAGTATGATCTCTCCATATATATATGAATCTATATACTCTTCTTCCCCTTTGTCATTATCAAAAAGAAATAAATATTTTATTTATTACAAATGATATGTGCATGACAAATATATTATAGAAGGGAGAACATATGAAACATCATGGTTACAAGCTAGGGTATCAAAAAATAATAATATTTAAAGCATATGATACCTAAGGTTTTTATAATTTTCTATTTTTAGGAAATCATACCCATTTGGGTGTGGTTGAAACTTTATAAATATAGTTTTTATTATTAATCACATTGTCAAAAAAAATTATCAATATATTTTTCTCTGTTTTTCCATCTAGTAGGAACCCAAATACTTATATAATTTGTATTATTTGCCAATGATTCAAAATTCAAGCAATCTTTACTTTTTCTAAATATTATATTATTTTGATATGAAGTGGTTTTGGGGCTATCTCTATTTTCAGTACTAGTTTTAAAATGTGTATACATGTATGCGTATCTAGTACTATTTTTATGTTTATTGCAATTATAGCCTAAATCACTTTTATTATTGTAAATTTTAACATTTTACAAAGATAGTAAGTCATTGTTTTCCGTACTGAATTTTGTAGCCTTTTTATTTGATTTTTCAAAATTCCCTTTCAAACTAAAAAATTCCTTTTGCAAAATAGTATTATTTTCTTTTAAAAGCTCGCATTCTTCAATTAAATCTAAATTGCTATCATTTAAAGCACCATTCTCTTTTTCAAGATACAAAAGTTTAGAATTTGATTTATTTAAAGAATTTTCTAAAGATATAATTTTATTTTGCAAAGATTCATTTCCTTTGAAAGATTATTATTTTGTAAAACAAGTTCTTTGAGAGAAGTTTCAAAAATCATTGTTTGTTTTACTAAGAAACCACTTTCTTCCTTTAATTTATCATATTCTAGTTAACAAATTTTTAATTTCTTTAAAGAAGCACAATTGATCTTTTGTAATAATTTGAAATCTTTAAGTAAGCTGTTATGTGATGCTAAAAGATCATTATAAATAGAATCATCGCGTACCGATTTAGTTCTGAGTGTAGCCATGTTGCACTTGTACTGTGATTCTATATCTTGTTGCTTGCTTTTTGGAATTCGCTCTTCCTCTATCTTTGAATTTTGATTGCATTATCTCTTTCTGACTATTGTTCTAAGATGTTGTTATGATCAATAGAACACCTAGCTCTGATACCACTTGTTCGCTATGCATAGGACCGATGGCGGCCAACAGTTTAAAAATGTAAATGTAGCGGAAATAAAATAGTAGATCACACAATCGATTTTATACTGGTTCGGATCTCTCGTTCTACTTCCAGTCCCGAAGCTCCCCTTCGGCCTTTCGCTCTCACTTCGCTTGAAGGAATAGACTTCAATACAAAAAAGTTTCTTTACAATAGTGTGTTCTAGACAACACAGATTTTGACTAGTAGTACAATGGTCTTCCTATCTCTCTCGAGTAATATGAACTAGAATGACGTAGGAGAATGTGGAAGAATAATATAGTGATTACAAGTTTTGAATGCAAGAAGTAATTGAGATAGAACACATAGATAAAGTAGAGAATTGGAAATTCAGAAGTTACCCTTCTCGATCTTGATTGTGATGTATATATATACTTGTAGTAGGATTCCCTTGAATGGTTGCTTCTCTTTCAGTCTTGGAGAAGCAATATTTCAGTTCTGGACATGTTACTTTTCATAGTTGAAGAGTTTTGGTGAAGAGATGAGGAGACACATATTCAAGAATGACATTGGGTTGTTTTTTTTTTTTAAAAAAACTAAAGTAGATTTCAGTTGACTAAAATTATAGGTCAGACGTCTGACTTGTTTATTAAAAAATTCCAAATTCTCGGGTCAGACGTCTGACTTATAGTTTCAGACGTCTGATCTAGCTTTCAGATGATTGTCTGGTCCAGTTGGTAATGCTATATCCCTTGGAGACAATAGGTGTCAGGTTTGAGTCTCACCTTTGTCATATTTTATGACTTTCATCTTTTCATTTTTTATGTCGTTCATTGAATAACTAATCATCCTGAAATAGATCAATAAAAAAACGTTAATAGCATTGTCATATAGTTATTATCATTAAAACACCAAAGTCGTGTTTTCAATACGATTTTCAACGGCTTATGGGTCATTAATTTCAAATGGTTTTCAACGATTTCCAAAGACTAAGAACCATTGGAGACCATCGGAAAGAGTCTGTCGGATATGTTGAAAAAAGTGTTTGAATCCATGAACGATATTTCAACGGCTTTGAGCTGTCGGGATAGCCGTATTCTTTTGTAGTAAATGAGCTCAAATTTTCGATACATGATAATATATATGCGGATTGAACATCTACAATTTTTTATTGAATTTGGATTAGTATACCGCACGATGTGATATGGGTGCCAAAGAGGTGATACATGAATTCCTAACCAAAAGTATTGAATTGAATAAAATAAATAATTGTTCCCGAGTGTTATAAGTAACATATAAGAATATTTGTATACCTATTGAGACCAACTCACCGAATGCCACAATATGATGGATGACAAATTAATCATGACTATTTGGAGCCACCAAGCGTGTATGCACGTGTAGTTGGTTGAAATAATACAGAGTGACTCACTGAAGGTTTTCTGAAGTTAATAAGTTAAACAGATGTCTAACATGACCCTGTGTAGTACGTAGTCTAGTCTTTTGTTTGAGAATACTGTAATCTTAAGTGTATTAACCATACTTTTATTATAGAAAATCACCCTACAACAGTGATCATATTAAGGCCATACTGGGCATAAGTCTACCATTCCAAGTGATCGAAACACTACTCAAAACTGGTTTTTAAATAAACATGTGGTGATAAGGCATCCAAATTTTCTTCTTTTATTACCACAACTAAAAAATACCATAAAAATTACCCTTTCACTCTTTCTAATACCTCACATTGAAAAATATGGTTATCACCGGTTATACATCTCTCTCTCTCTCTCTCTCTCTCTGCTTCAATTCGTCCGTTCTCACTTTCAAAACCCTAGTTTTAACTCTGATCATCGTGAAATTGTTCGACGACGTTAATGCTGAAGAAGAAGAAAGCTGCAGATGCATCATCTTCTCAACCCCGATCAACTTAATCAAGTAAGTCATTTAACCCTAATTTCAGTTTGATTGAAAATTGCACTGAGTGTTATTGGACGTGAATGAAATTGATTGAACGACGCTTTCTTGTCGCGAACAGTATTTTTGAACTGTGGTTAATTATCGTACGTATATTGTTTCGGCAGCGGTTGATAACAAATCGTTTGGTTGGCTTTATTTGTTCTAAGATCAATGTTATTAGGAAGAATAGAGAATTTAATGTATTTTAATTTTTTAGTTATGCTAATAGGAAGAAGAAATTGAAGTGTCTTTTGCACCACACTTAAATTAAAGTTTAATATGATCGTAATTTACAGTCATGTAAAGTCAAAGCGTGCCCAAGCCAAATTGATTAACGGATGAACATCACCTCATTAAACCATGGACTGCAATGTTATACTTGACTATTAAATATGGATGTTAATACGATTTTTACCATTGACGAGTTCTAGATATCCAAGTGACAATAAAGACAAATGAAAAGCATGCACAATATATCATTCTTAATGATTTCAATAATCTTTTTGGAAATTTGAATTTCTGAAAATAATCAGATTGAAATTCACGGAAAACCAAAATTATGGGAAAAAAAAAAAAGATGACAAATTGATCACGGTTTAAAATCAATTATGAACAAAAGATCAAGGAAGCAGTGGCTGCAAATACCAGATTTTTCAATACTTACTTGCAAGCAGCAAATAAACAGTATACAACCCTTCTAAATTCCGATGAACTACAAACATACAGAAGTTCATACAGCCATGTAAACTCAGACTGTACACTTCTTTAAATCAATAATATATACATTTACACAACCTAGCTTAATGATCAAGATAAACCATATGCAAACTAAATATTTCTAATACAAGCACCATTAAACATAAGACAATCCTAGCCCATATGTTAGACATCTAAAAATCTACCTACTTAGCTATCTAATATGACCACATCAACCGTTCGACATCATTCCGTTCCACAACACAGTCCAAATCGAACACTGATCTGTCCAACGAAGTCGGAGTCATGGACGAAGAACCCGATAAGGATACAGACCCGTTAGTGGTGGTGGTACTGTTGACCAGGCTAAGCCCAGGCTGATCAGAGAAAACGGACTGTGAGTGTTGGAGTTTCATATGAAGCAGCTCTGCTTGAGCAATGGCCAGTCGAGCCTGAAGCTGCTCGACTTGCTGCTGCAGAGACGATATGGAGCCCACACAGCCATAGACTGGGTCTCGCACCCTTGCATTTGCTTCGTATACCATGCTGCTCACTGCATCGCTTCTGTGCTGCTCCGGCAGCTCCTGTATAATTGCAGGTAATAAGTTTCTTGGATGGTAAATAGCTTCAAATGTTTGTGATAAAAGAAATTACCGCTTTTTCCTTTAGTTCATAATGAACTATTAACCAACTGAAACCATGTTGTTGGCAAGATTAAGACATTTGTCAATTTATTGTATAAAAGTAACATATGTTTCTTACCCACAACATTAGGGCTAATAATGAACTGATTTTGGTTATTGGATTTTTTTTTCCTTCTCTATTTCCAATTTGGCCGTTGAAAATTAAGAGATCCAGGTGATTCACTTGTCAGATTACACGCGGATTGCAGCCATAGATGGATATGAGTTTTGTTTATGATTAGTCAAAACCACTCAATGTTTTATCACACGGAACTGATAGTTTTTACTCTTTTACTCTAGAGCGAAAAGACATTTTATTTACAGACCTGAAATAAAAACATATTTCAACTTTAGGCTTCGTTCAAAACTTATTACAAAAATGAGTCGCTTTTATCATATAGCAACATTATATACTTGTACAATTTGGATTTAAGCTGGCACAAATATTTTTCTTTTCCAAAATTCTATACTTGTGCAACTTGATTTTGCAGCACAATTTTTTCCCCAAAAAAATGTACCTGCGCATTTTCAAATTGCACAAGTGCAATTGAGGTTTTGTGCTTGCAAGTACAAAACTCGGCTTAGTGAACACCGAGGATGTTTTTGCAATAATTTTTGATTGAGGACTAAAATTAAAATATGTTTTATTGTTGGGTGTATGAATAAAATTTGGCATCCCCACAAAAAAAAAAAAAAAAAAAGCCTAGCACCATTTTTTATTAACACTTTCAATGTACTTCAAAAACAATATTATTCTTTAATATTTTATTTTTAGCTAAATTATATGTTAAAGTTACACTTCATATATATATATATATATATATATATATATATATATATATATATATAGGAAAGTCTAAAGAGACACAAAATTTTGACACAAATGGTGATACAATTGATTTGAACCATTGGATCATCCCATGAATTACACCTCTCCATATAAAGACAAAAATATCCAATGGTCGAGGCTATGTGTCTCTCTCTTTCTGTCTAATTTTGTGTTCAAATAGCCGGCCCCTATATATATGTGTGTGTATATATATATATATATATAGTTACATAATTTTCAAATATATATATATATATATATATATATATATATATATATATATATATATATAGTTACATCCTTATATACAAGTTTAGATAGTAAGTAACACACTGCATGCAAATATATGTTCGAATCATGCTATGCAAATAAAGATCTGCGACCTCTTATATCCAAATCGAAATGTCTAACCACTAAGATAAGGGTGTTGTTCACTTAGTTTTTATTTATACATGCATAAAAAAGTTGAATAAATTTTAATGTTGTCTTAAAGTCACCCATTTTAATGTTGCTCCCTCTGTTCCATTTATTTCTTCGGTTTTGGAGTTATGTTTTAACATTTCAGAGGCGTGGTTGCGATCAGATTCAATGTAAAATGGAAATTTAAAATTGTAGAATGAGCAGTAGTCATATTACTATGTATTTTCTTGAGTATTGTGCATAAATCTTGAAGAGTGCATAATACATAAGACTGAGGGAGTGTCAGAGGTCGTACGTTAGTTTTTCCTATGACAAATATCGGAGTTGGAAGAGAAAAAAATAGACATGAAAATATTTTCCAGTAATTAACACTATTATGTATGTTGAAGTAAGATATAACTGAGAAATAAATTTTGTATAGGAAGTCATATTCTTATTTTCCTTTGGCACAATGGTAATTATGGTGTACTTGAAAAGCCACTAATACATTCTAAAGAAAGAGCATGGAAATTCCTATCTTTACTACATGACAAATATATATTCCTTACAAGATAAATTTTCTGGTATTGAATCCTGTTAAATTCGATTGTTATCCCAAGTAAAAATTCGATTACTCTTTTCTTATGTTACAGAGATTATATAGAAGTACCCTATCATCCAATTCATGGATACAGGATGAAATAGAGCATCCACGTTTACTACTGCCTTTGGTTGTACAGTATCCACAAATTTCCTTGGTTCATAAACAATCAAAACATAATAGGTATGTATAAACTTTGCTTAAACAATGACATGTACTAGCTAACTTAGATGCACTGAACTTTCTTAAGTACTTTAAAAACTAGAAGTGAATTTAAAAGAGTACAATAGCAGAGTAAAATACACAAAACATTGTAATGCAAGAAATTTGGATTCTGTAATTAATTATTAGAAACGTACTGATTTGCTTCAATATATCTTAACTTAAAACACAAGAGTGCATAATATGAAATAAAATAACAAATACCTGTAAAAGCTTGTTTACATTGCTAGCACCAAAAATTTTATGGACATTTGCAAAGATCTGAGGCTGGTCAGCAGGAAAATGTGGTGCAAACATGCATTCTTGTGTACATCTTCTTCTCAGTAATTTGCAAGCAGCACATGGTGATGCCATTTGCTTTTTACTTGTAGCGGCTTTCTTCATTATCAAACAACCTTTGCTTTGATACTCAATTATATATGATTAAAACTACAAGCAGAAGAGTTTTTTAGGCATAAAGGCACTGACAAACATATATAGAAGAGGCAAAGTTAGGGGGATAAGTGAGTCAGGTGGATATTTGAAGAGTGTGGACTATAGCCTGACACAATAATGTGGGTCTCACATGTGCTAGTAGAGTAGTAAAATTGGAAGTTGAAGGTTGAAACATGGGAGTTCATTATGGTAGATCCAAGATTATTATCCAAAAGGAACATAAAATACACTAGTAAAAAAACTTGTAACCGGCCAAAGATTATCTATTATGATTATCCATACCAAATGATACACATATCTATGACAAGTTCATATTATTTAATTATGCTTAACCATTTTATTTGTAGTGAAATATCATAGCTAGGTTTGACGTCAAGTACAAGTAGCAAATATTGTCAAGGGTGCAAATTTTACTCTGTGTGTTATTACAGTTACTCTTAGCTGTATCTAAACAGCACAAAATAGTGATATCTATGAACATACATACTACAGTATCTATTTGGTATTAATGGGGCCATGCAATCGTTTCAGTTTCTAAAGTGATAACCGGTCAACTGAATATTTGAAGAAGGTCAGAAATGTGGGCGGCTTTTGTTTCTGCTTACAAATAGTACACTCATGTGGAAGACAAACACAAGCAACCTTCCATAATAGAAGAAGAAATAATGTCCCACATTCAAACTAGAGGCTGTGGAAACACGAAAAGTGGGGACAGACAGGCAAACCTAATTTCGTGTGATAATTTCATGGCGTGCAACTTTCTACATAATCTAAATAGTTTGAAGCAGAGTTATTGAAGCAGCAACACAAAATAAAGAAAGAAAAAGATGTGCTGTACTTTTTATGAAGGTAACATGTATATATATCATGAAACACTATACCATGATTTGATATTGAATATCATGAATTTATTCAATAAATAAGAAGAGAAGCTACATATTTTGTATCTGAATTCTTTAGATTGTTAAAACAAATCTTTACTTTAATAGGACCAGTTAGATGCCAAACTTTAGTTAGCACCGAATCCATCTCACCTAGTCATCCTCATGTGCGTTTGGCTTGATAATCACAAAAGAGTTTACAATTAAAACGTGAACAAAATTACGTGTCAAGTTTTAGAACTGAGAACGTGAGGTAAAAGGGACAACTTTGATATATTGGTCTGCTACTACAGTCAACTACAATAATTTAAAGAGTAGTTAAGAGATGTTTTTGTTTTGTTTTGATTGCTTCTAGGGATTCAATTTGAAGTAAGAGTATAATAATTTGTTTGACTGTTTTATATAATATTATCACTAATGTTCAGCGCATTTGAAATATTAGCAGGTAAGGTTTATTTTAAATGTCCTTTCCCCACATTATGTGGTGTTGAGTCTACTAATAAGTATAGGTAAATCATGTCATGTAAAATCCTTTCCATTCCATTAATGTCATGTTATATCATGTTTATCCTACTTTGATTGTAGGTCGTTGACTGATAACTAACTCAACTAGTCAAACTAGCTAAAATCAATTATTAAAGCAAACTCATGCATGGTAACGGCTAAGATGGACTAATAAGAAAAGTAGGCTAATGGTTTATCATGTTGACCATATTTTGAATTTATTAAGCCATTAAACCAGAAGAAGAACAATATGTACTACAAACGCTTTTGTCATCAGAAAAAAAGTAAGTGTGTGTGTGTGTGTGGGGGGGGGGGGGGGGGGGGGCTACGTGAATGATACCCTGGGCTACAGCGAGGGTAAGAATTGTAAACATGGGTTATCCATATTGATAACCCCATACAGCAATCGTGGCACATTATACTTTCCGTATTCATCTTTTTCCAGTAAAAACAAGGCATCGATTATCTTCCCCAGTAAAAATATTGATAACCCCATATTGATTCCCAAGTAAAAATAGTGTAAGCGGGTTGGACTGGACGGAACAATGGTGCGTCTTAGTCCTGCCTTATAAGAGATTCAAAGAGATATGAACTGCACAAGCATTAAATTCGGACATTTTTCGTACTAACCGGGCAATAAATGGACAATGTTCAAATAATAAACATCATTTGTTTTCAAACGAACAAAATTTTCATATATCTTTTCTTGTTTCAATTCGTGTTATAAATGAGAATTATAATTTCTACATTTAGTGTTACTTCTCATAAGTACAACCCTTAGCGTGGGGCGATATAAAATCCTGCCTCCATCGCTGGGTGTGGGGGAGAGGGGGGGGGGGGGTGCGGAATAGTTTTTCTGTTGAAAAATACTACACCATTTCTACGTGGCAAAGAATTAAGTGGCCAGGTCATGTTCAAAATTACACCGAAAACATAAAAAATAAAGAAAAATCAACGAAAAAAAAAGTTTTTCATTAAAATACCAAGCAAATTCAAACAACCTTATTTTACACTAGATATGCTGCAAATTCCCATTCTAGGTCATGTTCAGTAAAAGGCTAGGCATTCAATATGAAAAGAAGTTTTCCTACTCTAATGACTTCAAGTTATTTTGTAGATTTATTCTAGTAACTACTTATCTGATAGTAAGAATTATAAAGTAGCACCTGTTTGTTAAGCAAGAAGCTTGCACACAAGTACACCATCGTTATCACCGTTTTTAAAATATCTTAATTAGCTCAATGAGTTAATTAGAACATATGTATTATTTGAGTGAGTGATGACTGCTTGTCATAGACTCATAATATAATATCAAATCTAAACAACAAATTTGTGTTATCCAGAGTTAAGCTAAAATTGTTAGAGGGAACAATAGTCTACATCAGTTCGGTGAAGTGCATGCTGCAGAAATGAAGACAAAAACCATTATTATCAAATTTATAATAATAAAAGTTGTCATACCAGATGACATACCTAAAACGTCTGTTGCTTGTCTTCATCTTTACATTATTTCATTGCCCTTTCCATGCAATTAGCTAATATATAATGACTCGGCCAGAGCGCAGTTTTGAAGAAGCATGCCTGTAAGCTTAAGATCAAAGTAAGGTTACAAACAGAAAAAATGCTAAATGCACTTTACTTCTTACATACACATTTAACTATTTATATAGCTACCTATTTATCTTTTGATCTTACACAAAATTGGATGCAACAGCAATGAATAGAGTTGGTACAAGGACTTCCCAGAAATAGCTTTCAGTCTGATATATGCACAGTTAATTCAATCAAGCTTAACAATAATAGAGGAAATGTAGCAACATATTTTCATTTACAATCATTGACAATCATAGGACAAATCTCATTTACAGCCATAAAAGATAAAAAGAAAGAAGAGGGGGGGGGGGGGGGGGTAATTAACTTTTAAGTCTAGTTCAAAACTAATTACAACATATTTACCCTTACAACAGCATTTTATTTAGAAAACCTACTCTCGTAGCCCGAGGATGTAGCAACGTCCGCCACCAACCTACCTCCTTTTAACTAAGGCTCTAGCAGATTCATTTTCGGATTCTGAGATTCTCTTCTCATTTTTCAACTTATTACATGCATCTGTAAGTATCATGTCATTAAAGCGTCGCTACTGAGGCTCAAACCATCTCCATCTACTGGAAAGCTAGAATCCATTGTCAACCGCACTAGAGCTGCAGACATTATATCAACAGTCTATGTTTATGCAATTTGAATTTGATACTATAAAGATGAAATGGGTTTTCAATTTTTAATTTTTTTGGAAAAATAAAATTTGTTTACAATTAAAGTGAAACTCGGCCTTGAAAAAATACAAACAGTAAAATATATTAATCACTGCTAGATAGAGATTTTATACAACGAAGATAACATGCTTTTGCTATTAGCCAAAAGGTTTCAAATAAATAAGAGTCACGGTATTCTAGACTAATTAAACAGCAGACCATACAAAGCAGCTAAGAGTTTGAACAGTAAACTCTTTAAATTCAATCACACTTCCAATGAAATTATAAAGATTAGGCCCGGTTCGGTATTGATGTTGAAAGTGCATAATCATTGAATCGGCCGGGTCTGGGCATAGCCGTCGTAGCAAAATTGGCACGACCGATTTCATGACCCAATCAATTTGGTTGCTTTATTAACAAGATCAATGCGACCCAACCAACTTCATACATGTAAAAGGAAAAGGAAAAAGAGTAATCAATAGAGCTTTGAAATTGTTTAAGC
This sequence comes from Allium sativum, assembly GCA_030737875.1. Classification (NCBI taxonomy): domain Eukaryota; kingdom Viridiplantae; phylum Streptophyta; class Magnoliopsida; order Asparagales; family Amaryllidaceae; genus Allium; species Allium sativum. The sequence continues at coordinate 12,381,468 of CM060927.1, read as the reverse complement.
TGCAGAATACATAATAGAAACCGCATCATATTACACAAAAATAGCACTGAAAGTGCACCTGTAAATGTCATGAAGTATCATGCACAAAGCCGAAAGTGGGTCATTGTAACACTCGAAATGTTGACTGGATAATGGATCGATCTGGAATATGATCAATGGTGGGTTTGAACTAATATAATTCACAGTTACCATGGTAAAAATGTAAAAATAAAGAGCAAAGGTGGAGAATTATATTATTGCTCCTAGCCTATATAACACAAGTTATAGAATGGTTGAATAATGGCAAAGATCTATGTCCGCTATGATTGCTAGTTTTATTACCTGATATTTCGATTATAAGAGTACTGTCACTAGAGCTTTGAATTAAATTCTATTGCCTATGAGACTAGGGCATCGATGAGTAGCAAAAAAAAAAAAAAAAAAAAAAAATCGTCTGCATCCATATCCGAAAATACGAAAAATATCTGATACTCGAAAAATGAATATGGGTATCTGATATCCGAAAACATTTCCGGATATGAATACGGACACAGATATGACACTATCATTATCCGAAAAATATATGTCCGCTATGGAGCCAATATCCATTTTAATTTCCAGATTATGCTTAATTCTTAAACTTTAAACAATCATAAATCAATTTAAATAACCATGAAACGGTTGATTATTTTTATCCACCGATACGATAAAATCATATTTAATTTGACGATGCTGATATTTTTTGGAAATCCGTACCCGTCAAGGCGGATACGTATCCATGGATGCAGAATTGCTTTTGAAATATCCTTGGATAGAGGATACGAATACAGATACGGATATTATTTTTCGGATACGGATGTGGATACAATTTTATCCGCATCCGTTTGTACCCGTTTACAGCCCTATATGAGACTGGAGGAAAATCGGTCCTTATACAAGTGCATGGGGATCTCTACTTATATCTATAGAGATCACACATTAAACGGTTAGGATCCAAGTTTCATCATGTTTGTTGATAGCATGGCTCAGATTGTGGCCAACCAGGATGTCAAGTGCAAAGGATGGTGTAGATGAAGATCAGTTGGCAGTCGTACCATGGCATGCTTGTGTCAGGAAGGCGGAATGGAATAGAGAGCTGTTGATGAACAGTGAAGTCCCTTCCATCTGGACTGCATAGCGCAAAGAATTGTCACCTATTGTCGGATGAACAGTGTCACTGAATGTTGATATTGTCACTGAAAGAGTGTAGGTTTGTCGTTGTCTATGCAGGGGTAACCAGATGTTTTTGTCAGATATCCACCGAGTCATGGCAAAGTAGGACGGGTAGAGAGGTAGGATGACCAGGAGAGTAATGAGCAAGGAAAGATGCGAGAGGCGGACGAGGACATTAGAGGCGGAGCTTTCTACCTGCAACCCGGTTATCTCAATGTCAGGGTGTAAACCCACCTTTTCACAAAACCGTTACACATCGGATTTGAATACACAGGTTACTCAACCATCGAGATGACCCGATCATTCAAAAATCGAGTACAAAGATATAAAGCTATGAACAGCTAGACTCACTTTAATAACACTTTGGAATTGACTAAGTGTGGAAAATACTCTGCAAAAGCTAGGGATCAACATGATCCGGAGAGCGGAAACTCAAACTTCAAACATCAACGAAGCTACGTCCATAACACAAAAATCAAAATGTAATCAGATCAACACCAAACACACAGAAGGAAGGGCACGTCACGAGGGTCCGAGTGTCGCACACTGATTGGGTACAACCCCAGGGTTCGGTATTGATCCCTCTTGAGTGGTCGGTACCAACCCCTAATAAGTAGGGCGATCCGAGCCTGCTTCTGGGATCCGTTCGTCCTACTTTGATGGGCTCCCTTGCGTAATTTTAGGCCGTTGTCGTCTTCTTCAGCTACAAATAGGATACTATATGCACTTAAAAGGGGATTTTCTTCTCTTCTCCACACGGAAGTTGTCATTACTTAGAGAGGCCATTACAATTTTCTTTCTATATTCTTGCAAACAAACAACTGTACTCGTACATACTTATAATGTGCGGCATAACAAAAGATCACTTTAAATGGACGTATGCCAGAGTTTGTCAAACTACAATTCAAATTGTGTGTTTTCCATTGCTTTTTGTACTTTTTTGTAACCGTCAACTGTTGAACCTGTGATTGTGATCATACTAAGCTCATCTAAACGTTAGTCGTGCTTGTTTGACCAAAAACGAGGATAACACTGGACGAGACAAAACTGCCCGGGAGGCTTGCTGTTTCTTGGAACTGGTGAATATGCAAGGCAGACCCTGCCTTTTAGAACTTGAGACCCCTTAAGTGGACAAGTTATTGGGCTAAAACTGTCTTCGGCCCAACGGTGCGGATGTGCTCAGGTTGCCGAGCCTCGAATCAATGGAATGTTCAGCTTTTTGGAAAAAATCGAGCATCGGAGACCTCTTGAACTACAGAATACATAATAAAAATTGCATTAAGTAGCATCAAAATAGCACTGAAAGTGCTCCAATATAACACTGAATTTTCACCGATATAACACCGAACTCAGAGCCCTTGTATGCATGAAATATTACTTCAACATCATTTCTATATCCTCTGTTTCTCCTAATTTGCAACAAAGTCATTACCGCCACTGGCACTGCCGAAAAGACTATCATCTCCCTCCTTGCTTCATCATCATCATAACTGTGAATTCTTCTTCTCTTCCATCTATAGCGAGTCAATCACAAAATAGTTTTTTCCAGACATACAAAGGGTTACAAGGGTATTTATCAGTCAACACAGGATCAAAATCTCAGAATAAAGCTCATGGTTTCAAGCATGACTGCAACTGCTTGCTTATTGAATTCAGTATTACCCAGGCTCAGGTCACTTGCATCAGCATATAGTGATAAATAAGGCGATTTCTGAAAATATTCAATTTCACCATCAAACCAAAATGTCAAAAGGAGATTTTATAGGGAACAATGAGTAATCAAACCCCGTGTGTACGACTCATAGTTAACGAGTTCTCCATTAGCTTTCTTCTCAATTTTATTAACTGCCCAAGAAGGATTCCAGGACATAAGCTGTAGGCATTCGGCACCTTCTACTTTGATAAACTTAAAATTTTCAGGAAACATATGGACCCATATAGCTTCTAAACTGAGATAGTTCATGAAGTGACAGTCTTTTATCAATTGACATCATTATAGCCCCTCTCGCATAGTATACAACTTTCCCTGTATGATCTTCTAGAAGCCTATTCTCCTCTTGCACCAGCTCTTCGACTTTCTCCGTTAACCCACACCATATGAGTCCTTGCATATCACGATAGAGTTCAAATATTTTAGGAGATTTTTTGTTGAAGTCGAAGACTTTGTGTGGATTGTGAATGTTCAATTGTTGGCTGTATTCTTCTAATTTTCTCAATTGCATAATTTATTCATCCTCATTTTTCAGAAGATCTAGTACAACTAAGACTTTTGAAGCAAATTTCCGTCTTTGAGTTACAAGTTCGAGCGTTCGCTTTTGCTTCTGTCTTGCACTTGCACTTCCTTCTTTTTTCATCCATCTCCATGCATAAAAAGGCGCATTGTATAGAAGCATATTGTTTATTGAAAAAGAAACATATGATGTCTCACGAAATGAAGTTAGTAAGGCATCACTTTTAATTACTTTCCTCAACCCTATATTACCAAGCATAACCTCATCGGTATCTTCACTTTTCCATTTTAATGTGTAGCATAAACCCTGAAAAAACATGATTGCAGTTGTCATCTTTTGATTTAGAAGGTGTGAATAGGGTTGTCAATCAAAATTCAAGATCCATCCATCCGTATTTGGAAAGTGGATAAATATCCAGTATTCAAAAAAGGGGATGGGGATACGGATATGACAACATATTTGTTTACTTTTAACACTTTACTAATAAATGAGATTGAAAAATATTTATAATGAACTAAAAGAATTCATTTGTTTCTTGATTTATCCGTCGTTTACGAATAGGATAATTATTTGATATCTGTCTGTATCCACGAATATGCATATATTAAATCCTAAAATGAGTTCTGATGAAGATACAGATGTGACACTGTCCAGATTCGAAAGTATTCATTGACAGTCCTATGTGTGAAAATAATAATATACGGTTGAATAATAAAAAACTGATATTTCTAATGATTGTAGCGTAGAATAGATTCAACGATATATTTTGGTACTCAATTCAAAGCAATGCTACTGAAATAAACTTTAGAAATTTAAGAAACATAATGGAGCATCTGTACTCTTCAAGACTTTAACCAAATGCAGACAACCAGAAGAAAAAATAGGAAAAGCATTAGCTTTATCAACGAAATGTGATTAAAAGGTAATGCAGACTTTCAAAGCATATGTAGTAGATGAATGGAAACCGAAGCCTTCTTTTGTTGGAACAATATACAACATGACGATTTTCAACTAAAGAACTCGGCGAAAATATTGTATTTAATGTCACATTAAAATAAAAATCATCAATTACACAAATAAAGTAGTGAACGCTAACCTTTTTGAATCATAATGTCCAATACAATAAAATCAAGATTTCAAAATTGTAATATATATGTTAAATCCGTACTCAGTAACAATAATGTGTAAATGCCTAGCTAGCATTTCATCAAACACCTTCATTGCAGTAGACGAATATCATTTGGCACTAACTTCGATTTTCTTTCTACGGTCTATCATAATCATTGCACAATGCTATAACCGATATTAATTTGGAACAACTGGAAAAGAATACTCCCGACGAAGAATAAGAAGTAGTGGTAGAACCTTGAATACTCCCGACCGCTCAGCGACTGGGAAAGGTGAAAAACATTTTGGACGTGGCGACTGCTGGATGACCATAGCTAAACCGGCAGTTTTCATGATTGAACCGTGGATTGCACTTTTGATGGTTAAATTGGTCCACCGTTACAAAAAAAAAAAAATCCTCGAATTTACAAATGTAACTACTATTATATGCAACTAGTGTGTAACCCGTGCGTTGCACACGATAATGTAATAAAATATAGATTTAAAAAATATAATGTTAAAATTGGAAATTTATTATACAACACATGATAAAATCGACAAATTAAGTGTAACACACATTGTTGTAATTGTTTGTACATGGTATGTGTAATGTAACATATATTTTTTATCTAACTTGTTTCATATATATATGATAAATTTGAAAATATGTCAGTATGTTGACATAAGAGTAAATAATATGAATAGATTGAGAAGGATTTTGTAATAGAATTGTAGAGGTTTTAATGTAGAGTTATTTAAAGTTAAAAATATAATTTTTTGACATCTATGATAAATTTATTTTTTATGCACATAAACGATTATAGTTAATTTACAAATCAACTTTGTTATTATTGTTTATATACAAAAATATACGCATGTGATCTATATATTTATAAAAATAAACATAATTTTTTCGTTGTTGTTTTTATTAGTGCGTGTATGTATACATATATGGCTGGTATATAGATTATTGAAATACTTTAAATTTGAGATTTCATAAGCAGTTTAAATACATAGATCTAAGCATGAAATATTAGAAAACAGTCGATAAAGTTGTACATAACTATGGAATTGTCGAAATATTGATATTTAAAGTTAAAAAGAGAATTAAAAAATGTAGATATGTTAATTTGTTAAATGAATAGTATATTAGTTTTGTTAATATCATTTATGTAAAATATTTATGATATCAGGATTATATATCGTTATATTTGAATGGAAATTCTATTTAACAGCTTTTCTTAATATTATTGTGACATACAAATTGAAACTATCACATTTACGGATTTATTAGATGCAATAAGGAATATTTATTAATTAAATTTATTCTTAATAAAGTAAAACTAAGATTACATGGTTAAATAAAAATATATTGATGTAAATGTACCAAATTATGTGACATTAAGGTGGGCTTTTTATAAGCAATCCTATAAATTTCAGAATGTAAGCATTTTTAGTTAAAATAAGAATTTTACAACATAATGCATCAATATATCAATATAGATGAATCATCAGTTAAATTTGCAATTATTGCTTACGTATGTAATTATGTTATGTAACTAATGTATTTGTATATTCAACTGAATATTATATATTTTTTGTTAATATGAATACTGTGCAAATATTGAAACTTTTATACTTTTATGATTTATTTGACACATCAACAACTAATAGTTTACTAAGGTTAATTGTAGTTTTAAGATTATTGATTAACTCTAATATGTGTATTCAAATACAAAATATTAGAAGTGAACTGAGGTAGTTTGATAAGAGGTTATATGAAATTTAAAATTAAGTTTTTTGCTATAAAAAAACATAACTTTTAATGCATGACAAATTTATTGATAATTATTCCGATATTTTATTGATATTATATTTTGTTTTATTTCAAAAATTAAATTTGCACTTAGTCTCACATTTCTATAACCAACTTTTTTGAATTTTCTTTGCTAAAGCGGTTTTTCTTTTGTAAACGTGAAAATTTTCTGTTTCTACTACAACTATATAGTTTGGTTAGAATATGTTTCTTAAACGTGTTTTTAAGAAAGAAAATCTGTGTATCTTAAAATTTAAAGAGTGTATTTTATAAAAGTTCCCTATTGTTTATGTTATGCTGCATATCATATGACTTGTATGTTTTAGTCTAATTAAAATGACATTTATCATATTTTACTGATGTATTAAAATGACATTTATGCATATGGTTGAAATTTTCATATTGTCATTAGTGATAGAACTAAAAAATATCACATAATTACATTTATATTATTATTTTAAACTTAACACTAAATAATTAATTTATATATATGAACTAAAATGAAAATCATAGGAGAAAGTGCGGTGGGTTTTATAGATAAGTGTAGTAATTTTAAATGTATGTGTTTTAATTAAACATAGAATTTTAATGCAGTGCAATATAAATATATTTTACCATTTTAAATACAAGTATAAGTTAAATTATAAAGCGAATAAAAAATTAAACTTGTAATTATTGTTTTATGTGATCACATCGTAATTGAAAAAAAAATTAATCATTTTTATAACTTCAATAGTCGTTTGCATATTGAATTATGATTCTTTAGTTCTATCAGAAATATTCATAAATATATTAGCTGACAAACTTAGGTAAATAGTTTAAATTTGATGGTAACTTCTCTATAAACCTTTAGCACTCGCTAAAGAACAAAATAACTTGGTGCTAGTTTATGGATTTCAAATTTTAATTTACATTAATATTGTAATAAAAATTTGTAAGGTTAAAATTGATTTAATAATTTTTACAGAGGCTTTCTCAAAGTTGGTGATCTCAACGACAATAGCTTGTAAGTAATATGTAAAACTAAAATACAGTTGTAGTCATCAATTTTTTCCCGCATGTCCCGAGCTTGAGGCTAACATCTGTAACATGTATACATGGTGTAGTTAAAAAAGTTACATAAGGGTTTTGTTACGTTAATTATAATCCTACTTTAGTAATAAATGTTAAAAACAAATTCATAACTATATAATATAAAATTAACTTGGTGACGTAGTTTCTAAAACCGTTGGTTAGAAATCGTGAAGAAAAAAAAAAAAAAAACGTGGTGTTAACTGTAGCTTATAACCATTCATGGTATAACCTCTGGAAATGAGTAGGTGGACTTAATGTGGCACCAAAGGTCTAAAAATTGTGCACTGCGGATTTTTAGTAATTGCTATCGCTAATTAGTTTAACATTTTTATTTTATAAGTTTATCTTTTGTGAACATAGTGATATTGTTGCATTGGAGTTTAGTTATGTCACATTTTTGGTTGTTAGTTTAACTATATAATATATAACATGAAACACAAAGTAAAATACTAATATATAATAGGTGCAACAATAGGAGAAAACATATAATGGCTAGTAGATATATCATTTATCTAAGAGAAACACCATATGTTTAAATATTGTAATATGCCAAATGTAAAATAGTATTTTATTTGAAATATAGAAATTCTTGTTTGGATGGAGTGGAATTTTGGGTAACCAATGGTATATCTATGGAAAATGATAATAAATGGTGAGAGTAGATGGAAAAGAACAAAAATATACATATGTACATTTGCTAATCAATTGTTTAATGTGCTAAGAAATTCAGATAGCTTTGGTAACAATACCCCAGTAAATTTAAAAATATTTACTTGTGACAAATAATTAATTTTCAAACCGAACATACTAAATATAGGTATGCGTATGCATTTAGGCAAATCTATGGTAATAATTAATTTAAAAGTCGATTTTTGGTAGTAGGTTGTTGCTCCCATATAGTACATTAATAAATTAATTATATCTCTTTTTTTTTTTAAACATTAGAAATAAATGATATATTTGAGCATAAAGTATAACATATTATTATGCTTTATTTCAATTTTCAACCAGCGTATTATTCATAGTATGACCACTAATTTTAGTTTAAGGTTAAAAAAAGAAATTTTGATAACATATTTGAAATTGGAGGAAAAAAACCTGGCAATTAGTTTACAGTATGTATAGACACAAATTAATGTAATCGTGTCCAAAAAGGTAATTTGGAATTTTAAGTTCAAATTTGAAAAGAAATCCGACTGTCGTTATTAGTAGAGCAAGTATCTAATGTGTACATGATTCTTATTGACCAATTTTGGTATAAAGTTATAATCCAAAGAACAATCATTAATATCAAATGTTGATCTTGTTAATTTTTTGATGAGATTAATTTCCAGTAATGATCAAACATATATGACTATTTGAGGGTGCTAAGTAATTTTCTACTAACATATTATATTTTTCTAACTTATCCTGTACATGCAAACTAATAACCAAGGTTTGTAACAAACGTTGTATTTTGGAGGAAAAAATTGACTTATTCTGATAGTCGAGTTGATGTTACAATTTATCAAAGAGAATTTCATTAAATAAACACTTTACAATAATCACAATTTTGGATTTTGTTGCTTATTCAAATGTATAAATTCATAGTCATTTCAATGCCGAGTTGCAAGATAGATAATCATGCCAAAGAATTGAGCAATAAATTGCAGAACCTAATTTAAGAATATATGAAAATCAATTAAGATAAAATTATACCAAATAAGCGAGCAAATTAGTGGCTAAACTGACAGAATCTGATTTAGGAATCTACAAAAAAATAACTATGATTAAAAAGAAATCAAAGCTAAGATCATTCTTCTAATAAAACGTATGTAAATCTCTGTAAATAAGTTGATTGATTACACAACTAAATTTCCATAACAATTACTTATTTAAACATGAATTTTAAAAGCTTGGATACTATAAAATAATCGAGGCGAACTATAAATTTTGTAATACTTTTAGCTTATAAATACAGTTATCAGCAATGGCAATTTTCAGACATAATGAATATCGTTTCCAAAAATAAAAATTGAAGTCCGGCTGCAGTTATCAGTATGGCGGAACATTGATTTTTTGTTTTGACATGTATATGATTTTTATTCACCAATTTCTCTATAAATTTATAATTGCAAAGAACACCTTCAATGTCAAATATTGATTTGTAATTGCAGAAACTGATTTACTTGACTAAATTATAAGCAAAGCTGAAAAGATTTTCGTCCAATAAAGCGAATGTAATTCTTTATGACAAAATTTGTATAAAAATTTAACTTGACTAAATTTCCATAAGAATTTTTTATTTAAACACTAACTTTGAAAACTCAACTAACTAAAAAGTCATCAAAGCAAATTCTAGGTTTTCAGTTTTTTTTTTTTTTTTTTTTTTTTTTTTTTTGGCTCATGTGTACATGTATACATGTAATATCAACCCTCAAACATAATGAATATATTTTTAGAAATAAATAAAGGAAAATCAAACTGTAGTCTTTATATTTATAAATATTTTGGTAACTTATGAAGCCCGCATCGATAGCACGGAAGCGGTTATCTTTTGGTCTATTTACATTCCCAGTTAACATAAAATAACAAACAACTCTAAAGAAGAAACCAAGCTTAGATCCACATCAACAAAGCCCATAACAACTTAGCTTAACATCAACACCTAAATCTAGAAAGCCCAGCCCATAACGGTCAATAATCTCCGGTTATCAGAATAATATGCAACATGCAAAATTCGTAGAGATAACATTCAAATTTTCTAGTCAAAGGTATGAAACGTTAGCATAAAAAAACCGTGAGGGGGTAAAATTGGAATTTCAACAATAGAGAAGGAACAAAGGAAACCTTAGACAATTCACCGTCTTTCCATTCTCATCGTAACTTCAACCGAAAATAATGTCTGCTGCCCTCAAATCCCTAAAATCAGCAGGAATTAATGGCGAACGTTCATTGTAAATGGCAATCGCTGCGCAAATCAACTCAATTTCTGAACGATAAAGGTTTTATCTGATGATTTTATCTTAGATTCTCACAGCAAAACCCACTTTTCAATCTAGTATAAAGTTGTGTATTATGCATATATATTGAACTATCTAAAGCTAGAATTTGATATCAGTGATTGCAGTCAAAACAGTTCAGTGATGTCGAATCAGTGAAAGTAATTAAAAACGCAAAAACTTTTCTCATTTCATTGTCTCCTTTCATTCTTCGTGCCTGAAACAGGTGAAAGAAGGCGGAGCACCTCGATTTGCATGATGACATGAGTTGAAATTTTGAAGGTGAGAACAAATTTCAAACTCTGTCTTTGAGATTAATCAATTATTTATTTGTTATACTTCGTTTCCTTTCATTTACTTGATAATCAAGTTAAATTCACATTTTTGCTGTAATAAAACTCATGTCGTGGTTGAATCTGAAAGGCAAAGAAGATTACAGTTTCTATTTTCTGGTTCGAATTGATTTTTGACATCCTGCTTGTATTCTGAGTTTTGTTAAATTTCTGTATTTAGGGGAAATTTAATGTTTTGCGGGCAAAAGAAGACAGTGAACAAACAGGTAATTTGTTAGATTCAGATTTGAGTTCAGTTTTATATGTAGAAGGAATTTGTGTAATTTTTTTTATTTGTTAGCTGATCGCTGAGGTATTTCACTATATTTGACGTATGATTTTATAACAAATATGAACCCTTTTCTTTTTTATAAAGTCTTGATAAGATGGTTCCGATTTTACAATTTATTAGAGAGTTCCTAAAGTCTTCAGTCCATCGTTTGCTGTATTCATTCTATTGTAACAGTTACAATCATTCACATAATCAATCTTACAGGTTACAATTTTACAAATAGTTAGCTGGTCTGAATGTATTTGACATGGCAATCATAACCTAATTTGCAGCTAAATAATATTCTTTCTTATTTACTGAACTAAATAGTCTTATTTTAATTTACAGACAGCTTCATTTTAGAGGATTATTGATGATGTAAGTAAATATTGCACTTTGTTTATTAGTAAATGTATATGATGTACTGTTAGCAACTAATAACAATTATTATGTTTTTTTTTTCCGAGGTACGTCTCCAAAAATAATCAAATTAGCAAATCAGCTCTAAAAACATAAAATCTGTCGATTGAAGGTAATATCATCTGTCTTCTTATTAGATTTCCAAATTAATGTCTACTTTGAATATTGAATTAATTTTCGTTGTATAAGTAATTACTTAAGTACTACTATAAATTTGTACTTTGTTATCGTAGTTTGTGGTAGACATTCTAAGAGATAAAATTTTGCGCATTTCCCTTCTTGTTTATGATATTTGTCTCTGCCATTTCTGTTAGCAATCAACAATTCAGTAGGCAACAAATTTTTTGTTCTTCTGTTCTTTTTTGTTGAATTTGTTCATTTGTATGTTATTGTCTTTGACCACCATAAAATTTGAAATTTTGTTTAAACTTGATTTATTTTTATTTTATCTTAAATGTTCATAACATCTCCATTAGTTGAAGACTTAAAATTTAAAGCTAACTGAGAATGACAGTCAAATTGAGATTCTATTGAGGCTTCTTTAGTATATTTACACATCCAACATCTGATTAAATCCGCATGTCGCTTTGTTGTACCATGTATAATTTTTTATTATATTTTAGATGGAACTATCCACACGGTAATGATTTTTCTTTGGAGATTATTATGAAGGCTAGTAAAAAGTACAATGAGCAAGTATAATATATTTTTTTGTTTTGATACTTAATAATTCTTCTCTATAAATTAATATGTTAGACACATCAATTCGGTAGTTATTATGTAAAATTGCTATTGGTGTATTTAAAACTTTGTTTCTCTTTATTGCTACATTGTTTAATTAAGTCATGAATATCCCCCTTTAGTGATTCAGACTATTTATTGTCTTTCCACGGGACTTCTTGATAAATGAGAAACTTTTCTTAGTTTTATAATATTTATGTACCAAAAAATAATATATTTGCATTGATTGATTATGTGTCATTATTGATTGTGAATCAGCTTAATTTTGTGTGGTTAGATTAGCTATTTTGTAAGGCAAAAATATTTCACATGCAACTTCACCATTAAACAAAAAGTAATACTCTATGATGTAGTTAATACTGGATTTTGTTTATTTTATTTTATATAATGTAGAAATTTATATTTTGTTTTTTGTTTCAGTAATAAAATTTTAATTTCATCAGTTTGAGATAACGTAGATAATTTGTCACCAATTATTCCCTGATTTTATTGCCTTTGATTTCAATCTTATATGCGAAGTCAATAAGATTTAACTTCATTGTACCGGCAACTGCTAATTGCTTTATTGTGATTCGAGAGGTTAGATAAGTGGGCTTTGAAATAATGAAGTGGCACAGCCTAGAATTGCATGCAGTCCACATCAACACTTCTGCAAAAGCTATCTAACCACGATATGGGTCCAGCCAAAATGATTTAGCGAGTACACAAAATTTTGGAGTATATGATTTTAGTTATCTATTTTAGACAATGTATTATTATTATGATAAATTAGTAATTTCAACAGTATCAAATTTTTTCAGATTGCAGTATTGGTCAAAAACACAAGATGTTCGCAACAATTGGGTGAAAAGATGCTTTTTTGAGGAAAAATATTGGAAAAACAGGTCTGAATGTACTTGACATGGCAACTGAAACCCAGTTTGCAGTCAATTAATGTTCATTTATATTTAGTGAACTAAGTGATCTTACTTTAATTTCCAGGCCAAATTCATTTTGGAAGATAATCGTTGATGTAAGTAAATATTGCATTTGCATTTGATTTACCGTTAGCAGCTATTAACTTTTTTTTTCGAGGTACATCTAAAAAAAAATCAGATTTGCAAATCAGCTTTAAAAGCATAAAATCTGTCCATTGAAGGTAATATCTTCTGTCTTCTTATAAGATTTTCACATTAATGCCTACTTTTCATTTTCAGTTTGTTCAAGTAATAATTTTAGATGATATCTCTGCTTTACTGCCATTCAAAATGTTAGTTAAGTAATAAATTTATCTTAAATACTGTATAATTATTTGTTGCTTTGTTTTATTCTTTTCTTTTTAAATGAGCAGACTTTGTTTATGTGTGTTAATCACTTTTACTACCTTTAGATGAATTTTTCTTGTGCGTAAATTTCTTATCTTGCGACATTGTATAAATATTTAATATATTATAAATGATTTCCATTTTTGCTTTCAAGGTTTAACTTATGTTGTATTCATAGATTTATGATATACTGAAATACGTAATGTAGATTGAATAAATACGTTTGAAACAAAAAAAATGTTGAACACGTCAAAGTTAACCAAAAAAGAAATGTCTTGAGGTAAAAGAAATATTTTGTTCTTAAGAGAATCCAATTAATTAAACAAACAGAAAAACTATTTAGTCTACAACTTACAATTTCAATATCAAGTTATAAACATGATGGCCCCCTGTAGAATTTATGGCTTTGATACTGTACTCGTTGATGTACCCATTTGGTTGTAGCAAGGAGTATAAAGATGAGACATACTCCAGTAAACCTCTAATGTTGTTAACCTGTTCAAATAAACATTCTGAATATGGAAATTAAATTATAACGAATAATCGTTTTATCAAAGTAAAAATTTTGTTATAACAGAAGTGAAAATCTATGCATTACCTTTAAGGTTGTTGAAAATTTCTTTGTAGACAATATTTTGCGTGTAGTCCTTTCTTTCTCCGTCTTCATTTTTTATTAAAATCTTCAACCCCTTTTGTGTTGTCGTGCGAGAAACGGCAACATATAATTGGCCATGAGTGAATATAGGACGTGATAAATAAACTCCAACATTTTCTAATGTTTGACCTTGATTTTTGTTGATTGTCATTGCAAAACATATTTTTATTGGAAACTGACGACGCCTAAGAATAAAAGGCCATTTTGTGTCCGCTGAAGACATCACTATTCGTGGAATTAAAACCTTAGTTCCCATATTATTTCCAGTTATTATTTCTGCCTCTATTACTTTGGCTGCAAGCTGTGTTACAATCAATCTTGTTCCATTGCAAAGGCCTAAATTTTGATTTAAATTACGAAGAAGCATTATTGGAACCCCAACCTTTAGACAAATTTCGTGGTTTGGTATTGATGTTAGCTTTAGAGTATTAAGGAATTCCACAGGATACAATAGATTTTGTTCTTCAATTCCTTCGGACATAGGGCTGATTGAGTCTGCACTTAGATAGGTGCACATTTCACCAGGCATTTTGTCAGTAATAAATGAATTCACTTCGTCCACACAGTCATTAGTCGGTGCTAATATACAACGATTTTTTAAGTAGTCTTGTTCGTTAAGCCTTTCCCCAAAATCTGGATAAATGCAATCAACAATCTTTTGTATAGGATTATCATCCCATTCAATCAAATTTTCTTTAGGAATTTTCACCCATGTTGGCTCCTCATTATCATACATCGCCACACACGGAAGCAATCCATCTCCCACATCTAAAATCCACTTGCTAAAATTTGCAATATGAATCATCTCCTCGTTACTTATGCCTTCACTTGCAAGGCGCATGTTATGTGTAAGAGTAAAAATTTTACATTTGCTCCATAAACGTGATCGGTTTATCGATGATCCAACAATTGTCTCTCTTCCCCCTTTATCAACTACCGGTAGTATTTGTCTAAAATCGCCACCAAGTATGACAGTTTTTCCACCAAAAATTTCACTGTCATTTCCACGTTCTTCCATTACATCTCGCAAAGTTCTTTCTACTGCTTCTAATGCATTTCTGTGTGCCATTGGTGCTTCATCCCAAATAATTAAATCAGTTTTTCTAATTAATTCGCCCAGTGAAGATCGTTTTGCAATATCACAAATAGAATCCTCATCTAAATTTATTGGAATTTTGAAACGTGAATGTGCAGTTCTACCACCCGGTAGTAATAGTGCTGCAATACCTGATGTTGCAACTGCCAATACAATTTTACCTTCTGAACGAACTTTTGATATTATTGTTTTCCACAAAAAGGTTTTCCCAGTACCTCCACTGCCATGAACAAAATAAAATCCACCAAATTTTTCATCAACTGCACGTATAACTTCATCAAATATTTCCTTTTGTTGAAGATTTAAGGAACATGACATATTTACATAATCTTCATATAGTGCATCCTGATTGTACATTTGTTCCTCTGTTATTAATCTGTTTTGAAATCTTTCAAGAAACACCAAATCAGGAAAAGGGATCATAGGATACTCTTTTAGAGATCTGTTGCTCTTATTCATGATTTTTTCAATTTCAAGAAGTGTGAAATTTTGCAATTGACATCGTGTTAAGGTTAGCATATTGTCTTGAAGAACTCTTCTTTGCATCCATAGGATATCATCTGATAATAACTCCCAATGATTGTTCCAAAGCTCAAGAGGATTTGAAATTTTACAAAAAAATAGTAAGGTAACAAACATTTCCCGTAGGGATTTTGCGGAGGACCATCTTCCAGCTTCCACAATAACCTCGTTCCATTCATTGTCATCTTCCAACAAACCTCGTGCCATACAGGCATTTTTAAAGTCATTGAAAATTACCCCATTAAAAGTTCGTATGTCTTCATAATTTGTAGGTCCTTTTACTATGTTTAACAACAAACGCAAATAGAATCTTTCCCCAGAAGTTGGATGTGCATAATAAATTCTTCCAATTGTATTGCCTTTTTGTCTCCTTTTCCATTTTTTATATTTTTTATCCCATACCCATTTTGTTGGAAAATCAACATATGTGAGGTTTCTTGCATCTTCGTTCAATCTATTTGTTTCTAACCACTCTGTAAATATTGACTTCTTAACATTTGGTCGATTTGCAATTTCTTCCAAGTCATCTGTATCACGAAATATAATAGGTTGTTCATCAGGTAAATGAAATGACAATCGTTGCACTGCAGGTTTACGATATTGAATATCAAATTCAAATATACGCCAAGTAGATTCAGAGGCTGAAATATATCGACAATCAAGGTATGTTTTAATTTCATCCACTTCTCGAACATTTCGTCCACCATCTTCGCAATTTTCTTCAATCACAACTGTAGCTCGATCGTATCCCTTATTGATATATTTGAACAAATACTTTATAGATCTTGTTCGGTTGCATATTTCCACATTTATATGTGCTTGAAATTTTACAATTAAATCTGTGTTGTGTGGAATTACCCACCTATTATCAAACTTCATGCCCATAGCTGCTACATGCCTATCATTTACTCTTCTTCTGTAGACGGGGAATCCATTATCATCAAATGTTGTTTCAGAACAATTTTCTTTAGGGTAATGTTTTGAGCATTTACCTTTGAGCATGCAAGAATTTTGTGGATTAGCCGCACCACATGGTCCATGCATCATAAACTGTGAGACAGACTGGTATGCTAGCGGATCTACTTCATTATCTGGTATTTCAGCCGTGATTATCTTATCAACATCTGAAGTCGTTTTAGGCTTATCATTAGAATGTAGGAACAATAATATATGAGCATGTGGTAGTCCTCTTTTCTGAAATTCGATTGTGTACACCGCTGTAAAGACATGCAAATATAGAACCAAAATTAAATAATTGAAAGATAATGTTATAAGATCTAATTTTGTCAAAAAACTGAAATTAAATTCTGTATTTATATATAATTATGCTATTGCTAGTTGATTATAAATGAACAAAGCATTCATCATTCACTAATGTACGTATCATGGTCAATTTGTTTGTATACACGATTTTCAAACCCTTTCTACAGTTATTTTCTTCTATCCTAACAATTTTTACGAATAGTGTAAGGGGTTATTATAATGGCAATGCATTTATAATTTTACAGCATATCCTTGGGTGAGAAAAGGGGGAGAAGCATCAGGGGTTCCCTTAAATCAGATTTCTCAAATATACATCAATTTGTCAAGTACAACCGCTTAAGCAGTTTTCTCTGCAGGTATGGAAGTACACTTTTGAAATGTTCAAACTGTTTTTTTAAGTGTAATTGATATGTAATGATTGCTGGTCACCTGTACATAGTGAATGATCAGTGAGACCATAATATATATTTGAATGATCACCTGTATATAGTGTGATCAGTGAGACCATAATACATGCATAATTAATGTTTATTCATACCATGATGTGTGTACATATATATATATATATATACATATGTTTATACTAAAAACTGTTTTATACTGTCATTGATTATTTATAGTATAAAGGCTGTTTATGCTATGACTGTTTTATGCGTTGATGTATATATGTATATAAATGAAATTGTTAGATTTGGTAAAAATATTACATATATTATATAATGGTTTTTTATACAACCTGTGTTACATAGTGACTGTTTTATACTGTTATATATATGAATGAAACTGTTTTATAAAGGCCTTATGTATGAATTAACAGTATAAAACAATCATACCATGAAACTGTTTTGTACTGTGACTAATCATTAACAACATAAATATTTATGTTTGAATAATCTTTTAAACATGATTGGTCAAATCTAAATATTTTGCATAGGACCAATCAGGACTGTTTCAGAACATTTGGTAAAACAGCTATACATTTCATAAAGGCCTTATGTTCGATCGAACATATTCATTTGGTGTATATTTTGTAAAAAAGTTTCATTTAGTAAAACAGTTATACGTCAAATCTAAATATTTTGTATAGGACCAATTCTGAAACAGTTAAAAATCAAATTCTGAAACAGTTATATATCAATTCTAAAACAGTTATATGACAGTTTATTTCTAATTTGAATATGATCGTTAAATAACCATTATGCTAAAATTAAATTGAATAGTTTCGAAATCTGAATTGAATATGACAGTTATATATCAAATTGATTTATAACTGTTCGGATTAATGTATAGAACATTTATAAGACAGTTGATATATAACAATTCTGAAACTGTTATATGAAGGACAATCAAATTCTGAAACAGTTGTATAACAATTCTGAAACAGTTATACAGAGTATAAAACAGTTTTATACAAATATTTAGATTTGATGTATGATAGTTTAAATATTTTGCACTGGAATTATATGAATGTAATAACGGTTATATATGTGTGAAACATTTGGTGTATATTCACAAGTTAGTTTCATTTGGTAAAACATTTATGCGTCAATTTTAAAACAGCATAGGTATTTAATGTTATGCAATTACGGTTTTATACAAAATATCTAGTTTTAACAAAATATTTTGATCAAACATATTTCATGTTGGATAAATGACCAGTCAAGACTGTTTCAGAACATGTGGTAAAATAGTTTTATGCAGAACTGGATGGCGTAATTAGCGAACTAATGGATGTATAGGTTTGTCCTATGCATCGATCGATGCAATGACTGTTTTAGAACATTTGATAAATCACCAAAATATTTAGATTTGTCCTATGCATTCATTGCCAGTTGAAAATTTTAATATCAAATAGCGAAATTGTATACAATTGTTATTATAAATGCGGTTAATTATGGTTTTGAAATACATTTCAAAATTGCTTATAAAAACATGAAAATTTGTAAATTTCAGACACAAACATGCCCAGTAATGTATGCAGGCATATGGAATGAATCTCCCACATAGTTAACAGCGTAATCAATCGAAGGGTGAAGGTCTTTGCATTTAATTTCTTATTCTCTTTTATCATTTGATAATGTTTTTTCATTAAAAAAAATTGGGTCTGCATGAAATCTTATTTGTATGTATTCAAAGCATTTTTAAATTGAACATACTAATCATATGTCTTAAATGTCTATCCATTTAATTTAATTGAAGTCAATTAATTATTATTATTTGGACAATTATTTTGTAATGAAGAATATAAAAATATTAATTACCTGCATGAACAGATCCAAAATGTTTCCCTCCTCGTAAATCCTCCATTAGCTGATTGAGTTTGATTTTGAAAACTCTAGCTACAATATCTGGTCTATCTTGTACAGTTTGCCCCGGTATAAGAGATACAAATTTTTTAATCTCTACCCAATTAGGATTGCATGTGAAAGTAATGAATAAATCAGGTTGACCTGTTGCTCTACAAATTGCAATAGCATCTTGATAATTTTGTATCATATATCGTGGACCACCGGTAAATGAGGAAGGTAAGACCATTCTTTTTCCAATTGAGGCAGCACTCGTATCACCTGCTGTTACAGCGTCTTGGAGACCTTTATATAGTTCAGATCTAATGGTAGACTGATTATTGCGTACCCATCTTAGTCTGTCTTCTTCTATGCATGTATAGGCATCTACTAAGAATTGCTGAAATAATCGACCACCTCGAAGCAATGTTTGACCTTCATTTGCTCTTTGCTGGATGCGAAATGCATAATACTCCCTCATAGTAAGCATTTTCTCATCATTTTGATCACTTTCATTTGTTATTTCTTCATCGTCTATGAATCTATATGGAATATTCAATCTAAAACCATCTTCATCGTAAGGAAATAATATAGGATATTGCATTGCCATAAAACTTGGATGCTTTTCAGTTATTCTTCTTAATAGTCCACTTTTTTCTTCTATTACGACGTCCCTGCATGCATCAGTTTGAAAACCATCACCTACTATTAATGCCGCTATCTCAGAAGATGTCGGCATATTATACATTCTGCCGTCTGTTTGTCGTGATTTAATCAACCTTAGTCTTACGGGTTGAAAATTTGTTCCCTTAAATCGGTCTCTTGCCATCCTGAATGCTTTAGTTAGTTCATTGCATCGATCGAACATATTCATTAGTTCGCTAATTACACCTTCATCCAGTTCTGCAGCAGTGTTCGTTCCTACTACGTTCATTCTATTTGACAATTCATTTTCTGTGTCATAAATATAAAGTTGTGCAAATTTTGGTTGGTTGTCTACTGGGAGAAGTGAACCAATTTTGTGATGGTTTTGGCCATTTATCCGAAAGACGTACGGCCCACGACCATTGTTTATGGTGTTGTCAACGTTACCTCCCATTGAGGTGAATGCAAACATAGAGTTGTATAACCTTATTTTTTCTCTAAATTTTGATGCTCTTGCCCCACCATTATAGTCTAATAAGTGTTTTAGAAAAAGGGGACAGTCTTTCAAGATAGGAAGTTGAACTTTTCCTAACCGACAACATAGGGTAAATTCTGGATTAGAGGTAATTTTCGATTTTGCATTCCTTTCTTCATACCATAGCATTGCGTTGCAGTTTGAACATGTATGTTTTGGTTCACCAAAGTCCCATATGTCAAACATTTTCCCTGCAAAATGCTTAAGTTATAAATTAAACTACAAAATGTATGATGTACGTAACTAAATTATTCTTTTAAATTCTTCACGTACTTGTAATTGTGTCATGGATTGATGATGATTCCATCATATGAGTTTGTTGACTTGGATCATTTTGTGCAGCGAACGAATGATTCAACACAGGAATTTGAGATGGTTGTTGCATATTTGTGCCACTGCTTTCAACTGATAATAAAGAAGTTATGTTATATAATAAAATATGTAATGTTCATATAATATTAAATTTCTTGTTAACTCAAGACACGTTTTGGTTTTCATATTTAGCTGAGGATATCGGTACTTCAATTTTTGAATTTGTTCATTTTGACTGCTTATAGCAGAGCTTTTATCTTTTAACACAATCTTATATTATACAATCTTATATTATACTTCTTCCAGGTATATACTTAACTGTTGAATGTGCTCCATGGAATTATGTATATTTTCTGGGTGTATACAGGTAACAAATTGACTTACACTCTATAGGGTAGTCTTAGCATGTACTGTACTTGAACTATTTCTTACCAGTATTGCGGTTTCTATTTGCAATTCTACGTTTGTTGCCCAGGATTCGGCGTCTTGCTTGACGGTTGTGCCATTGAACTGTTGTAATCACAAGCAAGGTTAATACTCTAATAAACGATTATTATATCCAGTTTACTGTTTTTACAGTATAGATAATATGTACCTTTTCTTTTTGTAATAACTGCAGGGTTTTCAATAGTCTGATCATAATAGGTAGTTTGCAAATCTTCATCTATTCTTCCAGTTGGCAAAACAAAATTGTTTGTTTCAATGGCTGAAGCAACAGTTGGACCTAAATTTGGAACTTTCATGATCAGGTACATTATATAAGAAATAAGAAATATTTTACATTATCAACTCAATATATTTATTGAATTTAAAGCATCTCTTACGATCTTGAAATATTTGTTCTCGCTTCCGTTTGTTGTAAAGGATACGGCGTCTTTCTTTCCGCCTTTGCTTTTGGGCTGCAACGGAAATTTGTGTCAAAGGTCAAATGTTTCATTAAATGAAATTCATTTTAGCAATTACACAGATATATTAATTATTTTACCTGCTTTTCTAGTGGTAAAATGTAGTTCAATGGCGTCAAAATTTGAAGTAGAGCAAGATTCAATCGAATTCTTCGGTCCTTTGGATCATTCAGTGATAAGGTTAGTACTGCAATAAATGATTATCATATTCGTTTTACTGTTTTTACGGTATAAATAACATTTACCTTTTGTTTTTGTAACAATTGCTGGTGTTTCAATTGTCTGATCAGAATAGGTAGTTTGCATGCCTTCATCTATACTTTCAGCTGGTGAAATAATATTGTTTGTTTCTATAGCTGAAGCAACAATCGGACCTAATTTTGAAACTTTCATGATCAGGTTCATTAAATAAGAAATATTTTACACTATCAAGTTGATATATGTATTGAATTTAAAGCATCTCTTACGATGAAGAAATATTTGTTTTCCCTTCCGTTTGTTGTAAAGGATACGACGTCTTTCTTGCCGCCTTTGCTTTTGAGCTGCAACGGACATTTGTATCAAAGGTCAGTGTTTCAACAAATGTAATACATTTTAGCAATTACGCTGTTAGATTAATTATTTTACCTGCTTTTCTAGTGGCAAAATCTAGTTCAATGGCATCGAAATTTAAAGTTGAGCAAGATCTAATCAAAATCTTTGGTCCTTTGAATCGTTCACGGGTATGGTTTTGATATCTCTGTTCATTGTCTTCCTTATTTTCTTCTTTATTCTTGTTTGAATTTTTGCCTCGCTTCCTTGCTACTTGGTTTTTGCCTCCTTCTACAGATTTAACCATTTATCTGTATTGATGATATTGTATGAGATAGAAGTATAAAAAACTATAGGTACAATTATATATGTATGGAAATAATTTACATTTACATAATGCAAAGTAAGACTGTAACAACCCGTATTTTCAATAACCTGTTATAATATAAATGGAGG
This sequence comes from Allium sativum, assembly GCA_030737875.1. Classification (NCBI taxonomy): domain Eukaryota; kingdom Viridiplantae; phylum Streptophyta; class Magnoliopsida; order Asparagales; family Amaryllidaceae; genus Allium; species Allium sativum. The sequence continues at coordinate 12,358,795 of CM060927.1, read as the reverse complement.
CAGAATTAAACTGTAAATCTGAATCAAGGGAAACGGGCTATGCCATTGCGTTCGCCTCGGAAAAATACGCGAAATAGAGTCCGAGTTTTCGAAAATCGGAGTCCGTATGACCAAGATATGGCCTCGCGAAGTTTCACGAAAAATTCCCAAATTAAAGTATACTTAATTAAGTGAAATGGGTTGCGCAGAGAAATATATATATATATATATTGATATATATATATATATAATTGAAAATTAAATAAATAAATATGCAAAAATGTTCAAAACAGCGAATTGGGAGAGGGGAATAACCGAACCGGCCGATTTTTGAGGTCGACCCGAGCCCGTTGGGTCGACTAGGGGTTAATCCAGGGTGTTTGGCTGTCAACCCGTGGGCCGATTCGCTCAAATGCAGATTTTGCATTTGGATGGTTCTCATGGTTCATCTTTAATCTAAAGGCCCTAGATGGTTCCTACACTTGACTTCTTCCCCAAGACATGCTTTGATGGCTTGGATTGACTCTAGGTTTAATCCTATGGCCTAAAACACTTGCCTAATCTATAAATAAGACCCTAACCTATCCTAAATCCTCATTATTCATTCATGCAACTAAACTATGGCAAAATTTCTACTCTCATGGCCTCCACTCAACTATCCTAGCCTCCACTTCATTTCTATGAGAAGTTTCATGATCATGAGAGTATTAGAGGGTCCCTAGGTTAGTATGAGAGCTTCTCAAGTTGATTTCAAGGCTAAAGCTTTGATCTTTGTTCATAAAGATGGTTTTTTTTATTGATTTGGAGTGTTCATCTTTGGGTTTTTGGGTGATGGCATGCATAGGCTTCATCACAAGCTTTAATTTAATCGATTTAGGCCTTCATAGCAATGTAAGCCCTTTTCCTACTCTTAGATATTAACTATGAAGTTAAATGTTCATGTTGCAAGTTTGGGTTTGATCATTGAGAATGATACATGCTATCATGTCATGCAAGTTTATGAAGTCATTATCTTGATCTCATGAGCTAAAAGCTACAACCTTTATGTTGAAATGTTGCATTATGCAACATGAGAACCTTCATAATCTTTATGTCAACTTGCATATGAAGTCATAACCCTTATATGATGATATATGCGAGTTACTAGTCATCATTCCATGTCTTTTGTCACCATGATTCGTTTATGTGCCAAGTTTGGGTTTATGCATGTTTTTGAGGCTTAAGAGTGTAACATGCAAGCTAATGAACACATTTGTGCCTCATTTGCCACCATGATTAACTTGTGGCTTAATATCCATTTTTGTCATGCCTTTGTCAAGTCTCTTCTTTGAATCCATTACGTTGTTGCGAACGTATATGCGAGTTTAAAAGCGTTGGGGTCGCATTATGGGAAAACATAATGACATGAACATGATGTGGGTAAATGGGTATAAACATGACAACGTGTAACGTTAAATATGACATGTGTTTATACTTGAAAACTTGACTTGAAATATAACATGGAAGTTGACATGTAAGTATGCATAAAAACACAAGCTTGGGAATTTACCTATTAAGTTAGGTCTACCCTTTGGGAATTTACCTATTAAGTTAGGTTTACCCAAATGCTTGAAAAACTTGTAACATGTTTTGGAAACATGATGAACATGACACTTAGATAATATAAGTGTGGCCAACTCGAGGTTGGGTTGAGTTTGCAACGTAAAACTACCCGGAACCGACCGGCCTAACTTGTAGTTGCAAACAATAAGACCCAATGTGAGAAGTTGGTCATGTTGTGCTTGAACCCGAGGTTAGACCAAGTTGTGGTGTAAAGCTACCCGGAACCGACCGGCTTAACTAGTAACCACAACAAAGTCTAATGTGAGAGGTTGGGGTGCATTAAGTAATTAATGCCACATGATAGGGTTAAGTTAATTTGATTAATGACTCTTAACCAAATATGACATGGACAAAGGGGTTAAGTAAATTGATTAGGCTAATGATACTTAACAAAACATGACAAGGTTAGGTAGGTTAAGTAACTTGATTTGCCTAATGACACTTAACCATTTTTATACGACTAGTGGACGGGGTTAAGTTAACCAACACTTAATCAATCCAACACGATAATTTGGTAAGGTTAAGTAAGTTTTCTTAATGACACTTAACCGAAAGATACAGTTAATGGATGGGGTTAAGATTAGACTCAACTAGTCTAAACATGATAATCGGATGGGGCTAAGTTAGCCTAGACTTAATTAATCCCACTTGGTAGTTTAATGGGGTTAAGTTAAACACTTAACTAATCTAACTCGTTAATTTGATGTGGTTAAGTGACCTATACTTAACCAATCTAACCCGTTAATTTGATGTGGTTAAGTGACCTAAACTTAACCAATCTAACTCGTTAATTTGATGTGGTTAAGTGATCTATACTTAACCAATCTAACTCGTGAATTTATTGAGGTTAAGTTAACCCATACTTAACCAATATAACGTGAAAACATGATAAGGCTAAGTCATGAATCACTTGAATACACTTGACCGGTTTGACTAAGTAATTTGATAGGGTCAAGTTAATATATACTTAACCAACTTGAGCATGGTTTGTAGGGTTAAGTCTTGAACTTGGATACTTAGCCAATTTTGACATGATTTGTAGACGGGTTAAGTCTCGAACTTGGATACTTAGCCAATTTTGACATGATTTGTAGACGGGATTAAGTCATGAACTTAAGTGACACTTAATCTGTTATATAAACCCTAATTCGGAGGATTAGGTGGGTAACCGTAATTAACAAGGATAACGGGAATAAGGCTAAGTGGTAAACCTTAGTTGAAGGATAACTAAGTAATGATTCTTAGTCAAGGAAATTTAGACCAGTTCATAGATAGATGAGTAACCTGGTACGGTAGGTCATCGTTTAAGTATACGAGTAGGAGCAAGTATCTGATTTAGATAAAGGCTCCAGCGAACTGGGTAACGAAGCAGCGGCTTCGGGGAACGTGAGGATATTCTTGGGATCCCTCTATGAGCTGCCAGGTAATTATACTAGGCTCATGAGAGGTTAAGGTCTGCGTTAGAAGAACCAAGAGTATGCCTTGGTTGCTATGCGAGCGACCTAAAGACGGGGATGGATAGGGGATAGTCGACGAGACACGGTCGTACCCTAGATAGCATTTTTCGTCAGGCTACCTACCATCGTTGGTCAAGCGTGTACGTACGGAAAGGCAGAGAACACCCAATAGACCATAATTGCTATCTAATTATGGTTGCGGTAAGGCTAGGATTGTGGGTTGGCCAGTAGTGTGTTCTCATACAGGATTTATCCTGTCTTGTCTTTCGATAGTTGAGGGAGGGGTCCCGTGGGACCATAGCCACGGATAGAAAAACAGACCTTAGCATCTGCACCGGCAGATAAATCAAAAGCTCCCGACCTAGTCCTGTATTTCCTGACCTGCCCTGTGACAGGACTCGGATGGCACGATGTGATACACGTGCATACAGTCATGGAAAAACGATTCACGATGAATGCGTGGGGAAAAGGGCGCGGTTGGCGGTTAGCGTAATCCCTAGTGGCCCTAGGTGGTTGAACCCAAACTGAGATACGAAAACGTGCAATAGGTAAGCGTAATCCCTAGTAGCCCTAGGTAGCATAAGTCCTAGTTGTACAGACGATAATTCATGTTGGAAGACCCTAGCTAGGTTTAGGGTAACAGTCCAAACCGATCTTAGGGATCATGGAACTATGTTAAAGTAATATAGAATCTCATGGGAAAGCCCGTATGGTCTACGGCAAGGGACTGAACATTTACATGGAACAAAACATACGAGTTGAGTAACCTATATATGCGATATACTAGGTTGACATGGACCATTACACAACTTTTGAGTAAGGGTCATTCACGGATAACACGTGATACAATTGGGATACTAGTACGGTTGGTGCAGAGCAGATGTACAGGATAGATACCATGGGATGTTATACGTGATAGATATCTTGGGGATATTATACTTGATAGAAACCTGAAGATGTGATACCTTGTTTTATCTTGACATCGTAATTTATCATGACACCTTAGTTTATCTGAGTTCAGTAGTTCATCCTGTTATTTTGATTTAGCTTATCTATCTTGTTATCATGCTTATGTTCATCTCAGTTTCTCATGTCAGTTAACTTTACTATTTTTTATGCTAATAGTAGATAGGGCTTACTCAGTCTTTTTGACTAACCCGTTTTGTTTCGCCTCTTTTCTTCCGTTTCCCCCCCAGGTTACAGGGAGGAAATACTGCTGTTTAGTTCGGACTTCTTCTGCTTGAAGGTCATCATGGATGGCTTGGACTTTCCTTGGCTATGGCTACTTTACTGTTTTTACTTGGGGAATAATTTATGAAAAACTTTATGCTTCTTTATTATTGCAAGACAGGTTTTGATGTACTCTGATGTAAAAGGCTTTAGACCTTAATTATTAATGTTTATGAAAGTTTGATTTTACTTCCGCTATGTTATATATACTGTCTTGTGATATTTCTGTGCATGTTTACCAATAATGCCCCTCTAAAGCTAGTGCATTCCTTTGCGAGTGACCCTAGCGGAGGCGGGGTGTTACATTTGGTATCAGAGCAGAAGGTTACCAGACTGGGCAAAAGTTTTTAAAGACCTTATGAAAACTATTTGAAAAAAAAAAACGTTTACAAAGAAGCATTTTTCAAGAAAATTTTCTTTTAAAATAAAAAGGCTATTCCCCAAAGGCCATTAGCACTATCCTTGTTTCCTTAATTGAGTCTCTTTTCCTTTCTTTCCCCCATCTGTAGTCACAGTAGTTTTAACTGCGACTAGTCTTTTCTACCTACGAAAGTGCTTTCCATACGATGGAGGTGGTTCTCGAGAGACCAGTGGCCGCGTTATAAGAAAGGATCGTGAGAAAGAAGGATAAAAGATACGAGCTTAAGGATGAGCAACTTGTTGGTATGGCTTAGTCCTCAAAGGAGGGGGAAAGATGAACAATGAAACCCATGACGAGAGAGTACCTTTGGCATGGTAAAACGGGGTGGATAGTTAAGTATTATGGGACAAGGACAAGATCATCGGGAGGGTAATAGTATGCTCTCATTTCTAGGGTACCTCGGAAGGAGGGTAACGATCTTGTTAAAGGTTTAGCTTTTCTTCTCTATCATCCCGTTAGGACTTCGTTGTTCGTATCATTTAAGTCTGCTTCGATAGTTGAGTCTCTGCACCTTAAGTACTAGCGTAATAGAGAATCCCATTTTTGTCTCAAAGTCCTATTGGAGAATCAGTCCATTTATACATGACTTGTTTGGATTTGAGAATGTCTATGCCAAGAGTTGAGTTTGGAAATAATGCTTATGTTTATAAGCTATGGATGGATTCTAGGGGTGAAGTGGTGATCCAGTAGGGGGTGCCACTCTCGGTTTTGATAGGAGGGTAGTTGGACCTTTCGACTAGCTTTGGTAATGCCCTCGAAGTATCGTGTAACCTTTTTGAGGTTCTGTCATGACTAGTTACTTAGAATCCCTTGATGCCTTTATTAGAAATTTGAGCCCGATCGAGTGGTGTTCGCAGATAAGACAGATGGTTTATTTCACTTATGCATGGGTTATAGAAATCACCCTAGTAAGTGCGCTTGATAACCTGGTTGGCATCTGGTTATTTTCAAGAGAAAGTTCTTCTACGTGGAATACCTTGTGGTACGAGGTCCGAGATTCACTAGTGAATTTTGGAAAGCTTGCATGAGATCATGAGTACGCAGTCATGTTTGCGTCAAGTATTCTAGGAAAAGGATAAGTGCAAGTGGAACGAGAGGCGACGAAGAAATGGGTTCCAGCTCATGGTATGGAAACAGGAAATAAGAAGCTACGAAATCGCGAAGTTAAAGGACGGTCAAGGCACAATGGAATTAAGCTCAAGGAGATACGACTTTGATGGTCAAAGACTAGATACGCGCATGATATCTCTTTTTGAGAGTATATCCTTGATCCCTGTTTTCTGTAGAGCTTACTTGTAGGCTATCTTTTGTGGACATCCTCTCGGTCCTATTTTCGGTTACAAACCCCGTAAGGAGTTTGTCTTGTTTATCTTCTCGACCCTGTTTCAGGGAATCCTAGGTAGAATCCTATGGATGTAAACATGTATTTGAAACATGTTATGATTGATATGGTTGCAAGCGGTTGCAAGTGGTTGCTCGTGGATGCGCGAATACACATTAGATACTAGCTCGACTCGGTCACATTTCATATTGCATATGCACGAGTATTTATACTTGTTTATGGATGAAATCGAATGTATTATCATGCGGTTGTTGCATATGAATGAATGATTGTGCACGCATATAGTATCTATATGACTAGGACTATTTGCATACATGTTGGATTCATGGCACTATACATATTTTGCATTAGAAAGATTATTCAGGCCTGATCATTAGCATTAGCTAAGGAACATGTACACACACGTTTTGCATATATTCATACAGCATTAGAAATCATCTAAGGACAATGGTTGCTTGTGGATGATGTTTTGAGTAGATGGATGATGGATGGTAGGATATGTTCTTCCTAACTTGGAGATTTCGGGGACGAAATCCTAAAAGGTGGGGAGAATGTAACAACCCGTATTTTCAATAACCTGTTATAACATAAATGGAGGCAGAATTAAACTGTAAAATCTGAATCAAGGGAAACGGGCTATGCCATTGCGTTCGTCTCGGAAAAATACGCGAAATAGAGTCCGAGTTTTCGAAAATCGGAGTCCGTATGACCAAGATATGGCCTCGCGAAGTTTCACGAAAAATTCCCAAATTAAAGTATACTTAATTAAGTGAAATGGGTTGCGCAGAGAAATATATATATATTGATATATATATATATATATATAATTGAAAATTAAATAAATAAATATGCAAAAATGTTCAAAACAGCGAATTGGGAGAGGGGAATAACCGAACCGGCCGATTTTTGAGGTCGACCCAAGCCCGCTGGGTCGACTAGGGGTTAATCCAGGGTGTTTGGCTGTCAACCCGTGGGCCGATTCGCTCAAATGCAGATTTTGCATTTGGATGGTTCTCATGGTTCATCTTTAATCTAAAGGCCCTAGATGGTTCCTACACTTGACTTCTTCCCCAAGACATGCTTTGATGGCTTGGATTGAATCTAGGTTTAATCCTATGGCCTAAAACACTTGCCTAATCTATAAATAAGACCCTAACCTATCCTAAATCCTCATTATTCATTCATGCAACTAAACTATGGCAAAATTTCTACTCTCATGGCCTCCACTCAACTATCCTAGCCTCCACTTCATTTCTATGAGAAGTTTCATGATCATGAGAGTATTAGAGGGTCCCTAGGTTAGTATGAGAGCTTCTCAAGTTGATTTCAAGGCTAAAGCTTTGATCTTTGTTCATAAAGATGGTTTTTTTATTGATTTGGAGTGTTCATCTTTGGGTTTTTGGGTGATGACATGCATAGGCTTCATCACAAGCTTTAATTTAATCGATTTAGGCCTTCATAGCAATGTAAGCCCTTTTCCTACTCTTAGATATTAACTATGAAGTTAAATGTTCATGTTGTAAGTTTGGGTTTGATCATTGAGAATGATACATGCTATCATGTCATGCAAGTTTATGAAGTCATTATCTTGATCTCATGAGCTAAAAGCTACAACCTTTATGTTGAAATGTTGCATTATGCAACATGAGAACCTTCATAATCTTTATGTCAACTTGCATATGAAGTCATAACCCTTATATGATGATATATGCGAGTTACTAGTCATCATTCCATGTCTTTTGTCACCATGATTCGTTTATGTGCCAAGTTTGGGTTTATGCATGTTTTTGAGGCTTAAGAGTGTAACATGCAAGCTAATGAACACATTTGTGCCTCATTTGCCACCATGATTAACTTGTGGCTTAGTATCCATTTTTGTCATGCCTTTGTCAAGTCTCTTCTTTGAATCCATTACGTTGTTGCGAACGTATATGCGAGTTTAAAAGCGTTGGGGTCGCATTATGGGAAAACATAATGACATGAACATGATGTGGGTAAATGGGTATAAACATGACAACGTGTAACGTTAAATATGACATGTGTTTATACTTGAAAACATGACTTGAAATATAACATGGAAGTTGACATGTAAGTATGCATAAAAACACAAGCTTGGGAATTTACCTATTAAGTTAGGTCTACCCTTTGGGAATTTACCTATTAAGTTAGGTTTACCCAAATGCTTGAAAAACTTGTAACATGTTTTGGAAACATGATGAACATGACACTTAGATAATATAAGTGTGGCCAACTCGAGGTTGGGTTGAGTTTGCAACGTAAAACTACCCGGAACCGACCGGCCTAACTAGTAGTTGCAAACAATAAGACCCAATGTGAGAAGTTGGTCATGTTGTGCTTGAACCCGAGGTTAGACCAAGTTGTGGTGTAAAGCTACCCGGAACCGACCGGCTTAACTAGTAACCACAACAAATTCTAATGTGAGAGGTTGGGGTGCATTAAGTAATTAATGCCACATGATAGGGTTAAGTTAATTTGATTAATGACTCTTAACCAAATATGACATGGACAAAGGGGTTAAGTAAATTGATTAGGCTAATGATACTTAACAAAACATGACAAGGTTGGGTAGGTTAAGTAACTTGATTTGCCTAATGACACTTAACCATTTTTATACGACTAGTGGACGGGGTTAAGTTAACCAACACTTAATCAATCCAACACGATAATTTGGTAAGGTTAAGTAAGTTTTCTTAATGACACTTAACCGAAAGATACAGTTAATGGATGGGGTTAAGATTAGACTCAACTAGTCTAAACATGATAATCGGATGGGGCTAAGTTAGCCTAGACTTAATTAATCCCACTTGGTAGTTTAATGGGGTTAAGTTAAACACTTAACTAATCTAACTCGTTAATTTGATGTGGTTAAGTGACCTATACTTAACCAATCTAACCCGTTAATTTGATGTGGTTAAGTGACCTAAACTTAACCAATCTAACTCGTTAATTTGATGTGGTTAAGTGATCTATACTTAACCAATCTAACTCGTGAATTTATTGAGGTTAAGTTAACCCATACTTAACCAATATAACGTGAAAACATGATAAGGCTAAGTCATGAATCACTTGAATACACTTGACCGGTTTGACTAAGTAATTTGATAGGGTCAAGTTAATATATACTTAACCAACTTGAGCATGGTTTGTAGGGTTAAGTCTTGAACTTGGATACTTAGCCAATTTTGACATGATTTGTAGACGGGTTAAGTCTCGAACTTGGATACTTAGCCAATTTTGACATGATTTGTAGACGGGATTAAGTCATGAACTTAAGTGACACTTAATCTGTTATATAAACCCTAATTCGGAGGATTAGGTGGGTAACCGTAATTAACAAGGATAACGGGAATAAGGCTAAGTGGTAAACCTTAGTTGAAGGATAACTAAGTAATGATTCTTAGTCAAGGAAATTTAGACCAGTTCATAGATAGATGAGTAACCTGGTACGGTAGGTCATCGTTTAAGTATACGAATAGGAGCAAGTATCTGATTTAGATAAAGGCTCCAGCGAACTGGGTAACGAAGCAGCGGCTTCGGGGAACGTGAGGATATTCTTGGGATCCCTCTATGAGCTGCCAGGTAATTATACTAGGCTCATGAGAGGTTAAGGTCTGCGTTAGAAGAACCAAGAGTATGCCTTGGTTGCTATGCGAGCGACCTAAAGACGGGGATGGATAGGGGATAGTCGACGAGACACGGTCGTACCCTAGATAGCATTTTTCGTCAGGCTACCTACCATCTTTGGTCAAGCGTGTACGTACGGAAAGGCAGAGAACACCCAATAGACCATAATTGCTATCTAATTATGGTTGCGGTAAGGCTAGGATTGTGGGTTGGCCAGTAGTGTGTTCTCATACAGGATTTATCCTGTCTTGTCTTTCGATAGTTGAGGGAGGGGTCCCGTGGGACCATAGCCACGGATAGAAAAACAGACCTTAGCATCTGCACCGGCAGATAAATCAAAAGCTCCCGACCGAGTCCTGTATTTCCTGACCTGCCCTGTGACAGGACTCGGATGGCACGATGTGATACATGTGCATACAGTCATGGAAAAACGATTCACGATGAATGCGTGGGGAAAAGGGCGCGGTTGGCGGTTAGCGTAATCCCTAGTGGCCCTAGGTGGTTGAACCCAAACTGAGATACGAAAACGTGCAATAGGTAAGCGTAATCCCTAGTAGCCCTAGGTAGCATAAGTCCTAGTTGTACAGACGATAATTCATGTTGGAAGACCCTAGCTAGGTTTAGGGTAACAGTCCAAACCGATCTTAGGGATCATGGAACTATGTTAAAGTAATATAGAATCTCATGGGAAAGCCCGTATGGTCTACGGCAAGGGACTGAACATTTACATGGAACAAAACATACGAGTTGAGTAACCTATATATGCGATATACTAGGTTGACATGGACCATTACACAACTTTTGAGTAAGGGTCATTCACGGATAACACGTGATACAGTTGGGATACTAGTACGGTAGGTGCAGAGCAGATGTACAGGATAGATACCATGGGACGTTATACGTGATAGATATCTTGGGGATATTATACTTGATAGAAACCTGAAGATGTGATACCTTGTTTTATCTTGACATCGTAATTTATCATGACACCTTAGTTTATCTGAGTTCAGTAGTTCATCCTGTTATTTTGATTTAGCTTATCTATCTTGTTATCATGCTTATGTTCATCTCAGTTTCTCATGTCAGTTAACTTTACTATTTTTTATGCTAATAGTAGATAGGGCTTACTCATTCTTTTTGACTGACCCGTTTTGTTTCGCCTCTTTTCTTCCGTTTCCCCCCTAGGTTACAGGGAGGAAATACTGCTGTTTAGTTCGGACTTCTTCTGCTTGAAGGTCATCATGGATGGCTTGGACTTTCCTTGGCTATGGCTACTTTACTGTTTTTACTTGGGGAATAATTTATGAAAAAGTCTTTATGCTTCTTTATTATTGCAAGACAGGTTTTGATGTACTCTGATTTAAAAGGCTTTAGACCTTAATTATTAATGTTTATGAAAGTTTGATTTTACTTCCGCTATGTTATATGTACTGTCTTGTGATATTTCTGTGCATGTTTACCAATAATGCCCCTCTAAAGCTAGTGCATTCCTTTGCGAGTGACCCTAGCGGAGGCGGGGTGTTACAAAGACTGATCAAGTTACAATTGAAATCCAAAGATAATAGAGAATTCCTCTTTCAACAATAATGCTTCAACTATGCTTTAATATTAAATATGCTTCTATCTGTTTACCTCTTCTGTTGCTCCAAAGCTACCAGTGAGAAATATGTTACCAACACGTATTCTCACTTTTTTGTTGGGTAATCCACACTATTTAGTTCAGTTGCTATTTCACATGTAAGACCAAGCACTATATTTCACCATTTTATTCTTCATATGATTGAAAATCCTGTTATAGATATCCTAAGAAATGCCTAGTATACCCAAATTTTACTGTTATATTCAAATAAATTATATACACACCTTCGCTAGTAGATCCCTTCAATCAGTAGTAGTACATAGGCTGGAGAAATAAGATCTGAGGTTTTGAAAGGAAAAAAAATGATATTTTGTTTATATTCCTATAGGAAAAAAAATTGGGGTTTTGCAAGGGAAAAAAAATGTTTTGCCTATATTTCTATAGCAAAAGAAATATTGTTTGAGGTTTTGAAAAGGGAAAAAATATTTTTTGTTTATAGTTCTGTAGGAAAATCAAAGTAATATCATTTGATATTAATCTTGAAATATACTTGCATCCCTTTAATCAGTTGTAGTGCGTGGACAACATGAATTAATAAATTTTTGAAACGGAGAAAAAAAAGTTTTTTTGTGTATATTTCTATACAAAAAAATTAAAAAAAAATTAAAAAAAAAATTAAAAAAGAGAAGTAATCAACATAGGGAGACTAAGTAAAAAAAATTGACAGTAAAAATAGGATATTTAAAATCTTGGTTCATGGAATTAAGTAATTAAAATATTTTAGTTACTTCAATTATTCATAAAATGGGTAATTAAGATATTTAAAATCTTGGTCCATGGAGTTAAGTAATTAAGATATTTTAGTTACTTCAATAAAAAAAGATTTTTTGTGTTTAATTCTATACAAAAAATATAAAAAAAGAGAAGTAATCAACATAGGGAGACTAAGTAAAAAAAATTGAAAGTAAAAATAGGATATTTAAAATCTTGGTCCATGGAATTAAGTAATTAAGATATTTTAATTACTTCAATTATTCATAGAATGGGTAATAAAACAAAATCTGTTTGTACACCCTGTTATTTTTGTATTAATTTATAATACGATTTTGAATACAAAATCTATCAGCAAAACAAACCATTGATTCTAAACCCAAACTTTCTTTATGGATTCAGGAGTGTTCTGAGGGACTCTAGTTTGGATAGAGTTTGAATAGTGGGTGTCGCATATAATCAGGCTGTTGAAAAGTGAAAAAAGATCCCGGGTATGTGTGTGTGGAAGAGAGGGGGGGGGGGTAACCTTGTGCCTAACTTGTACTATTCCTCTTAATATTTGTTGTCATGTACTTGTTTTTAGTGTGAAATCCTTAATGGGTTGCTAATTACTGTGTTGGATAGTTTTAACTCTATTGATATAATGTATGTTTCCAACCGTCTCAATTTAGTAATATTGTAAAATGGCTAAAACTACATTAAGATTTTAATAAAATTTAGTTGGGGGTTTTGAAATCACTCATGGCATCCGTCATACGCCATAAATTAGAGCATTGGAAGAACCAATAATCCACTTTATTTTGTTTTCCTTAGATTTGTTTGAGATCTAGAGAACAAACCAAGTTCTTTCCTAAAGCTTATGTCCACTCATGTAAATCATGGCGACTTTTGCTATAATCAAGATACTGTCCTTTAATATTTCGAGCCTACAACAAATATAATAAAGGATATGAGCCAGTCAAGTAGTAGACTCATGTCCACATGTTCTAAGGTTGTGAGCAGAATGGTTTTATTTGAAATAAAATAAAAATCATGGCCTGTTCTTTCTTCTACTGCTTTATTCAATAATCATCAAATACTTATAGAAAGGAGACCTAATAAATTTTATACGTATATTACAATTACCTTTTTAGCCATCTCATGATTTTCCTCTAGAGCGGATCATATTGTACATCAAACGTTCATGCTGCTGGAAAATGGAATATTATTTTTTAAGAAACACTTAAATTTTTAGACCACAGTACTGTAAAATTCAATCAACCTTTCCTATTAGGTATGTAGCGTGCTAACTTTAAACTACTACACTCTCAAAGGATCACGACAGGCAAGTGTGAGCTTGGGGGTTTTCATATGTATGCAATATTCAGGAATACATAAAAGCATGGGTATTCACATATCAAAAGTAAATCGTAATTATCTCCTGTTTACTTTTTTTTTTGGATTTTACCTCTTTATAAGTTGCAGTATTTCCAAGGCAACCATTAAAAATAGCAACATTGTACTAATAGATTCTGCTTGTGCATTTATGGCATTATGTCAAAATAAAAAGTTTCTATAGCATATCAACTACAAATACTGTTGTTTGAGGAGGAAGTATACCAATATGATCTTTTACCATTCAAAACAAATGGAATACTTGCCAGCTATGGCACTTTCCATGCTTGAATGCCTGGATTTCCTTGGTATATTGTTCTTAATATCTACATGCCTTAGGAATTGATAATGATTAGTGTACATTGATTAGTATGATTATTTCATAATTGGTAATTTATGTAGCTTGTATTACTTGTATGTAATAGTCAACGACATTAAACTCACTCCAGAAAATAGACAGTAAGAGCGATAATTGTCTTATTCATTGTTCGGTTACTCCAATGCAGGTAAGGTCTGCAACGCTTGATACATGGCTTCCGGAGCAGGTTGTGTTTATTCAAAGTTAATTAGGAGATTAAAGCTATTCTTAATTCTGTATTTGTTTGTGCATAGGTCGTGAACAAATGGATTGCTGTTCATGCAATGTTAGATATTCGTGGAAATCTTGCTAACATCCAAAGTTTTTTGGCTCATCCTGCGTTTGATTTGTGTAACCCAAATAAGGTAATTTTGGTTTCAATATAAAGCAGTACATAATTTTTTCTAAGAATAATAGCGATACTTTAAGCAGAATAATAATTTTAATGTTTGGTTTCTAGAGTAGTCTAAAACATCATATTATTTTTCACTTGTCACTTATCACTTTAAGCAGAACAATCTCTTGTCAAATTCATATGTGCTTTTGTTTTCTTTCCTTTTTTACTTCCGAAAATATTTCATCTAGTATAATCATAAGTCACAAAGGAAAAAATAGCACATGCAAGCACCTGCGATGAATTATGATATTTTGGGTACGATGCGAGTTGGAAGAGAAAAATAATGGCAAAAAGATTATAAATAATATAATAAAACTTACAAATAGAACTACCAGTTTGTTATTGAATAAATAAAATGCCTTGAAATAAATCCTAAAGTACGAAACAAAATATTAGTTCCAAAAAACATAAAAACAAATCTAAAACAAATTCATGATTTTATTCTACGCCTCTGCAATTTCTTTTTCCCATAGTTGTATCCTCATCGATGTTCTCTTCTTCCATTGCTCTTTTCAAATTGTGTATCTCAGACTTAGTTACCTGCAAAATTTCAAAAGTGTCATTTCATTATCAGTAATTTGAGACATCATCTTATTCAGAATCTTGTTTTACCTTTTTGTTCTCTTTTGTGGTGCTAAAAGTTTTTTGATCAGTAGTAACTCTTTGAATTTTATTTGCAGTTAACTTCCTCTTTTCCCAATTGTTTATGCAGTATTCTGTCTTTTTAATTTGGAAGATTATTTTTGTTCCAACCAAGCCATTGAACATAGAAGCAATCGTTTCCTTTCCGTTTTCCTGTTTTTTCACAATTGTAATTCAACTTTAGATGGAATTTTAAAGATACTTTTTGTAACGAAATAATGATATACGGAGCTTAACCTTTGATTCTAGGTCAGTTAACTCTTTCACTGTATGTTTTATTAAATGTTCAGCTTCATTCTCAAATGCAACCAAATCGACTAATCCAGAATCATCACCAATTAGAATATTGAGTTTGTACCTAAAAGAAAGTATATAAGTGAATTATATGTCAAATTCTGAAGAAAAAAAATGCGGAGTTTAAATAGTTTTTTTACCGTAGAATTGGGCGTTTAGTTCCAGCTTCACATTTGCTGCAGTAAAATACTTCATCTATCTCATCCACCATCTTCCTGCATTTTGGGCAAGACAAATAACTCCAGCCATATCGATCATAAATTTGTTGTATAGTGGCATGGCAAGTAAACTTGGTTCCCTAAAAAAAAGAAAAATAAGTAATTATATTCATGGGCTTGCTTAGTCAAAACAAAATTTGGATTTCGATGATAATTCATACCATGTTGTCTGAAATTTTCATTTCACTCAGAAGTTCTTCCAAAGTTTTTTTCTCCACCATTGCCTCTGCAATATTATCTTTTTTCTTGATAATTTGTATTGTCGAATCATTTGAAGCAACCTCTTCTCTGAGATGTTTTAAAAGTGTTAACTTAAATATGCGTATAGAATAGGCATTAAATAAAAAAAATCTGTACTTTTATCCTTAAACATATACCTTTTTATCATGGCTGAAACTTCAGGCACTTCCAAGTTAACATACACCTTGGTAGCATTTGAGGACTGTAAGAAATATGTTCCTGTTTATAGAAAATAGTAGTTAGCCATGCGTAATTATTGGTGTAAGTGAAAAATTGGAATATGATACGTAATTTTCTTCTTTACCTCTATAATTTTTGACAGAAGTTGAGGTAACTATTAGAACAATAGTTCCATTGATTTTTGATATACTTTCTTCATTGCATTGTTCAGCTACATCGCCCCATAAGGTAATTTTAACTTTTGTACCACTGTAAAAGGAGAAAGTAAAATAGGATTTTATTATTAGAAACAAAAAATAAAGAAAGAAAAAGCAGTGTGAACAACTTACATATCAATTTTATTATTTGATAGAGAATGATATAAATAGAAGACGAATGTAAAAGTTTAACAATTTTGATATATAATTATGTTTTAGCATAAAAAACATGATTTTTAAAGTTGAAGTGAAAATTGCGTTGATAATATTTGACTGAATATAAATTTTTTAAATAAAACATATCATATTGATAACGAAAAGGATAACTATTACTTTGAATCTGCAATGATGATATCTTTCTTCAAACTTTTGCTTTTTCCTTGATCAAACTTGGTTATTTCTTCAATATGCGACATCGAACATAATTTCCCAATCACATCTGAAAAAAATAAAAATATATCGTTAACTGAATGGTATTACAGTTATGATCATATATGTTTATATGATCATACCTAATGTGCATGTGTTGTTTCCGTATCGGGAGTCTATTTCGTCCAATGGAAAAAATCCAAATTTGTATTTAGGAATAGTTATTTCTTCGTTAAACACTTTTGTCATGCAAGTGTTGACACGAAATTCAATATTGTACTGTGTTTCCACAACCTGATAAGCCTTCTTTTGGTTTTTTATGCCAAATTTGCTGATTTCAAAAATAGCTCCTTCTGTAACTTTTGATTGGAACTTGCTCATTAAAAATTTTGGTATAACTGCAACCATTTGAAAGCCCTGATAAAAAAAAGCAATGGATTTCAGTATGTTTAAATAATGTAATGTAAATCTTTGCAATATTTATATGTTTACCTCTTTATCAATAAGCAACATATTAATTGCGAAACTTTCATTGTTGTTCAAGTTAATGGATCTCCATGCTCTAGAAACTCTCGCCTTTATTTTGCAGTCCCTTGTGTCTAAGTCTAGGGATAGTAAACAGCAAAAGTTGGAGTTCATATTTCCTGTTACCTGTGAATAGAGAAATTGGCAAAGTTTAGCTTAGAGATGTAAATGAAACGAATAAAAATTGAGGATCAATTGAAATAGTAAATTGAAAAAGAGAAATCTTACTGAAACAATGGTTTGAATGTAAGCAGTGAGTTTGTATATTTATAGAGAAAAAGTGGTAAGGTCAAAAGATTTTTATATTGGGATAATTCCACTGACCTAGAAAAAAGTGGAAGACCGAGTTAAATAATTGTATTTTTAGAAATTTGAATGAAGTAGAAATTCAAATTGAAGGATTTTAAATTCAGCAAAAAGTGGAAGACTCTGTAGATACTTTCATGCTTTTCCTTTATTATTGCTAAATAAACTAATAATTTTGTTATATTTTTCAGGTACATGGATTATTTGCAGACATAATATAGGCAAACATGTTATATGCAGACTGGGTTATATTCTTTGTGCTTCAGGCAACTTTCATGCCATACGGGTTACATGCAGACTGGGTTAAATGGTTGGTGCTTCAGGCAACTTTAAAGGGGAAAATTGACATGTTTTGTAGATGTGCCATATAGTACAACTTTAAGGAAACTTTCATGCCATGTAGTACGGATTTTATGCGGACTGAATAAATTGTACGCAGACTTATTTTGTAATTCAGATTTGTAAATTTGTTGTAATATCAACAGTTTTGGTATATTTTGTAATACAAATTTGTGAAAGTGCTATAATTGTGCGATATTATCAACATTTTTGGTATATTTTTAATATCTTTATAATTTTATATTGGTGTATGCGTTATTATCTCAGTTTGGATTTATGCGATATTATCTCAGTTTGGATGTGCTGTATGATGCAATTCGTGTGCATGCTGTAGTTCGGATTTTTAATATCTTTGTAATTTATGTTAGTGTATTATTTCTATTTAATAAAAGTATTTTCAGATATTTAAGGACAATTAAAAAATTGAGAGAATTAAGGGGAGTTGAGAGAATTGAGAGAATTAAGGAGAATTGAGAGAATTGAGAGAATTAAGGAGAGAGCTTGAAATTCTTCTGCTTTACTATTATTTAATAGATAATATTAAGTGTGCGGCTATTAACACCCCATAATTTGCTCTTCACCCCCCCCACTAATTAGAGAAAAAAAATGTGCACCCAACATTTTCTCTTCCCACCCCAGTTTAATACGAAAATGCCCTTACTACATTATCATTCTCACTGCTTTCTTTCTTTTTTCTACTTTCCAATTTGCACTTTATTTCCACTGCTCTCTCCTTTTAAAATTTTGATTGAATAAATTAACATTTGTAGACAGTGTTGTTGATTGAAATTTCTGTATACTTCGAAAGTTTTGGTATCGTAATGGTACACATCGCCGATTGTACGGTTTATAAAATTTCAATCATTATTTTTATTTTTTAGTCATTATTTTTAATTTCTATCTTTATTTTTTTTAAAAGATCATGTACAATGCTGATTTTGAATTTTAAGTTAACCATTGTACAACATTAGATAAGTTGTCTAATTAGTTGTTAAAAGGGTAAATTTGGAAATTAAATTCTAAAATTTTAGCTGGGGGGTGAAGAGAAAACAACGGGGTGCGAATAGCCGGACCCTAATATTAAAATAAAAATGTTATATATGCTAACTATAAATAGTTTTAAATTTTTACAATCGAATTTATGTGTTGTTACAGTGCAGAATTATATCAACAGAACAACAAATACAATGCGTGCATGGCAGAACAACGCAAAATGATAGAAGTTTAGGCCCGTTCGCGATTCAAATTTGGCACGTTGGGAATTTTGTTCGCGTCCGACGCCAACAAGTTTTTATCCATTCAGGAAGAACGTTTGCTTGTTGCTGGAAATTGTCGGACGCGTCCGACGCAGATTCATTAATTCATCTAATCTCACTTGATAATGAAAGCATGTATAGCTTAGTTGGTAATGCATATGGTTTGTTGGAGAATGACTAGGGATCAAGTTCCTCCTTAACCATATTTTTTAGTGTTTTGTTGTACATTGTTTGTTAATGCTTAATGCCTACTGTAAACTATTTGTTAATGTTTAATGTCTTTTTTTTTTAGACTGTTAATGCTTAATGGTGTTAATGTATTTGCATTGACTATATTGTTGTTTAAAATGGTGAAAGCACATTCACTAATAAGATTTAACGGTACAATTAAAAATCAATATTTAATTAATTCATAACAATTAATTTAACAATCAAATACCCTGCTCAAATACCCCGTTCGCAGCAAAAAACACATTCCCCGTTCGTTACAGTACCACGCTCAAATACATCGTTCAAATTCCACGCTCAAATACCCCGTTTCCGTTCGTCAAGAATGCACCCTTAGTAACGACAAAATTAACGAATTCCACATTAATTTTGGAAAAACTAGAAGTTGTGAAGATTGAAATAGTTGAGTGTGATTGAATTTGAGACGATGTTGATTTTTATAATATGGATTTATTTATTTTCTTCAAAACAATACAAATCATGGAAATGAGAAAGAATTGCAAAATGGTAGAGAGAGAATAAAAGAACCGTATTTTAATCATCTAAAATTGATGGTTGAACCGCTACTTTAAACCTCCAAGTGAGTTTATGAAGGATTGAGATCTGATTAGGTCACGATTCCTAATGATCCATCATTCAAGATTATTCGAGGTCGAATCGTTGGTTGGTAGGATCAACACTGACTAATCGTTCTACGGGCAAAGCGCAATTTGACGTGAAACCCATAAGTTAAGAGAGAAGGGAAATTTTAGAGCATCTACATCAGGACAATTCCGAACAAAAAGGGAGAGAACCCTAGCTTATAGCTAGAAAACCTTTTACTTTTAAAAAATAAATATAAAAAGAAAAAGAATATTTGTTCCCCACTTCAATGGACAAGTTGGAGAAATGGACGTTTTAATTTATACCCTCATCCTATATTTGTGTTGGACTCCTACTTTTTTTTTGGGCAAGGCAAACCGTTTTTATAATGGACGTACCACTTTTATTAGAAAGGGAAGAAGATAAGAGGAGTTCTGCACTGGCACAAAACTCCAATACTGGCTTGAAGTGCCAGGACACTAAACAAAAGATACAGGAGCTAGACAAAACATCTAGACTACTAGATACCTACATGCCATCCTCCCCGGAGGTAACATCATAAAGTTAAAAAAAAAGACAAGCTAATCTCTGCAAATAAACTGGAGCATCTGGAGAGAAAATATGAAACCTGTCACATGTTTCATCCTTCAGTATAATATCATTGTCTTGACTAGGTTCTCCCTCATCCCATAACTTCATATTATTACCAGAAGGCTATAATAAAGCCGATGTCCATCCCAGCATCTCCAACATACCTATAAAAATAACGCTCTAGATCAAAACACATACCGAAACTATATGAACCCACGCTTTCTCATCATTTGACCAACAAATGCCAGGGTCGGGAGCCACATCAATATCAACAACATCCTCCATGATAGGTGATACAATGTCGGGCACAACTTGCTTCACCTTAGGAACCCACATACTGACAGGAGGACGAGGGAGGGGAAACTTAATCACTAGGGGATCATTCTTATCAATCAGACAAGTATCAGGGCAATGACCAAAAGATTTACACGTGGTACAAATATCCAGTTTCCATTTATATGTCACATCCACAAAAAACTCATGATTATCTATACATACTTTAATTTGAGTAGGAAGAGGCATGTATAGGCTTAACCTCAATAAAAGCTCTAGCAAAGGTAACATTCTTCCTAGCAACAGTATTGGCATCAAAATATTTTAGCTTTCTGATGTGCCAACCAATTAAGACCTAAGAGAGGCTGAAGGATGGAGGGAATGTGAGTGAACTGGTTCCAAACTGGTATAACAGATCTTTCTCTCTGACCCTATTAACAGACGGACTCCAATATGTAACAGTGAAAGGTTTGCCACCAATGATGGATGGAGCCGCTTCAAGGACTCTAACCCTTTCTTCAGGCGAGGAGAATTTAAAATAGAACAATCCATCAACAAAGGTTAATCACAAGCCAACATGTATACGCCATGAATTTCGATAGGCACTTAACAGATTAAATGTAGGCACCTTGGAATCAAGAAAAAAACCCATAAGCTGTTCTTTCTAGAACACAGCAGCTTCATTAAGAATCCCGGGGGAGGAATGGCACCAAAGTTCGACTCTAAAATGTGAAATTCAAGGGACACATAATCACCTGCTGCCATCGACAGAGCATCAAAGAGGGATTTCCATTTCCGGGGGGGGGGGTTGCGGAAGGAGCATTCGATCGAGCAACATGTGCGCACTTACCCAAATGAGCACTATCATCAACAAGGAAAGCTGAAGCATTCAAACCGGAATTCCTAGACTCCCTAACACAACCGTTGTTACCAATCACAGGTGAAGCGTTGTTAACAAAGTCAGGTGGATCAACAGTAATATTCCCATTAGAACCAACGTTTTCAAAGCCAGGCGTATAAACGGTGGACTCCTATTTTTTGAAAAGGAGAATGGTGGAGAAATAAAAAATTAATTTACAAAGGGAGACGCTATAAGCAACCTCCGCTTCATATGATAAAGTATGAAGAAACATGCAACAATCAACATTTTCTACCATGGAAAGTGTTAGCACCAAAATAATCTGGAAGAACTAAGAGCAAAAACTACAGTGAAGGGGTGTCAAGAACAGAGAGCTTCTGGGTTGGTTGAAGTCATTCCATCAGAAATTGCTTCCAGGTCTAGGATTAAAGAGCAAAGAACTCCTTTCCGCAAGGGAAAGCTCGTTTCGGTAAAATCAAAGGGAATATACTTTATGAACACGTCTTTTAAAGAAGGGAAAAAACCGGGCACACCTTTTGATCATGTCAAAGAAGATGTTTCGGCAACTTGGCCCATCAGGACGTGTCTGCTGCATAAAGAGGCACTTTATCCGAAAGAGGGAAATCCTTTGGTAACGTCCAAAAATGAGTGCTCGTGCAAGCTGACTCCTCCCGCAAAATAAACGAGTCTATGAGTCAAAGAAATGCCTTCAAAGAATCTAGAAGCATCCCATTGGATACATATTTGCAAAGGTTTAGGAAGGGAAACCATCATTTTAGGCGGCATCAAAAACATAAGTCACCCGCAATAGAAAGTGCTTTCACCAGACCTTCACATTAGCTTCCATGGAAGCAGCAAGCCGAAGCACATAAGGTGGAAGGAGGGTCAACCTGCAAACATAAATACGACCCTAGGGATCCAAAATCGAGGCGATTTTTCTCATTCTCTCACTTCTACTTGAAAAGTCTGAGTTGTAAACCCTAATTTCGAAATTGATTTGCGGAAAATCTGCAATTTAAATATAAAAGTCATTGTAATGCTCATATTCATAAAATAAAGTGATTAAGGAAATGATATGATAATTTTTGAATTATTATATTATTATTATTATTTTGTAACTTTGCAGGTTCAATGTCAAAAGCTCTGAAGGGTGTTAATCTCATAAGAATGTCCACCGAAAGCACCGAAAGGTCCTAGTTTATGGAATAAGTCAAATAAGACTGCTTTAAAGATCAAACCTCCGGAGCCTCATAACTTAAAACCCACCAAAGGTTTCCCAAGATACTCAAAAACAACTAGAATCTCTAATCTCCCTTGAGAATATAGAAAGACCATCGTAATACTTTCTAAAACCTTTTAAGTAACGACATCTTACATAGAAATCCACAAGGGAACTTAAGAATCCTAGCGCCCAACAAAAGGATCTAAATGGTCACAGCGAAAGGCTTTCTACAAAACCACCTTAGAGAGAAGGACAATAAGTGGTGTACATAAGTATAGAGTTTCTTCCGCAAGAGGTTTCAAAAGGAAAAGGGAAGGCCGAGAGCGAAATACCTTGTTTTTACCATTCTCCGGAAAGCTTTAAATGGAAGGTAATGGAAGGGGAACCTTTAAAACCAAACTCAAAGAATCTAAAGCTTAATACTTTAATGAGGGTTTTAAGTCACGATTGCCGAAGGAGTGCAACCTTTACCTCAATGGAAAATATCTATTTTATGTCTAATGCAGAAATTGATTATTGGCCTTCGAAGAAGAAAATGCCCAAGTATAAATGGAACAAATTAGGAGCACATTACTATTATCATTTGGTAAATGAGCACGAAACAAACCATTACAGTGATCTAAAACAAGAAAAATCTTGATCTGTTTATATGTTTGTAAAAAAAATGAATAAGAAAACACTAGAAAAGATATTAATTGGAAATGCTATTTCGAAAGGACAAACCTGCGTCAAAAATAGACATAATAAAATAAGAAATTTAAGATGGATAAGAGTGAAATGTCTTCTAAAAATTGGATAACATAAAACGTCCATCACGAGATCGAGGTGCTTCCCAAATGGGAGGAGGGCTAAGTCAGGGAACATGCGCCCGGCACCCACTAAATCGGTTGGTATACCAAGGTTCTTCCTCAAAGAAGGAGGAGGGTAAACCTCAAAGACATGCGTCTAGCTCCAAGCCCTGTGTGTCTCGTGGAGGGAGGAGGGTAAGCCATAAGTCCCGCCTATAAGGCCTGACTAATGCATTATAAGTCCTTGTTACCATCACTAAATGTGTCATGTTCAAGGCATCATCAGGAGGAGGAATGGATAATCCCTTGGTTTTAACACAAAAGTGGCTTGGCCAAGGTTCCGAATGAAGCACGCCCTAACTCTATTCTTTTTAAGAATAAGTCCTACTTTTGGTTCGACTAAGCACACCCTGCCTCTGATTTAAAGATGAGCATGCCCTACCTCTGCTTATGCTTCATCCCGTAGAAGGGAACGAAAGCTTAAAGAAAGCACTTAAAGCACGTCATGTCTCTGTTCGAAAGAAAAACATGCCCTACCTCTGCTTTAAGAACAAGCCTGAAGTGGGCCAAGCCTGAAATAGGCGTCAGAACTCTCGAAACAGAAAAAGGTTTTGGAACTTCTGTTATTTACAAAAGAGGATTTCTAGACTTATATTATTTTAATACTCGAATTCAGGTATTCATTCTTCTAAAATAGAAAGAGGTTTCTGGACTTCTGTTATTTCCATAAGAGGATATATGAACTTCTACTATTTTAATACACGGATATGGGTTATGGGTCTTTATATGTCAAAGAAAGGTTTGGTTTATATATGTATATATATACACTTTGATTTCAATGGTACCCGGATCAGGGACTGAACTTTATTAATCCAAAATAGGTTTCTATTATTTCTACAGAAGAAAAACGAGAGAATAAAAGAGTTTATGAGAAACATGCCCAAACAAATGAGTTAAAGGAAAACCAATGTCACCACCAGGTTTCAATTATACAATTATAAACTATATATGAATGAGTGGTTTATATGCAAATAGGTTAAAGAATAGAAATTAAAATTCATATATTTCAGAGTTTATCTGTTAGATTCTGCGACAATGCAGGATTCAAAAGGTGCTTTTGAGCAATTTGAAGCATATCTTTAAGCCTCACCTTCTTATTCTTGATGTTGCCAGCTTCATCAATTGAGTCGATTTGGGTCTTGAGAGCTTGGTTAAAAGCTCTGTTAATTTTCGAAAGGATCTTGTTATCCCTCGTATACTCAACGTTGCATTTCTAGTTGGTATATTTCCTTCTTCAATAAATTAACTTAATTAACATAATTATAAATACGACGTGAAATGTCACCCATTCCTTCTTTGTTGTAATACTTATAAACCTCATGTTTCACCTTTTTAAACCAATTTCTCACAAGATACTCGTCTAAGCCTTTCAGAGACATTGATGAATAGGGGCACCTTTCGACAAAACTTTCTTAAGTCTAGTAGCTCCAGATGGGTTAAGTGAAACATCAGAAGAAGGAACCAGAAAGAGAGGGACACCATCATTTATAATAAATTTTAGTGATTTACAGGAGGCTTGACAATCTTCTAACTGAAATACCAAATTTGTTCTTGAAGCATGGTCATGTCATTATCAAAGTTTATCGTAGGATTGTCTCTTATTAAACATTTCAATTCAATAAGACTTTCCTCCTACCGAGCTAATTTGCTCTCCAAGCCCCTCCTCTGTTCTTTAATACTTTGAACTGATAGAAGTTAATCTTGAAATAATTTAAACCATTCTAATGCGAGGGAGTTATTCGTAATTTTAGAGGGAATGGGATCTCCGGAAGCCTTTTGCTGTTCAAAGCCAGTTGTGAACAGATCCTTAATTTTTAAAATATGGGAAGTGGGGTCTTTTGGAGGAGCTGCTGGTATCGGTTGAGAGACCTGAGAGTAGCAAAATCATGTACCAACTTAATTTTAAAAAAATCCATTATTCACTAACAATAAGCTAGCACTAGAAACATAAGTATATTAAAAGGAAAATTTCTGCATTAACCACATTTTAATATTTACACAACATTAAGATGCTTTGTACAAAATAGAATTTTTTTTAACATTTATGGAATAAACTTGTCTTTGTAGTATGAAAGTTTTTCAAGAGAAAGGTCAACAAGTAATGAATGGATTTTCAGTAGGCTCTATGTTGCTCTCGAATGAAGGTCACAACCAATCACACTAGAATACCTTTGGTGGAAGCGCCTAAGCAAACCTCTACTATACTTTCCAAGGTATGAATAATCCTCTTTTGGGTGACGACAATAGGTCTCCCAAATAAAGCCAACCAAGATATCTCTCTCTTCAGTCAACATCCAAAAGAGTGCGATCAACTCCTTATTTTCTTTGCTGGGTCTTTCGTTCTGAAGGTGAGCCTTTTTTAGGCAAGGACCCTCGTCACTTTAAAAGACGTTAAGACAGAAGCACTCTTGCTAACCTCAAAGTATTTTTCAGATAAGTTGTTATAATGTTTAATCTACTTATCTAGCTCCCCACACAAGGAGTCTATTTCTAACTGCTTTCTATTACACTTATCTCTAAGAGATACTAGATGCTTTCGTCGTGCCTAAAGTTATTTAAAATAATTATATGACTTAACTACTAACATACAAGTGAGATTTTTGGGAAAATAAAATCATACATGAAGAACGTGAACAAGAGTACGCACCACCAAATATTTTCCCTTGGAAGTGTCAAGATCAGGATCTAATGAAGGGTTGGATGAATCAATGAGCTCTAGATAGACCAAATTTTTGACATTAGTAGTAGATTTGTCTTTATTAGACGACTTGTCTCCTCCTGGAGGCTGATGATCCGCTTTATGGCTCTCACCATGATGTGCTTCATGAACATCGCCACCCGCTCCAGCATCATGACCATTGTTGTTTTCTTTACCACCCCCGTCTTCGTCGTCTAGAGCATCATCTACATTGCTTTTGTCTAGAGCCTCCTCACGTCACTATCTTCCTCGTTGGAGGTCTCTTCGTCAATAATTGGAATTTCAAAAGAAAGAAGATCTTCAATCCACTCCCTCCTTTTGCGGAACTTTAACTCCCTTCTGGAGATTATTGAGCTTAGTTTGGAACTTCTCGGCTATTTCCGAAGGCAAAGCGGGGAAGCTCAAATATGGATACTCATCCTTATTTATAGAGTAAGCAACAACGAGAGCGTATGTGAAAGTAATGGCTAAGATTTCGCCTTAAGAGTTAGCTACAAAATCATCCACCTTCCTTTTGGCATCAGAAAAAGCGGTGAGAACCTTGGAAAGAGAATCTTTTTCCTTTAGGATGTTCTTCTTGAGGTCGGAAGAGAGGGATGCATATTTAACACCAAGATCCTCTTTTTCCTTTTAAGAACGCTTCAACGAAATATTTAGCTCTAAATTCTGGTTAAAGAGACTTTGTATGGTATTGTTAAAATCCAAATTAGGTTTCAACACCAAAGGTGCGAAAATTTCACTTCACCATTGGTAAGAAAAGAGGCCACAATTCACAACAAAAGTAAAAAGACACAAGTTTTATAGTGGTTCGATCTTAAGAAAGATCTACGTCCACTTTCACAATAATTCCCATTACCAACTCAAAGGTTACAAGTCTAGGATCATTCAAAAGTACATTCAAATTGCTCATTACACAATAGCAACATTTTAATCAACACAAATTCACGGAGAAATAGGTGAATTCCACAATAAGTAAGGAGAATAGTGGGAGATCTTCAATCACTAAGATGCTTGATCACTCTTGATTGATCTCATGATGAACTTCATGCTTAATCTTCAATTGGATATGTTAAGAGAGATGGAAATCACTTAGAGATGCTGAGGAATTAATTGGTCAGCCCTACGGGGTCATCGAATTTGGTCCCTCCCCCCCGGCCCGAATGAAGGAATGAGGGGGTAATTTATAGGTGGGATTCAGGCCAGGTGGCAAAGTCGTAATTATGTCATATCTTCCTTAGGCCGCTAGGTGACCTAAAAGCCTTGTTCTATTATTCCACGACCTTAAATCAATCGACGTGAGTTAAACTAAGCCGGAACGCGATATTGCAAGGCGGAACGACCTCGGGGATTGCGGAACGACCTACGATCCCCCTAGCTTCCCCAATCTTGCTTTGCTAGGTCGTAGAATGACCTGAGAATCATTACGGCATGGCTTAACACTTGTGAACGACCTAAGGACCTCTTGTGGTCTAAAAGTCCAAGCGATCTGAAGAGCAGGACATGTTGTAAGCTTTAGCGGGCTAGAATGCTTGGCGAGTTGACGACCCAAAACCTCTTGCGGGCTAGAGACCAGGACGACCTAAAAATCCTCAGATGACTTAGAGGGTTAGAATGACCTAAGGGCCATACAACCTCTGAAACGAGCCAAGGCGCAGATGGACTTAATGATTTTTTCCCCTTTTCATGGTATAAAAGCTCATGATCTACTATTGCTTTCATGAGAACGACCTAAGCTTGTCTGTCATTTCTGACCCATATTTTATGGGTTAACATTTGCCCCTCGAAGCTTGTATTTATTGAAAATAACTCAGGCTTTGACTTAGACAATTTTAACATGTGCTAGGTCATTATTACTCATATGTAATGCTAAGTCGTGTAAGGCCTTAGATTGCGTGATGCTATAGATCGCTTCGAACTTTTTGGTTGTACAATTTCTTAGATCGTTGGTCTTCACATTGTTATTAGATCGTTGTGGGCTTTTCAAACTTGGTTAGTTTTCTTAATCTCCTTTTATATCTTCTCTTTAGGTTGTCATTTTCTTTTAATTCTCATCTCAGCTAGAAGAACTCATTAATGGCGGCCATATGAAGCCGAGCCAAAATTCAACTGACACCTCGAGCATCGATCAAGCCCCATTGTTCTCCGATCATCAGCATCACCGAATCAATTCAAACCCAACCAATCTCCCAAACCGATTCAACTCAAATCAAAGATTAATCAAATTCGAAACTTCTCGTCATCAGAAATCAGGTTCGATCTAAGGTTTTTTATTTGTGATGTTTTTTTTATACCTTTGGATTTTGCGGAACTGTAATTTGCTGCGATTCCAACATATGTTTGGTGATAATGTTCATATTTGAAGTGATTTCCACTTGCTTACGCAAATCACGATCTAATATGATGCAGTTTAGATCATTGAAATCCATATTTAAATCGCTTTAGATATTGCAAGTCTTAAATCATAGACATTAGGCGTTGCTTAAGTTCTGAGCCTTGGGTCGCTATCTCATATGGATCTTTAGGAAGTTGCCTCCATCCAAAGCTCTTAGGTCGTTATAGGTATTTTTCACAAATATGACCTAAGACTCTAGATTGAAGATGAGTTAAGACATAGGATAGCAGATGCGACCTAAATCTGAAGATCGTGGTTATTGGTCGTTTGGGTGTTTGATGGTTTTAGGTCATTGGGAGGCAACCTGACTCTCCAAGCCCCAGAGCGACCTAAAATTTTAGATTTCAAAACAGCCTAAAACTTAGGATTATAATTGCGACCTAAAGTTTCTAATGCTTTGGATGATTTGAAACTTGAATGTTTGAATCTTGAAATCCAATGCTCCGGACACTTCATAATTTTCGCGACTTAGTTTCTGCACATGTCTCACCCTGTTTATCAGTACTCTATTTATGAATGAGGTCATTTGTGTAGAATGTCTACCAGTCATACAAGAATAAAGAAGACCTTGAGCAAGGACAACCCTCGAAAGCGCCATAGGTCGGACAAGCTCCTTGTGCCTGCCACTCAGAGCACTTCCAACTAACCCTCCTTGGCTACTTCTTTCGTTTCTCTAACTCTTGTCGACCTTCAAACAATCATTGTCAGACCTTGCTACACTCCCGGAGCGTGCAGCCCTGAATTTGTTGAACGGTTCGAGGGTTGGTGTCTACAGGAATTGCACTTTGATCAATTTGACGTGGATATATACCCATCTGACAAACTATCAATCCCTGATGATCTGGATATAATAATAAATCACTCACTGGCACAACTAGACGCTGCTAAGGATTGGCCGGGAAAGCTTTTTGACCTTATTAGAAACTACACGGCACACAAATTAGGTGTTTGGAATACCATTGCTTGTGATCTTCAGAGGCTAAACAGGGAGAACATTTAATGCATCTCTACTTTAGAGAAGGACAAAGCTGCGCTTATCCAGGCTCTCAAATCTCGGGATAAGATTATTGCCTCACTTTCCTAAGGGAATGTCAAGCCTGCGGGTTCAGAAGAAAAGAGTCAAAAGGTTGGCACATCTCTTTCTTCCTCTTCTTACATTGGCAAACTATATCCATGATCCAGTGATTCAAAGGTCAGCAAGAAGAAGAAAGGGATAAGGCTATGGCAGTCTTTTCTTCATCTTCCGTTATTTCCTTTTATGCATCATGCTATTTGACTGGTTGTATATGCGGGTGCCGACCCTCGCTTACTACTTTTATGCTATTTTGTGTCCGAAACCTCTATGTTGAACTTATGATGGTAATGCGCTCTACTTGTTGTACCTTAAGCTTTCATTTTTTTCTTTATCGTACTTTTTGCTTTGGATTAAGATCCAGCGACGATTTTTTGTCTTGCTGGGACGAACCATACTTTGAGCTAATACGCTTCGCACCACCTATTTTACAGAAGAGGATGAACAATTACATAGCATTGGACTTATACATCACCATCGATCGTCCATATCGATAGTGGGTTAGTTAATCATTCACAATGACTTACAACAAACTTTATCTTGAACTGAATAGAGTGCTTGTATTAATCCAATAGTTTAGAACTCAATGGAAATTATTTGCATGAACACGGTATTCTGATTCAAATTCGCATTAACGCTTAAAATCCGCTAATCAATTTAAAGACGATTGTCGGTTTCAAGCGTTGTCATTTTAATGATTTGCATTGTGATTTCAAGTTAATTGGTTTAATATGAACTTCGTCTACAATTTGGCTTGCTTAATTCATGTATTGGGGATTTTCATTGCTTAATTACACTGACTAACTCAAGCGCCGGTAGATTGAGAAGGAGTGCCCCGTGAGAGGACATTAGTTAGAACTCCAATGTTTGGTGTGATCGGATCAGGTACTTCCTGATGCTGACGATCAATCGGGTGCTCGTTACTTTTCCCACTTGAGGTTTTAAATGTTACGCAAACAGATTGATCATTCTTCACATCTGACTTTTTCAGATGTTACGCAAATGGATTGATCATTCTTCACATCTGACTTTTTCAGATGTTACGCAAATGGATTGATCATTCTTCACATCTAACTTTTTCAGATGTTACGCAAATGGATTGATCATTCTTCATATCTGACTTTTTTAGATGCTACCCAAATGGATTGATCATTCTTCACATCTGAAATGGATAGATCATTCTTCACATTTGACTTTTTCAAACGTTACGCAAATGGATTGATCATTCTTCACATCTGACTTTTTCAGATGCTATGCAAATGGATTGATCATTCTTCACATCTGACTTTTTAGATGTTATGCAAATGGATTGATCAATCTTTACATCTGACTTTTTCAGATACTACACAAATGGATTGATCATTCTTTACATCTGACTTTTTCAGATGCTACGCAAATGGATTGATCATTCTTCACATCTGACTTTTTCAAATGGTACACAAATGGATTGATCATTCTTTACATCTGACTTTTTCAGATGCTACGCAAATGGATTGATCATTCTTCACATCTGACTTTTTCTGATGTTATGCAAATGGATTAATCATTCTTCACATCTGACTTATTCAGATGTTATGCAAATGGATTGATCACTCTTCACATCTAACTTTTTTAGGTGCTATGGAAATGGATTGGGTGGCTGTTATATCATTTCACGGAGTAGCTATCAGTTTCTTTGTTGGATTTTCGACTTGCAAGCTATTTCTGTTTAGAAACTAGTGTTGTGAACTTCTCACTTAGGGAAGTGCCCCTTCGATAAAAGCTACAACTCTCATGTTTGTTTGTCGTGGCACTTGTTAGTTTCCTGGCTCTACGCGACTTTCCCATTCACTTTTCAAGGAGGTGTTTTTCTATCTTTGTATTTGTGCATGTCGATATTTACAGCATTTGGCTCTTGAACTAGCATTGTTGGGGTCACGATGTTACGGGAACAAGCGCTCGACAGATGGCCTGCAATGTGAAATCATCTTTTAAGAAAGTTTTGATTTAACATATAATTTTGCAAGCAAGGAATTCATTCAGACCAATATGCTCTTAGTCGTAGAGCTAATGTTCGGTGCATCACTTGCAGATTATTACAGACTGTTTACAAAAAAGTTTTGAATATAACAGAAAGTAAAACGTGAAGTTAAGCATGAACTAAAGCAGGAAATAGAGTATGAACTAAAGAGGTGGCGACGTTGATTGCTTATTCTGACCCATTTGAAATTGAGGCGCCACCAAAATTTGTCAGTTGACGATTGGCCTTGGATTGGTTTGAGCTCTGCCTGGCCCAGACTGATCATTTAATGCCCCCTGCCCCTGGGGAGTTGCTCAAGGATTCATGGCCTGCGGATTCTTTACATACTGCTGCAACCTGTTTTTCCTGATCAACTCCTCAATGAGGTTTTTCAGGTGTCGGCACTCATTAGTGTTATGACCAGGCTGGTTATGAAATCTGCAGAATTTTCCTGAGTTTGCTGTTTTGTCGCTTATCCTTATCAGATTTGGCTCAGCATACTCTTCAGAATTCTTTGTTGCAAGATAGATATTCTCAGGAGTGTCATTCAAAGGCGTCAGCTCTGATGAATTGAAAAGGCGGGAGTTCTTATTAGCCTTGTTGTCGTTCCCATCATTGGTGCGCTTCTGCTGTTGAGTATTCTTCTGACTATATTGGGTAACATTTTTGGGAGCCTCAAGAAGCAGGTTAGCATTAATAATCTGTAGAGACACAGGATTAGTGTCGACTCTCATGTACTCCTCGGCCTTTTTATAGAACTTCTCAAGCGTGTTTGGTTCTTTCATTTTAATCCATCTATCAAATTCGCTCCTTTCATCTATAGCGCCGATCAAGGACATGAGAATTATGTGAGGTTCTGGATTTATCACTTCGGACAAAGAGACGTTGAATCGACTGAGAAAAGCTTTAACAGATTCCCTTGGATTTTGCTTCATTGCTGAAAGTGTTATAGCATCCTTGGCTTTGGTAGCATATAAGCGGAACTGCTCCTTGAATTTTTTGGTCAAGTCAGAGAATCGGTCTATGGATTTAGGTGGCAGCTTTGTGAACCATAATGATGCAGCACCTTCTAAGTAGAGAGGAAAGTATGTGCATCTCATCTCATCAGCCGCCTTAGCTGCACTCATATGCATTCGTATTTGAATAGAAAATAGTTTGGATCAACAAGGCCATTGTACGGAGGCAAAGTCAGATGATTAAATTTCTTTGGACACTCTGCTTTAAGGATTCTTTCAGTGAATGGAATCCTATCGGGACAGAAGTCCCATTCCCTTTCATCGCCATTGCCAGCTTGATTCTTCTTCATGATTTTTTCTATCATGTCTGAGATGTACTCTTCAGTGTTATGACGCTCTGCAAAGCTGAGCTCTTTACCAAATGTTCGTCTAGGCATGCGATCCTAGTTAGAGAGTTCAGGTCTTTTATCTTCCCGGTGAGGAGGTGCCCTTGTGATGGGGATTGGTAACCTTTTAGCCTTTCATCTCGGAAGCTTTTGGCTTCGAGTTTTCAACATTAACTTCATCCTTGTCACTCACTCGATCATTGTTGTTTTCAATGTTGTTGTGGCAATTAAGATTAGAAGCAGACGAGTTATCATTTTCTTCGAGATCAACATGGACTTTCGGAGGGGCTGGATTTGATCGAGCATTAAGGATGGCATCAAGTTTCTCCACCATAGCTTTAGTGGACGCATCCATTCATTGATTCATGTTGGCACAGCGGCATTCAGCTCACTTTTAGTCACACCAGCTCCATTTACCGAGTCTTCAGTAACTTCGAAGCGGTTAGTAAATGGAGTTTCTTCATTAGCAATGTTGTCGGTATTGCCAACATTTTTGCTCATGTTCTTCTTATATTTTGCCATGATTTCGGAAAAGGATGCGGTTTATAACTTCAATGCAAGGCTTTTAGACTTGAGAAAAGTATGGAGGAAGGAGATGCGAGCATGGCCCCACGGTGGGCGCCAAATGTTAAAATCCAAATTAGGTTTCAACACCAAAGTGCGAAAATTGCACTCACCAATCAATAAGAAAAGAGGCCATAATTCACAACAAAAGTAAAGAGGCACAAGTTTTATAGTGGTTCAATCTTAAGAAAGATCTACGTCCACTTTCACAATAATTACCATTATCAACTCAAAGGTTACATATCTAGGATCATTCAAAAGTACATTCATATTGCTCATTACACAGTAGCAACATTTTAATTAGCACAAATTCGCAGAGAAATAGGTGAATTCCACAATATGAAAGGAGAATAGTGGGAGATCTTCAATCTCTAAGATGCTTGACCACTCTTGATTGATCCCATGATGAACTTCATGCTTAATCTTCAATTGGAGATGTTAAGAGAGATGGAAATCACTTAGAGATGCTTAGGATTTAATTGGGCAACTCTTCAGGGTCATCGAATTCGGTCCCCTCCCCCCTCCCCCGAATGAAGGAATGAGGGGTTATTTATAGGTGAGATTCAGGCCAGGTGGCAGAGTCGTAATTATGTCATATCTTCCTTAGGCCGCTAGGCGACCTAAAAGCCTTGTTCCATTGTTCCACGACCTTAAATCCATCAGCGCGAGCTAAACCAAGTCGTAACGTGATATTGCAAGGCGGAACTACCTCGGGGATTGCGGAATGACCTACGATCCCCCTAGCTTCCCCAAACTTGCTTTGCTAGGTCGTAGAACGACCTGAGAATCATTACGGCATGGCTTAACACTTGTGAACGACCTAAGGACCTCTTGCGGTCTAAAAGACGGGCGATCTGAAGAGCAGGACATGTTTTATGCTTTAATGGGCTAGAATGCTTGGCAAGTTGACGACCCAAAAGCTCTTATGGGCTAGAGATCAGGACGACCTAAAAATCCTCAGACGATCTAGAGGGTTAGAACGACCTAGGGGCCATACAACCTCTGAAACGAGCCAAGGCGCGGATGGACTTAATGATTTTCCCCCTTTTCATGGTTTAAAAGCTCACGACCTACTATTGCTTTTGTGAGAACGACCTAAGCTTGTCTGTCATTTCTGACCCATACTTTGTGGGTTAACATGTATTTTATTTCTTGAAAATAATAGCCTTCGCAGTATCTAGCTCCTTCAAAGCCTCATCCTTAGTTGTGGATAGGGAGGAAACATGAGTCTATAAAGCTCGATTTTCTATGAGCTCTAACATTTAAGAAATATCTTCTTGTGAAAAAAACCCATGCCTAATAAGGCGCAAAAAAAAAGAAATAAATGAAAAAAGAAAATGGAATTGTTAGGAGGGAACAACGGTCAAAGAATTACCGATAGCTGCTGAATAATAATGGTTTTCGGACTATGAGGTGCTAGGAGGAATATATGGGTAAGAAAATGAAGGAGAATAACAATATCTTTCACTAAGTCAGGAAAAGCAGTCTCCGGAAAGGAAGGGGCAGAAGAGACAATGATATTGGAACTAGTAAGAGGAAATTGAGGGAGACCTATTGCCTTATTTGTTTTATTCGAAGAAATAGAAGAACTAGAAAGGTTGATGTACGATGAAGGATCTGCTTCTATAAGAGGAGCAGTTACCAAAATTTCTCTTTCAGCATTCAGTTGGGAACCGCTGGAAGGTTGTATAGAAGCTATAGTGGTAATTGTTATACTCCGGCTCTCACCTTCAAAGTAGCAACCGATACAGAATCAGTAGCATTGGCTTTTTTTTTCTAGTTTGATCTTCAGCTAGAGATTCAAAAATATTTTTCACGCGGTCGCCTTAACATCATAAATTTCATATTATTTCCTTGGCCTTTGAGGCAAGGCAAGGGGAAGCACCGGAAAGAATAGCAACAAGAAGGGCATCGAAAGCAGTAATTGAAACAAAAGGGAGTTACTGAGGAATGAAACAAATAATTATTTGAAACTTAAAAAAAAATCAAAGTCTACCAGAAGTACCACGATTTATAGGCGACATGCTTGTATGAGGGTCACCCTTCAACAAATAGAAAACTCCCTTCGGAGGACAAACCATCACGGGAGGATGCCCAAGTATCTTCTGGCCCGGTGGAAGAAATGGAATGTTTTATAAGCATGTTGAAAGTTAAGAGAGAAATCCTCTTCCCGAGTATAGAAGAAGCGGCTTCCCGCTTGCCCATTACCTTTCCGGTTTTGGCGTTGGGCGCCTTTGGGATGGCTCCTAGAAAATCAACCATAACCATAATGATTGAGAAAAATCGAGTCGAATACGAAATGTTGTAACAAAAATATCAAAAATAATTACTAAGTTTTGTGAAAGTTCTGAATATGCCTAAAGGACATTCTATATAGAAAAATAGATTATTCTAGCCTTGGATTTGTTGATACTTTCGCCGATGAGCTTCAGCGAAGGTCTTGCTATATAAATATAAGGATTTACTTTTCTTAACTTGGCTAGGTGAACTAATTGTTACAGAGCAAGAGCGCCCAAAGAAGATCTTCATATTCTTGGGAAGGACTCCCAATCCAAGTAAATAGGTGTATGAGTTAGGTGAAAGTTGGATCAGAGCGATATTAAGATGGCGAAGAAGTGTGAGATAAAGGGAGGAAAAGGGATAGAATCTCTATGCCATGTATGAAGGGCAGTATATGCAAAAATCCCTCTAGAGGGTTATTGATAATATATTCTGCTTTGCGGAGGATTGCAACGGCACTAGTAATACCAAAGTCTTCAAGAATGGAATTAACTTATGTTTGTGTCAAAACAAAAGAATGCATCTCAATAGCAATAACTTTCTTCAGAGCCTCATTCGGAATAGGATAAGAAGTCTCGCTTATAACAAGGGTTTTTGGAGCTAGACTTCTTTGATTTCCTCTTGTCAGACATAATGCTGCCATGTGACATCATTTCTGTTACAATAATTGGTAGAAGGGTAAGAATATGCTTATAGATGAAGCCATCCTCTATCCCTACTAAAACTCTTCAGACACTATAATAACTATTCTATTTCACTCAAATTAGGTATGCTGAAAGGTTTTGGTAAGGACAGGAAAGGTCCTATTATCAAAATTGGGTTAACACACCCAAGTTATTACGATTAATCTTCCCATAATAAAGACTGTGGGTTTAAAACCGGTTACTAAGAAGACCTAAAAGTGTCACATCTAATTGAGGTCGAACAAGTTGAATTTTGATCCTAGAAAAATTCATTCTAATAAACATAATACCCTAAGTTATTAGGAGAATAACTGGATCGAAGTTTAGAATTAAGTACGACTTCAATTAAAAGCATGAACACTTGTAGTTTCCGTAGTTAATTTCAATATCGACAAAAATAAAATCGATTTCGAAATAAAAGTCAAAATTTTGAAGCTTTAAGGGAGATATCAAATTTAAAATGATCTTAAAGCTAAAATTTGAGATCGAAAAGGAGATATTCACCTTTATCTTCATATATGATGGGTTAGAACTGTAATGGCCTACAAATTCGTACCTTTTGAGTCGACTGAATACAACACACTCCAACCCACATTGCACGAAAATACGAATATTTAGGTTTAAATAAGAAAAGATAGAACTGAACAACAAAACATAATCTCACAATCGCAACGGAATAAAATATAATATATATAATAATCTTTGGAAATACAAAACTGTATCTGTACTTACATACATCATAAGAGTACATCACATATACAACACAACAGAAATAAACTCTATATATCTATCGTTGAAGCCTCCTACTCCATGCTTCTCTAGTGTATGTGTAAAATCCTGAACTACTTGACTGGCTATACAAATTTGGACACACGGGAGATTAGGAAAAACATAGAAAAATAAACTATGGGTCCGTCATGGGACTGTTGTGAGTAAATGATTTTAAACAGCTTCAGAAATAAAAGGGTATCTCATAACACCATGCCACACAAACATGGAACGAGTTTTTCCCTTAGGAGTACCAAAACACTTTGTATACATCAAAATCAGATTATATGATAGTGTCTAAGGTTTTCAAAATAAATTTGAATCTAGGGAAATGCTTGCATCTCACATTTCGCTACATATTTTACAAACAAAACCGCATGGTGCTTATGGATAACGGATTTCCAACTATGATATGGTATGAAACCACCTTTCGATAGTGTATCTCTAGGGAGGAATACACCGGGTTCAACAAGAATGTCTTGTAACCCGGCCATACATGACCAGTTACTCATTCCTCTTAAGTGTACCGAATGTATTGTCACCAACGGTTGGGCTCAAACCACCATTTATGAAGCATACAACAGCGATGGAATAAAGAAGTAAGTGAATATCTCTAGATATGTTACATACACCCTAACGGAAGCGACCCACATATCGATGCTGCCTGCCTTTAATTTTTGTCATTTCCAGGTTGTGAAGCTTGAGGCCAAACTTTCCTTAAGACATGTCACATCTTCCTTCACTTTTAATTCCACATCGTCAAACCCGTCAAATCACAAATTGATTTCGCCAAAAATATCACTGGTGCAAAGCTAAGAGAAACAAATTCCTCTGCCACCAACGTAAATATATTTGAAGAGATCAATCGTACGCGATCTGTTAGGCAAACTTTGTCATACATTCGTCGATACAAGTTGTCTTGGGACTTGACAAACCAAAAGCTATATCTTGTAAATCCATCTTAAGCCATTTCTACCTAGGATCGACAGAACAACCCTTGCATAAACTACATCTTCAATGTCTACAATAATCTGACACATAATGTAAAAATCGGGTTGAAGTAAAATTTAGATTCCGGACTCTTCAAAACGACAAAGTTAATATCTTTTAGGGTCAAGTGATACTTAATAGCAATTAAGGTAACATATTTCATATGGATTTCCATATTCAAATTAACTCTTATGACTTGTCTACCAGAATTTTATTTTTTTATATAATATACATATTCCAGATTTAAACAATGATCTATACAAGGTGATTTAAACATGTTAATTTAAACTATTCAAGTTTATTGGGTCATATTACAACATAACAATCAATCCAATCACAAATCAATTATCACAACATATTTTGTCGATTACAGCTCGACAATTCAAATCCAACCAATCGCCGTTCATAAATCAATAAATCTTGGATAATGGTTATGTCTAGAATTTCCTTTCTTTTAGATAATAATTAATTAAATCTTTGTTAAAATGGAAAGTAAATGTTACTTTCTTGAATTCGACATAGTCGATTTCTAACTCAAAATCTCTTTTCGATTTATTTTTCGAACTTTGAAATAGTACCATCATTACAGGTCAACCCAATTTCCCTTACCCTTTGATAATTAACTTATCATTAACACTTACTTACTTAATTAATCAATTTTAAAACATCCTCCTTAGATAATTCATCCAATTTTAAATTACTATTTAATTGGATAATTAACTTTCCAAAAAATTGTTAATTAAAACATTAATTAACTTTCAATATTCATTAAAGAAAATAATTAAATTAAATGATTCTAGTTACAAATGTAATAACTTTAATTATTATTAATTAAAATAATAATTAACATTGACTAAAATAAAAGTAGTTAATTCCATCATTAACTAAAGATAAAACAGTTAATTATAATTAGAAATAAGTAGCTTTATAACCATCAACTCAAAAGTTATCTTTAAACAAAGTTGATTAAAAGATTAATTAACTTTAATAAAACATTATTAAGTTTTAAACAACCATTTGTTAAAACCTTTTCTATTAAATTAATTTAAAACAATTTAATTTATAATCAAATTCCATTTTAAACAGTTGATTTAAATCAACCTAAAAACAACCTGATTAACTGATTACAAATAACCTTTCCTTTTAAATTAATTAATTTAAAATAATTCATTTAATAGTTTCTATAAACAATTTATATCAAACTATTAAAACTTAAGTTTATTTCTGAGTTACTTTACATAAATTATAATTTAGCAGTTCCGACAACATATAGCAATTCTTTTTAACAGACGACATTCAGGTCGTTGACCCAATTTACACAAACAACTATGTAAATACAATTCTATATTATCAATTGATAATATAATATATCAACAACATATATTTATTGATAAAATTTGTCAAACTAACATAATAGTAGAATGGTGTTTATTTCTCCTAGCAGGGTATCCAGAATAATTCGGTTTATTCAATTTATAGTGGAGCGATGTTTATTTCCACTAAAAGATGTCAAATTAAAATATATAATTACGATTAACATAATTAAACACAAATTAATTAAATACTTGAACAAACAATTCAAAATCTACTTAATTTACAAATTATTACAGATCAATTATTACAAATTACATGTTTATTTAGTACAACGACTAGATTTACGCTTACAAATAAATATAATTATTTATAAAGTTTAAACCTATTTATAGTTGCTTAACAAATTCAGTTTATTAAATTCCATTTATACTTGTCAACTAAATCGAGTTGTATTCAAAACAATCTAGTTATGTACAATTTCAAACATGACTCAAGTACACAAGCACTTGCCAAATCTAGGCGTGTTTTCGATGATATTTAAATTTAGAATTAAATATAAATCACTCTTTTCTTTTTCTTTTTTTAATAAAGAAGTGGGTAGAGCCTAGCCCATCAGGCTAATCCACTAACACACCACACACCCTCTCTTCATTTGTTGCTGCTTCCCATTCATCTTCTCTTTAGCCTTTCTTACTTTTCTTCTCTTCCTTTTTTTTTAAATTGGGCCAAGCCCAACCCACTTATACTCACGCAGCAACTCCCTTTTTTCTTATTCTATGCTTTCAAAATCTAATAACAATACACAAAGAAGAAAACCAGCCCAAAACGTGTGCATCCTCTCCCCTATGCATGCGCACATGACCTCCGGCCACACAACGACTATCGCGCTACCTCCAACAAGTAACACTGTCACCCCAGGCTATCCATGACCGGTCACTTCAGCCCAAAAACTCCTCCTTCTCAAAAACACTACCTATAACCATTAAACCCAAAAAGTAGCTTCCAGGTCGTCTCACAAATCGACCTCCTCAGGTCGCCTCTGGCCATCATACAACCTGTCACCGCTGCCATATGATTCCTCATCCACACGACCTCCTCGCCATCGAGTTTGATCGACCTCGATCACTCCTCCACCCCATACAGTTGATTTAAAAACCCCA
The DNA here is from genome assembly GCA_030737875.1 of Allium sativum. NCBI lineage: Eukaryota > Viridiplantae > Streptophyta > Magnoliopsida > Asparagales > Amaryllidaceae > Allium > Allium sativum. The sequence continues at coordinate 12,318,209 of CM060927.1, read as the reverse complement.
TAGCCAAAACTACCCCAAAACATAAATCGACTTGGCCTGGCCTCCTCCGACCACCAGAAAACTTATCACTTCACCCACACCTCCTGCTAACCCCTAGGGAGATTCACCAATGATAGTTTACAATTTTATTGACATAGATTCACGAATTAAATTTTCAAACCCAAATCAAACATTAAATCCTAGCACAAAATATAGGAAACTAAAAATTAAGATCTTTGCTTTAAAAATCATGTTGAAGGATGGAGTTTGAGATGTTGATAACTATTCCTTAAAAATCAACTATTTATTTTTGTCAAAATTTTGGTTATTCACTGTATTTTGCAAATATATAAATACATAATCAACTAAAATTCTTCCAACCATTTTTAATTCAAATTACAGGTATTTTGCATTTAATTAGTAGTTGAAAACATCCTATGAAATCAAATGGTTTCCGAGTTATTGAATTTTTAAGCAAAATAGTGGTTTTGAAATATATAGTGCCTTAGTTTTTGGCTTTAGAAAAATTGCTTCTAGGCTTTTCAAAAATCTTTCCCATCATTTAGTGATAGGTTTAAAACATGAAACATGTTATATAGACACCAGTGAATTTACATATTCAATATAAAATCATAACATGGTTTCAAATGGGGATACAAGTGAAGTTTACTCCCATAAAAGGTCCTCTATTTTTCACTCACTGGTTCCAGATTTTCAAGTCTTATTTGCTTCCATTTTCTTTCAAGTTTAGTTCAAGTTCAACTAGATTTTGTGAGAGATATTGTGAAGTATCCTAGTGTGTTTATAGGTGAAACAAAATGATAAAATATGGCTTGGCATATAGGATTTCGATAGGGTATATATAGGAGATGTTTTTGCTGTTTTTATTTTGATGGAAAAGATGTGCTTAGGTTGCTGCACAGAAGCTTTGAAAAGAATGTGCTACCCCCAATAATAATAATGGGCTCCTAAACAAGCAAGACTAGATGTACCCTAATTACTACCCAAATTGATCGGCTCCCTATCCCGTAGATACCCTATGCTGGCCCCACAGTAGGATGTATCACTTCCTAAAGTGGCAACCCCATTATTTTCAAGATGCACAGCCGTATCTACTGATGTCACAGCGTCTTATTATCCCAAGTCAAGCGGATTCTTGCACACACATGAGTCCAACAGAATGCGCCGTCAACACCCGCACTCAAGTGACCTCTTATAACCAACTCAGTAAGCATGCCCTGATCCCTACCTTGTTCGGGGTTCCCCTTTTGATACCAAGATAGGTTACTGACTGATACGGGTCCACACAACAGATGATACAAGTCACCCCCTAGGCTTGCATCCCCACTACTAGGATTTTGACAGGTTATGCCTAACAGATTAATAAGCCCGCATAGACCCACCATGTAAAACAGGTTAAGTTTGTCGGGTTTACATAATCCCCCATAGATTCAAGCTAGTTTACTTAACCCCCCATTGATTCAAGCAAGTTTACTTAACCCTTACACAATTTTGACAGGTTCATATAACCCCCTACGGATTTAAACAGGTTAAGTATTACAGGTTATTACCATTTTCCATTTATGCATGTTAATGCACCAGACCTCTCACATTAAGTCGACCACTTATGGATGTGGGATATGTCGGTCGATTCCGGGCAGACTTCTACCACAAGTCGGACTTAACCTCATGTCTTAGCACCATTATGTGTACATTTATGCACTAGACCCCTCACATTAGATTAACCACTTGTGGATGTTGGATTTTCCAAGAGGTTCCGGGCACACTTCTACCACAAGCGTAATCTAACCTCGTGTCTAAGTGCAGTTACGGTTTCTATTTGCTATAAATTTAGGCATGTTTATTCTTAAATAATTTTTCATGTTCATCCAAGGTTATGCCCCAAATCCCAGTCTGGTCCACGATACAAGTTATGCCCCAAATTAAAGTTTTAGATCAAGGTATAAATTATGCCCCTAAATCCCAGTCACGTTTTACAATACAAATTATGCACCAATATCATTCCTAACCATTCCCAATTTTGTTCGTCCGCGTATTTCAGTGGTAGGCCTAAGCTCGAAGGTAGCCTGGCTATAAAAATAAAATGGGAAGGAGGTAGAGAAGAGAACAGAAGTAGGCATAATAACAAAACATGAATATGATGACAGAAATAAGCATAATGACAGAATAGGCATATCCTAACAGAATAGGCATATGATAACAAAATGAGCACAATGGAGATAGGCACAAAAGGGATGAACAGTAGATCAGGCGTACAAGTAATGGCAGATCTGTTTAATTATGATTCAGGTTACTAACAGACATAGGTTTAGATCCAAACTTACAAACAAGTCAGGATTACTTATTAAATGTTTATATCTAACATAAACTCACTGTGACCGGATCTAAAGAACAGAGAAATGACTGTTGATGTTGTAGCAGAGATTCTTGTATGTTTATAAGTTGTTGTTGCAGAAGAATAGGCCAATTCAATCTAAGTTGGGGAAGCACCTCGTTGTCTCTAATGTTTTTGATGAATAAAACAATAGAAATGAGGTCCTATTTATAGCCTAATGTCAACAAATTCGGTCAAGAAACGAGTCCAAGTTCACAAAAATGGATCTGCCCCAGATCCGGGTGGGGCCGACCCTAGGGTCGACACCCCCTTATAGGGGTCGACACCCATGAGGAATGGAGTCTGCCACTAACGGATCGATTTCCCTCCCTTTCCCGCTCTTCGATTTTTGATTTTCTGAGTTGATTTGTTTATATTTTTTTTGCTTATATGTATATAAACTTCAAACCTTAATATCTTCTTCATACGATGTCCAATTTACGCAAAACTCAATGTCTATCTTAAGCAGAATTCCGAGACGAACGCAATGGCGCAGTCCATTTTACTTAATTCCCAATATTTAATTAAGTATTTTTTAGTTTATCGTTATAGTATTCTTTAAAATTACGGGTTGTTATAAGGTCATACAATTTTGAGGTGTTAACCAAATTTTTGGCTACAAAAGTAAACATTGATACATTAACAGGATCCATATGTCGAGCATCTGAATGTCAAAAAGACAAACCCCAAAGTGTAAGTTTAGCAGTAAACTTATAATCCCAACATTCAGAGTACGAGAAATATAAAGAGATGCACAACTTTTATATTGGTTGGGAACTAACACCTACGTCCACTTTATAATAATCATTCATCATAGTTTCATCGATTACAATGTTTGTACAAGTTTAGACAATTTGTGTATACAAAGTTGAACAATTGAATAACAGATAACTTGTTAATTCATAACTTTGACCAAAATTCCCTTCTTCTTCATTCAGTCAAAGTGTGTATCGATGTCCAAGAAATAGCTCTAATGTCCAAGAGTATGCAAATATGTCCAAAAGCAAGCCAAAAGTCCAATTGAATGTCCAAAATTTGTAAGCAAATGCTTATGTAATGTTTATAAACCCATGGAGATGTCCAAAGTCATGAAGATGATGATGGTAGTCATTAATGGTGCTTGAAAGCTTCAATTCCGTATGCCAAAGTATGGGAAAAGTCCAAAAATGCCAACTCCTAAGAATGCCAAGAAATGGGGTACTTATGGGTGAGTTTTAAAGGCTTCAGCCTGAATTTCGCATACTGAGGAGATGCAAAATTCATTTCCTGAAAAGATAGCCAAAAAACCATGTTGTCCGAGAAATTTCGCATCCCGAAGTGGTGAAAATTTGTATCCTCAAAAATGTTTGAGCAACCCATGCTGATCAACACATTTCCAATGATCCACACGCAAAAAAACAAGTGCTAAAAACCACCTGCCAAAAACCAAGTTTCGAATCCCGGTGCTCGAACCAAGTTTTCGCATCCCAGATCTTCGACTCACACATGGGAAAAATCGCATCCCACCTTATGCAATCCGATGTTTTTGAGATGCCAGATCACTTCACATCCCAACCTTGCCAAATCCTTCTATCCGATTCCACGATGCGAACTCATAGTTTTTCGCATCCGCTCTGACACGATCAGGCCAATTCGCTTTGCTAATTTTGGAGCCGGGATTTCATATCCCATGCCAAGTCGAGTTCCACAATTTTGTATCCCGTGTCGCACTTGAGATTTTGAGTGATTCGCATATGATTTTGCATCCGATCAATAATGCAAAATCCCAAAAAAGCTGTGTCAAATTCCCGAGCTTGCTGAGGAAAGCATGTGGACGGGGAAATCCGAGTTTTTGCTGTGTCGATCAACTAATTCCATCATGCAAAATCCAAGATTTGCCCAATGCTAGATTTTATCAAACCAAGTTGTGTAAGCGATTTTAAGTGATCATTCCATGCCGATAAGTTGTTTCCGAGTGCGCGAAGCCAGAATTTACCAGAATCCACATATTTTTCCACGAAGAGTTTTGCTACGTTATCGAACCGGCACGCTCAAGGATTTTGAGCTGATAGGACCGAGTCGATCATGTAATTCTACAATCTTTGATTTTCCGAGTTTAACAACGATGATTTCACGAATCGATTTATTGATTGAAGGAAAATGTGTTTTGCGAGTAAACTAGAATTCCAGAAATCTAAAAACCAAAGCCAGGAAAAGTTTGAAGTGAACTGCTATAATTAGAAGAAAAAAAAGATCCACGATCGCGCAGGATCGTATTAACCAGAAATAACGATCGCATCAGGTCGTATTAACAATGAAAATAGAAAACAAAAAAGCCTGAAATCCAATGAAAGGCAACGATCGCTCCGGATCGCTACTTGAGAGATAACCAGAATATCTGAATGACCAGAATAATCGATGTAACTGAGATAGCCAAAGGACCAAGGAGGCCCGATATCCAGAATAACCAAAGTAGCCAAAATAACCAGGGAACTGCAGGGGTCCAAGAACCTAAATAACTAGAATAACCATAGCCAGGAAATCGGGAAAACCCGAAATCCGTAAATCCAGAGTAACCAATAACTAGATAATCAGATAACCAGATAAGTTCAAGGCGATCTTGGCAAGGTTAGACGACTAAGAATAGTCAGAAGAGTCCAAGGCGGCCTTGCTGGGGTAAAAAGACCAAGGATAGCCAGAATAGTCTAAGGCGACCTTGCCAGGACAAGACGACCAAGGATAGGCAAAATAGTCAAAGGCGGCCTTTCCGAGGCAAAATGACCAAGGATAACTAGAATAGTCCAAGGCGGCCTTGTCGGAGCAAGACGACCAAGGATTGCCAGAAACTGTGGACTAGAGTCTTAGAGTTCACAATCCAGTTTTATATTTCCTTAACCCCTCCCCTTCCGTTGGGATCCCGACAAATGAAGTAATTTTTATTAATGTTATAAAACTTGAAGTTTTTAGTAAAACCAAAAAGAAAACTTAATGGTTTATCATCTGTAAAGAGCATGCCTACGGATGCTTGTTCCCGTATATAGGTATGCAGACTTATCCATTTTTGATTTCAAATTCGTTCGTGGAGGAGACCAAGTGGTTTATTGCTTGTAAAGCGCATGCCCAGGGATGCTTGTTCCCATAAAATGGGTAAGCAAACTTAGCCATTCCGGTTCCAAAACCAGAGTCATCTCAAGACGGCGTTAGCGAAGCAAGACGATCAAGAGTAGCCAGAAAGGTTCAAGGCGGCCTTATTAAAGTAAGACGACCAAGAAAAGCCAGAATAAATCCATTTTATTAATAACCAGGGGATGATAGTGTACTGTCAAGCAAAGAGAATTCCTAGGGATTATAATATCTCCCATACATGGGTAGGTCGACTGAACCATCTATAATCAGAAAACCAAGAAGATATATCCAAAGGGCCGGAGCCTACAAAGCCAAAACCATGGCTCGGAGCCTAAATATTCAAATCCAGAGAAAGCCAGGGCCAAACCATAAGCTCGAGAAGCCAAGAAAACTAAAAGCCGAAAAACCAAAAGTAGGAAAGCCATAAGTGGGAAAACCGTCATCCAAAAGCCAAAAGTTGGAGAAAGCAAAAGAACCAAATCCAAGAAGTCAAAAAAGATCAAAACCAAGAAACCCAAGAACCAACAAGAGCGAAAACCAAGATACCAAAGAGCCAAAACAAAAACCCAAAAAGCCAAGCAGAACCAAGCAACCAAAATATCCACAATGCCAGAAGACCAGAAACCACAAGACAAAAGATACTGATGTCCGAGAGGCCTGAATCTGAGACACCAAATCCATAATTGAGATCAACTTATAATTATGTCACCGGGACGAGTGCTGGTCCAGGGCCTATCCTAAGTAGCATGGGGGGTGCCTGTCCTGACATTACAGCTCGAGTCCGAACAAACCATGCCAGCTCAACGCATCTGACACGCTCCTAAATCATATCCCTGAGATGTCGACAATCTTTGTATTATGACCATTAATATAATGAAACAAGCAATGCTGACCAGTATCCTTTTTCTTTGAGTCGACTCCCTTGTGGGAGGCTTTCTGAAAGGAGCACTGGGATGAACCTCCAAGTAAATCTCTTCGGGGGTGTGAGTAAGATCTGAATAAGATGGGAACTTAGGTTACTTCCAAGCCATTGATTGATCATTCCCCAAAGGAGGTTTACTTGTACTAGAATTCTTAGCTTTATCAAAATTAGACAGCTTCCCTCCCTTAACCACATTAGCTTTAGAACCTTTTTGTCAGTCCTCGCACCCACATCCCGAAGAAACCATTTTGCTTCAAAGTAGAATTCACCAAAATTCCTCGGCGGTACCGATGCAATGAAGTTTTGATGTCAGACTTGTCCATAACATCAGAGACTACGACCATCAAAACCATGGACGGATCAGGTCCGTCGACCAATGCAACGGTCGCATTAAACCTTTTCAAGAATTTACACAGAGTCTCGCCGGATTTCTTCTTGATTGCTATTAGATTCATAATGCTTTTTGGACGAGTGATGTGAACTTTGAACCGCACGACGAACTTACCAACCAAAACATTACAAAAGTGAACGGAATCTGTTTCCAACTGCTTAAATCACATGGCAGCAAAGTCTGTAAAGTAAAGCGGATAACACTTTTCTAAGACGCTTTCCAAAGCGGGGAGAACCTCCACATATGATACATAGCACATCAAGTGAGTAGTCGGATCCTTTCGACTATCATAAGCTTCCAACACCGGTAATTTGAAGTCTAGTGCGTTGCAAGAATTCCTTATATCCAAAGAGAACAGACTGCGAGTAATACAATCCAAATCCAAAGAAGAGGCACCGCCTCGAGTAAATCAACAAATAACGTCTGTGATTTGAGATCCATTACCAAAAGCGAGCAGCCGATTCAAGTTATCTAAAGTGACACTATTGCCTTCAATGTTTAAGTCCATGTTAACAACCGGTTGATTTACAAGAAGAAATTCCAGTTGAATCCCAACCCGAGGAGGCACATCGGGCACAATCCTTACTCCCAGAACAGTGAGATCACTACAATCCAAAGCTATGCACAAAGGAGCTTGAACCACATTACCAATGTCGGAGCCCGCGACCTAACCAACCACGTCATTGGCTGAAGTGATGTCGGGATTAGTGGTGCCTCCAAGTGTAGCGGGAACGGCACTGGTCCGAAGATCAATGTCGCCCTGCTGATTAGTTTGCGAGGTTTACCCTAGTTACGAGTTGCTACTTGCGGAATGCTATTTGTCTCGATAATGTTTACTTGGTCAGCCTACCTTCCTGTACTTTCGAGTCTAGCTTCAATCCGAGTGAGAAAAGTAGTCATCGCTTCTTCCTGTCGCTCGAGTCAAGCGTTGAAATCCATAGCCAAATTCTTAATCATCCTGTCAACGTCGTCTCGAGTGGTGTAATTCAAGTGATTGCCAATCGAAGAAAGTTCTTAACTTCCTTCACCTCCAGTACCTTGAGCTTCAACAATAGCGTTGTTGACGTCAAAAGTTGGTCACTAGTGACGATCAACCCCCAATCGCGTGATCAACACACGACTAAAGATAAAAAATGCAATAACAAAGTAAAAGAATGGGGAGCACATACAGAATTTTTATAGTGGTTCGGCAAAGGCAATGCCTACGTCCACTTTATATATTATTTCTTTTTTTCTTTTCATTACAAGTACAATGTTTCTTCTGTTTGAAGAAAAGAAGGGAAATGATTATCTTCTTTTCTTCCTTTTGAGAGATTGAAATTCTGGAGAAGAGTAGAGATGAAAAGCTTATAGAAGCCGTCTTGCCAAAAGAAGTCTTTTTTTTCTCTTTAAGCTTGGAGGTATTTATAGGTGGAAAATGCAACTTAGGCTGTTGTGAAATGGTCCGGCCATTTCGGGAAGGCCCGGACACGTGGAGTCAATCCATTGGCTCGAGTGCGGCTGAAAGACTAACTCCACTGTTCATAAATAGTATCCTCGGAAGTTGTGGCTGACGTGGCATCCATGAAGAGGTATATCAAAAGTAGAGCTTTGTCTGCATATGGTTGACCGCCTTTATCTCCTTGGAAGTCGGAATATTAAGTGGACTGGCTCTATAGAAGATTTCCACGCTGGCCCGAAATAATCGGTCGACTCACTCCGATAAACTCGGTCGACTGGGAGGCCTATTCCTCAGGAGTGAGCTGTTATTTGTTGAATCTGGACGTGGACCGATGTGTGAATGTTTTGGACCCATTATTGGCTGTTGGGCTTCCTGAAATGCGGCTTTGTATTTGACTGCGCGTTTGGACTTTGCTCGTTGAGACTCTTGCCAAAAAGAGGGTTAACACTTTGCCCCTCAAAATGCGTCTTCATCGACAGAGGGAGGTATGTTCTGAAATCTGGACCGAAGTACAAACGCTCGAGCTGCTATGGTCGCGCCGGACCATATTAAGGCCAGAAAACCGACGGTCCGATGTTGTATTAAGACCAGAAAACCGACAACCATCGGGAACCGTATTAAGGCCGAGATAACGGTTGCCATAAGAATTGGTTCCTGCAAATACAAAACAAACCATTCTCGTTTGGAGAAGGGTGATGGGTCGAGCATTTTATTCCACTTGGCTTTAGAGGGTGGCGAGCATAAACCATGCTCGGCTTCGTGGCGAGCATAAACCATGCTCGACTTAGTGGCGAGCATAAACCATGCTCGGCTTAGTGGCGAACGCTAATCTGGTTCGGCTTAGATAGGGCAAGCATTAACCATACTCGGCTTAAGGCAAGTGTTTCTCATGCTCGACTCATGTTAGATTAGTTAGTTTAACGAGCTATGCACGCTCGTGGTGTAAAGAAAGAGAGCGTAATCCACACTCTTGTTTAAGAAAATGTGACCTCACTCACTTGAAGGAGTAGGTGTTTGAAGTGGTGGTGGGCTTTCGCGCTAACCACATAGAACGGGGGGGCAAGCATTAACCATGCTTGGCTTAGAAATTTTACAAGACGGTCTACTTTTGCAAAAAGTAAAGTTCATAACTGCTAAGCAACTGTTACAAAGAAATTCTACGGGGACAGTGATTGATTATAGAGCATCAAGGCGTCCTTGTTATTGAAAGAAATACATCGAAAGAAAAGATAAAGAGTCTAACTAATGATAATTCCGCGAGTGCTAGTCTGAGGGTCCTTTCCATTTCTAGGAGCTTGCGGACCAACCTGAGGAGCTTGGGCAGAAGGTCGCGGCGGCATGGCCGGGGCGCGATCTTTGACATATTCAGCGAGTTCCCCTTTTCTGACTCGTCCTTTGATGAGATCGCGCAGATGTCGACAATCATTTGTATTATGTCCAGCTACGTTGTTGAATATACAATGCTTGCTAGAATCAAGTTCCATCTGGGTCGGTTCTCGTCGAGGTGGCCTTGGAGTGGGGAAGGACTCGCGCATATTGAGATAGTTATCGAGCAAAGAGGAATTGAGCTCGGTATACAGATCGTACTTGTTTTCATTTCGAGGTCAGACATCACGTTCACCCTTTTTCGGGACCTTTCCTCTTCCTTTATTCTGGCCATTGCCATTGAGTGGACCTTGTTGTTTGGCTACTAAAACTTCAAGGCTCTCCATTTCAAGGCTGGCATCCTATTGTCGGAGGAATCTCTTGGCCTCGGAGTAAAAAATCATCTATATCTTTGGTGGGATCCCTGGTTAAGGGGTTCGAGAATTCTGATCTCTTCTGGACTCCCGCGATGGCTGCCATCAACACCATCGATGGGTCGGGCTGATTGACAGATGCTACAGCTGCGTTGAACCTTTCGAGGAAGGATCTTAGCGTCTCTCTGGATCGCTGTTTGATGGTAGATAAAAACATGACACTTTTCGGTCGAGAGATATGCACTCGAAACTGCTCGATGAAGCGGGTGACCAGAGTATTCCAACTACTGATTGATTCCGTTGTTAGCTGCCGAAACCACATACCGGCTATATCTGTGAGAAAGAGAGGAAAGCACTTAGCCATGAAATTGGTTGATGCACCAAGTACTTCCATATGTCGCATGCATCGCATGAGATGAATGGTCGGGTCAGTGCGACCGTTGTATGGCTCGATGGCTGGGAACCTAAAGTCCGGAGGATTTCGAGAATTTCTGATTTCTCTAGTGAAGGGGCTGCGGTTGACATTGTCTATGTCTTGCTGCGAAGAATTGCCCCGAGTAAAGCGTCAGATGATGCTTGCGAGCTGACTCCCATCTCCGATGAGTCGTTGCCATGAACTTAATTCTGCCTCTTGAAAAGGTTCTGCACAAGGATCCGGCAGAAGCATGCTCGGAAGGGTGGCCATTGGCTGGGCTCGACCTCCGAGATCTAGGTGAAGGTGTGAGGGAAGGTGAGATCTGGCAGGTGGTCCTGGGCAAAATGGCCCTTCTGGAACCTGATGATTCATGGGTCGAGCCATACGCGTAGCAAAGGGTCTAGGCTTATCTAGCATAGCATGTGATGTTCGGAGGCCAGGGTTGCCCCCGTTTGGAGCGAGGTTAGGAGGGTCTATGGTAGCGTTTTCTTCCACCACGGTGAGGACCGGCATAGTAGGATGGCTTCTGTCGTTCGAAGGGAAGGCTGTGCCAGCTCTTTGCTGAAGGGAAAGAGTGGTTAGATTGGTTTGTGGTAAGACTCCGGGTTGTAATGGGAATGGCATTGATTCTGATGGACCCGAGGGGAGCTCAACCGATTCAATAGGTCGAGATATTCCAGAGAGTGGAGGCATATTTGTCAGACGACCTAGATCTTGATCGCCTGCCTCCAGAGGTTCTATGGCCATAGCTGTGCTGGTCGCTGGCAGCGATATTCCCGGCTGGGATCAATCGGTTGGTGGGACCAAACCAGGATGAAATAAAGGTGTAGCCTGATCAGTGGCCTGATTTCGCATAAACTAAAGGTCAGCTGCTACCCCAATCTCGGCTTGTGGAGGAATTGATGTTGAAGCGTTCAATCCCGTTTCCAATCGACCGAGATGGTGATCCATCAACTGCTGCTGTCGTTCGAGGACTCTACCCTGAGATGTCATATGGTCTCTAAGCTCGACCATGATTTTATCCATGTCGCCCCGGGTAAGGAATCAAGACATGTCGTCATGAGAGGAAACTTTGTGGCTTGCTTCTGCAGCATTGATATCTGCTGCATCGGCGTTTTGCGGGACGAGAGCTTGTTGCGTCTTTCTTTCGTTTGTTCGCCATGACCTGAGATAAGCAGGAGCTCGATGGCGGTGTCGGTGCGCTACCCCTTCTTGGCGCGCCAAAGTGTTGACGTCAAAAGTTGGTCACTAGTGACGATCAACCCCCAATCGCGTGATCAACACACGACTAAAGATAAAAAATGCAATAACAAAGTAAAAGAACGGGGAGCACATACAGAATTTTTATAGTGGTTCGGCAAAGGCAATGCCTACGTCCACTTTATATATTTTTTCTTTTTTTCTTTTGATTACAAGTACAATGTTTCTTCTGTTTGAAGAAAAGAAGGAAAATGATTATCTTCTTTTCTTCCTTTTAAGAGATTGAGATTCTGGAGAAGAGTAGAGATGAAAATCTTATAGAAGTCGTCTCGCCAAAAGAAGTCTTTTTTTTCTCTTTAAGCTTGGAGGTATTTATAGGTAGAAAATGCAGCTTGGGCTGTTGTGAAATGGTCCGGCCATTTCCGGAAGGCCCGGACACGTGGAGTCAATCCATTGGCTCGAGTTGCGGCTGGAAGACTAACTCCACTGTTCATAAATAGTATCCTCGGAAGTTGTGGCTGACGTGGCATCCATGAAGAGGTATATCAAAAGTAGAGCTTTGTCCGCATACGGTTGACCGCCTTTATCTCCTTAGAAGTCAGAATATTAAGTGGACTGGCTCTGTAGAAGATTTCCACGCTGGCCCGAAATAATCGGTCGACTCACTCCGATAAACTCGGTCGACTGGGAGGCCTATTCTTTCGGAGTGAGCTGTAATTTATTGAATCTGGATGTGGACCGATGTGTGACTGTTTTGGACCCATTATTGGTTGTTGGGCTTCCTGAAATGCGGCTTTGTATTTGACTGCACGTTTGGACTTTGCTCGTTGAGACTCTTGCCAAAAAGAGGGTTAACAAGCGCCAAGCTTCTTTCTTGTTTAACCACAATGAAAAGCGAGCAAAGACTGTTTTCAAAACAAAGCAGAACTCAAAATCCAAAAATAAATCCGTAGGTGAAATCCGAGAACCAAAACCAAAGCAATTGAAGTTGTGCGTCCCTTCCTGATGTGCCAAAGTGTTGATGAGGGAAATTGGTTATTTCTGCACGCCAATATCCAGAGTACGAGAAATGTAAAGAAACGCACGACTTTTATAGTGGTTCGGCACTAACGCCTACGCCCTCTTTATAATAACTTATCATAATTTTGTCGATTACAATGTTTGTACAAATTCGGATAATTTGTGTATACAAAGTTGTACAATTGAAAAATAAATAGCTTGTTAATTCATAATTTTGACCAAAATGCCCTTCTTCGTCTTCGTTGAGCCAAAGTGTGAATCATTGTCCAAGAAATAGCTCCAATGTCTAATAGTTTGCAAACATGTCCAAAAGCAAGCCAAAAGTCCAATTATATGTCCAAAAGTTGTAGGCAAACGTTTATGTAATGTTTAAAGTCCATGGAGATGCCCAAAGTCATGAAGATGATGATGGAAGCCATTAATGGTGCTTGATAGCTACAATTCTGTATGCCAAAGTATGGGCAAAGTACAAAAATGCCAACCCCTTAGAATGTCAAGCAAGTGGGCATTATAGGTGAGTTTTTGAGGCATCATTCCGAATTTCGTATCTCGAGGGGATGTGAAATTCATATCGTGAAAATATGGCCAAAAAACCATGTTGCCTGAGAAATTTCACATCCCAAAGTGGTGAAAATTCGTATCCTCAAATATGCCTGAGCAACCTATGCAAATTAGCCTATTTCCAATGATCCGAACGCGAAAAACCAAGTGCCAAAAACCAAGCTTCGAATCCTGGTGCTTGAACAAAGTTTTTGCATCCTAGATCTTCGACTCGCCCATTGGAAAAATCGCAACCCGCCTGATGCGATCATATGTTTTTAAGATGCCAGATCACTTTCCATCCCAGGCTTGCCAAATCCTATGCGATCCCACGATGTGAACCCACTATTTTTTGCATCCTCTCCAACACGACTAGGCCAATTCGCTTTGCCAATTTCGAGCCAACATTTTATATCCCATGCCAAGCCGAGTTTTTCCATTTTATCCCGTGTCGCACTCGATATTTCAAGTGATTCGCATACGATTTCACATCCGATCAGGGATGTAAAATCCCGAAGAAGCCATGCCAAATTCTTGAGGTTGCTGGGGCAAGCACGCGCAGGGGAAATTTGAGTTTTTGCTATGTCGATCACCTGATTTCATCATGCTGAATCCAAAATTTTCTAAATGCCAGATTTTACCAAACAAGTCACGCAAGCGATTTTAAGTGATCGTGCTATGCCGATGAGCTGTTTTTGAGTGCACGTAACCAAAATTTACCAGATCCATATATTTTTTCACGATGAGTTTTACCACATGATCAGACCGACACACTCCAGTATTTTGAGCTAATCGGACTGCTCCATCACGTATTTTTATCATGCTAAATTTCTCGAGTTTACTAATGACGATTTCATGAATCGATATTATTTCCACCCTTTTTCGAACATGTCGCGACTTCGACCAAATCGCTTTTTGTTTTTCGATGACATTCTCAAGACTTGAGCTTGCCTTTAACCATAATCTTAACTTGTGATTACTTTGCCGAAAAGTTGGTTGACACCTACTTTTGAATCACTTATGCGAGAACCTGAGAGTCATAGGAGTAAAACAAAATTTATTGGGCCAAACAAAAAGTTTGGAGTGAATAATAATCTACCATCTCAACCGACTAGATATCTAATGAGACCATGCTGACAAGCGGAGCTAATTTTCCCTTCACTGACATCTTTTTCACAATATGTCTATCATAGACATGCACCTGCAACCATAAGAATTAGAACAGTATGACTTAAAGTAAACATGTGCACATTTATAATATGTGTAAGTCTAACTACGTTGTCAATCTAGGGTTACTCATTCTTAAGGTTTACCTAAATCCCTTCTAAAACAACGGTATCATTTCATATATTTCACTAGATTACCATGAACCTATTGATTTTCTCAAGCTTACTAATGACCAATCTCCAAATATAATTAGGAGTTATCGAGACGATCATCATATTTTAGTTCAACATTATATTCAAAAATATCCAGACATAATTACTCCACTTATCTCCAAATAGGGTTAAGAGAAACATTCAACACTCCATATGCAATTAGGAGTTACAAAAAATGATCCATATACAGTTATGAGTCTTCCATTGTTTTATGTAAGCATATAGAGCTATGAGTTCCTTCCTTTGTGTAACTGTCATCTCGTTTTATTAGGCTCTAAGCATTGGTATTGCAGATCTTTACCAAGTGAGGATAACGGTTGAAGCATGGGACGCTACTCTACATCAGTCTTACGTTCTTCAAATTATCTAGATTACAATATTTTTTGTCAGTCTAATTCTAAATAAGTTTGATCCTGATCTCTTGGAGGCAATTCTAGTCACTAACAAATTAGTCTAACCATACTTATTACTGGAACAACGTAGTTGGTTTGTCTACCCTTATGGCTTTCTAAAATGCAGTCATAAGTTAAGATATTGTGAGCATAATAGTAATTATCTTTCAATGATAACTGATCAACATGATCAAGGACATATAACGTTTACTATTAAAATATATGTTCAACCAATAGTTATTGGTGGCTTATAATTACTTAATATGAAGTAATATTTTACCTTAAAACTTAGGCTATTCCATTATTTAACCTCTTAAAACAATGTTCATAATATATAATTAATCCCTATAATTCATATTCAAAATAAGGAAGTATAGTTCTTTACATTACCAAATATTTATGCCATTTTTATATTCTCATTTTTAATGCTAAATACACATTCGATACTCATATAACCTCATCCTTGTAAGGCATAGTGCCAACATTTTGAATGTATTTGTTGTTGAAAACCAATAACAACTATAAGGTCGACATGGGAAGTTGTGACTCCCCACGTCCGTTAGTGTCACTCACAAAGGGATTGCATTAAGTTTCGTGAAGCGTTATAGGTAAATAAACATAGAATATTACAAGACAAATATAATTAAGATAGCAGCGGAAATTCAAATTTTTATTTCAAACACAAATCATACATCGTGGTCCAAAATACCATAAGTCACAAAAACCATTACAACAATATAACATCTGTCTTTTACCATCAGAATGCATAAATACTTAAAAGAAAACATAATTACCCAAATAAAAGAGACAAAGCCATAGTAGAGATAAGAACTTGAGCCATACTTCGAAAGCATCTCTAGCAAGATGATATCTGAGTCCTGACTAAGCCTGAGTGTTTCCTCCCTGAGAACCTGGGTGGGGGGAGGGGGGAAACAGAAGAAAGAAGAGGAAACAAAAGGGTCAAACATGAAGTCTGGCGAGTCTAGTTACTTTTAGCAAGTAAATAAATAAAAGTAGCATGACATGCATATAAAGTGGATAAGAGAGATCACTACATAAATGACAGGTGTGACAAGGTAGACATGATAAGGTGTATGCTTCTCTAATGATTACTCTGCACTATTACTACTATAACCAGAATGAGATGATCCCTTCCACTATAAGGTGGTAGACTTAGGCATATGTCCAAATGTACCCTAACTACTACCCTAATCGATCGGCTCCCTACTCCGTAGATACTCTATGTCGGCCCCACAGTAGGATGTATCACGTCTTAAAGTGGCAACCCCTCGCTGATATGCACAACCCCATATCTACAGGTGTCACGGTCATCTTATCCCCTTCTGCCCGGCTCATGCACGCACATGGCCCGGTCGATTTGCGCCACCCACACCGTCCTCCACGTTTGGATCTCTTACAATCAGTCCAGTAAGCGTGCCCCTTCTCCGACCTAGTACAGAGTACATGTTTTGATACCTACTCCGGGTTACTGGATGAAACAGATCCCACACAATATGACACAGGCTCTCCCCTTTGTCTTGTATCCCCCACTGGGTTTTCTTTAGCTATGTATACCACTAGGTGTCTTTAATTACATAACCCTATCATTTCTACAGGTTATGTTTACCCTAAAAGGTTTCTTTAATTACATAACTTTATTATTCCAAACGGTCATGTATACCACTATGCGTCTTTAACTACATAACCTTATCGGGTTAAGTTTGTGGGCCTATATGTAAATATTACCCACCCCCTCCAGATTTGCTTATCCCATCCACTATCCAATAAATTTTACTTAACCCTAACTTTAGTTCACAATCATACAATCCCTATGGATTAGATTTGGTTAAGTAGTCCAATTTATTACCATGTCCATTTAGGGTTTATAATGGGCTAGACCTCCCACATTAGGCCTACAACTTGTGGATGCTGGATATGCCGGTCGGGTCCGGGCAGTCTTATTCCACAAGTTGGGCCTAACCTCGTGCCATAGCCCAATTCGTATTTGCACACTTAGACCTCTCACATTAGGTTCAACATTAGTGGCTGCTGGATATGCCATTCTGGTCCGGGTAGACTTCCACCACTAATGCAACCTAACCTCGTGTCATAAGCGCCATTACACTAATTGTAATCCTAGGCATTCATTATTAATTAATCAATTAATTAAACCTATGCCTTTATAGGTGTTAATGACCATTTTACCCAATAATTTGAATTATATATCCAATGATGTTTATAGTCAAATTATGCCAATATTAACATTTTCCCCCGTTCCTTAACTAGCGCACTCACAAAATTGGTGGCATGCCTTGGCTAGATAATAGCCTAGTCATAAACGATAAAAGGCAAAAATAATAGGAATATAACCAAAGTGATTGTTTTAACATAACTTGGCATAAACATAAACTAGCATGATGATAAGGTGGACATATGAGCATAAATCTGATGAACTTGTAGCAATTACTACTTCTAACATAACTATGATGTCATAATGAGCATGGCCCGGTCGGTTTGCGCGGCCCACACCGTCCTCCATGTTTGGATCTCTTACAATCAGTCCAGTAAGCGTGCCCCTTCTCCGACCTAGTACGGAGTACATGTTTTGATACCTACTCTGGGTTACTGGATGAAACGGATCCCACACAATATGATACAAGCTCTCCTCTTTGTCTTGTATCCCCCACTAGGTTTCCTTTGGCTATGTATACCACTGGGTGTCTTTAATTACATAACCCTATCATTTCTACAAGTTATGTTTACCCTAAAAGGTGTCTTTAATTACATAATTTTATTATTCAAACCGGTCATGTATACCATTAGGTGTCTTTAGTTACATAACCTTATCGAGTTAAGTTTGTGGGCCTATATGTAAATATTACTCACCCCCTCCAGATTTGCTTAACACATCCACTATCCAATCAAATTTACTTAACCCTAACTTTAGTTCACAATCATACAATCCCTGTGGATTAGATTTGGTTAATTAGTCCAATTTACTACCATGTCCATTTATGGTTTATAATGGGCTAGACCTCCCACATTATGCCTACAACTTGTGGATGCTGGATATGTTGGTTGGGTCCGGGCAGTCTTTTATTCCACAAGTTGGGCCTAACCTCGTGTCATAGCCCGATTTGTATTTGCGCACTTTGACCTCTCACATCAGGTTCAACATTAGTGGCTGTTGGATATGCCGGTCGGGTCCGGGCAGACTTCCACCACTAATGCTACCTAACCTCGTGTCATAAGCGCCATTACAATTTCTAATTGTAATCCTAGGCATTCATTATTAATAAATCAATTAATTAAACATATGCCTTTATAGGTGTTAATGCCCATTTTACCCAATAATTTGAATTATAGTCCAATGATGTTTATATTCAAATTGTGCCAGTATTAACCTTTTTCCCCCCATTCCTTAAGTAGCGCACTCACAAAATTGGCGGCATGCCTAGGCTAGATAATATCCTAGTCAAAGTGATTGTTTTAACATAACTTGGCATAAGCATAAACTAACATATGACAAGGTGGACATATGAGCATAAATCTGATGAATTTGTAGCAATTACCAGTTGTGACATAACTATGATGTCATAGTGAGCATAATAAGATCTAAGTTAACCATTTAGATGTCCAACTATTCAGATCTAACATAATAGGCACAAGATGATAATCTAGATCTGATTAACAAATTAAATGTCCACACAATTTAGATCCAATAGTTTAAAAGTAGATCTACACAATTAAGGTTTAAGATTCAGATCATGGCATTTCATAGAAGTTACAATAGATCCGTCCAGATAGAGGTTTAGATCCAAATCCTAACCAATTCAAAATGTCATATAATCACAATTTACAACGGATCTGATATAATCTAGGCATATGAACAAATCCAAGTCATAGTCGTGTCATATTTACTTTTAAATATTCAAATCTAAAAGCAACCAGGGACTCACAGAGTTTGGATAAGAAGATTGAACTAGAAAAGATTGGATCTTGAATCTCTAATTGATTTGCTTTAGTTGAAGAAGATAACAAATCCAGATCATTTCAGATACCGGCAAAGTTTGGCCACCATGAATTCTCAATGAAGAAAACAAGAGAAATGACCATGTATATATAGCTGCCAGACCCTCTGAAAACTGACTGTCACGTCAGCCCTAGGGTGTCGACACCCCTGTGGGTAGGTCGACCCTGGTGTCGACACCCCTTAAGGGGGGTCGACCCCGGTGTCGACACCCCTCTAGGGGGTCGACCCCCTAGAGCGGGAAAATTGCCACCACTTTTTCTTTTTCAAATTCGAACGGTTTTAGATAAAATTCTGACTCATCCCTAACTCATGTGTATATATATAATTCTTCTGCGCGTATACAAACTTAAAACACTTATAACTTCTTCATACGGTGTCCGTTTTGCGCAAACCAAATGTCTATCTTGACCTGGATTTCTAGACGGACGCAATGGCGTAGTCCGTTTTCCTTAATTCTGAATATTAAATTAATTATTATTTAATTTATCCTATTTTAATGTTGTTAAAATTACGGGGTGTTACATTCTCCCCTACTCAAAGGATTTCGTCCTCGAAATCTCTAAGTTGAGAAGAATGCATATCCTACCATCCATCATCCATCTACTCATCCATCAATCACTGGTATCCATTGTCCTTAAAGACTTCTAATGCTTATATGAATATATGCAAGGTGTGTGTATATGTCCCAACACTAATGCGGAAATTAGGCGGTCTACTGATTCAGTTGACCTCCTTAATCAATGTATGTTAGTGCCATTAATCCAATATGTATGCAAATAATCCTATTATAACATGTGAGTTCTATATGTGTGCACATTCATTCGTCCAAATGCATCATCCATATGGTAATACATCCATTTTCATCCATAAAAGAAAAGAAAATGCACACATATCCATATGCAGTATGAGAGTGATTGAGCCGATCTAGTGCCGAATGTGTGTGTATATGCGTCCACAGGCAGCCACTAGCAAACACTTGCATCCATCAAACATAACATGTCTCAAACATATGTTTACATCCATAGGATTCCTATCTAAAGGTTGAGAATACTATGGATAAGATATATTCAAAAGATAGAAACAAGCACAGATAAATCTTTGGAAAAAGGAGTTAAGAACATACCCTCGAGAAGAAAAGGGTATGAAGCACGAATCTTGGCTTCGGTCTCCCAAGTCGCATCCTCTGGGTGATCTCCCCATTGAACCTTTAGTAACTTGATCTCTATATTGCGTAGCTTCTTAACTTATGATCCAAGAATACAAGTAGGGACTCGCCTGACTGTCGCCTCCCATTCCACTTCTACCTCTTCTAATACACTCGGCTCAACGACTTTCGTAGTGTCATGCAAACACTTTCATAGATGAGAAACGTGGAAAACATCATGAATGCTGGATAGATTTTCTGGGAGCTTTACTCTATAATCCATTTGGCCAATCCTCTCGGTAATGGGAAATGGTCCCATAAACCTAGGTGCCAACTTCCTTACTGATCCGAAGCGAACCACATTCCTCAGAGGCAATACTTTAATAAAAACCAAGTCTCCCACTTCAAATTCGATGTCAGTCCTCCTCTTGTCTTTATAGGATTACTACCTATCTTGAGCTGTCTTCATCCACCGTCGAATAAGGTCAATCTTTTCGGACGTTTCCCTAACCGTATCTGGTCCAAGTAATAATCTTTCTGTAGATTCCCACCAACAAGTTGGTGATCTACAGGGTCGTCCATACAATGCTTCAAAGGGTGCCATGCCGATGCTGGATTGATAGCTGTTGTTATAGGCAAACTCTACTAAAAGAAGGTGCTCTTCCCAAGTTCCTCCGAAATCTAAGATACACAGCCTCAAAAGATCCTCTATAATTCTGTTCACTCTCTCTATCTGCCCATCAGTCTGAGGATGATAAGCGATGCTCAAACACAACTGCGTACCTAACGCTTCTTACAAGCTCCTCCAAAATTCACTGGTAAAGATGGGGTCACGATCGCTCACAATGCTGGAAGGTACTCCATGAAGACGAACTATCTCACGAACATAAATTGTTGCCAACCATAATGTCGTCCTCTTGCTTTTAACTGGAATAAAGTGAGTGCTCTTAGTGAGTCTATCTACCACAACCCAGATACGGGTGTTGCCTTTCTTCGATCTAGGAAAACCATCTATGAAATCCATAGAGAAGCTCTCCAATTTCCACTGAGGAACCACCAATGGATGAAGTAAACCACCGGGCCACTTTTGCTCAGCTTTAACTTGCTGGCAAACTAGACATTGGAAACAAATTCGGCCACATCTTTCTTCATCCCAGCCCAAAAGAAAGCCCTTTTCATGTCTCTATACATCTTATCACCGCCTGGATGAATAATCATCTTAGAATGGTGCGCTTCTTCTAGGAATGCCTTTATCAACCTTCCAGTTTGAGGAACACAAAGCCTTCCATCTCGTCGCAACCACCCCTTTTCATCTATGGCATATCTACTGAGGTGACTAGAAGTCTCCCCTTTTCTGAGCTTTTCCATGATGTCTAAAATATGTGGGTCACCTTGTTGCGAAGCTCCTATCTGATCCATAAGAGTTGGTCGTATCTCCAAGGATGCAAACAAATCAGGCAAAATCTCGGTGGAGGGTTTAAAATCAAAAGCTAATATGAACTCTAAGCTCTTCTTCTCCACAAACAGAGGACTCAAGGCCATCCTCTGCCTACTTAGTGT
Organism: Allium sativum; assembly: GCA_030737875.1. NCBI lineage: Eukaryota > Viridiplantae > Streptophyta > Magnoliopsida > Asparagales > Amaryllidaceae > Allium > Allium sativum. Next base: position 12,296,554 of record CM060927.1, on the reverse strand, counting down.
GTCTGCCACCACATTACCCTTGCCAGGGGTATAAGCAATCTCAAAATCATAAGAAGCTAGGAACTCCATCCACCGTTGTTGCCTTAAATTGAGATCCTTCTGCGAGAACATATACTTGAGAGATTTATGATGGATGTATAACTCGAACTTCTCTCCAAGTAAATAACGACGCCGCGTCTTAAGCGTGAATACTATAGCAGCTAGCTCTAGACCATGGGTAGGGAAGTTCTTCTCATGAACTCTCAATTGTCTACCCCCATAACACACTACTTTCCCTTCTTACATCAAAACCGCACCAAGCCCTGTACCGCACGCATCAGTGTAAACCATAAACATTTTGTTCCCATCGGGTAAAATCAAGACTGGGGCTGATGTCAGAGCCCTCTTTAAACGTTGGAAAGTAACATCACAGTCTATATCCCATGAAAATGCCAAGTTCTTCTTTGTCAGCTTGGTGAGTGGGGTTGATATCTTTGCGAAGTCCTTAATGAACTTCCTATAATAACCTGCCAACCCAAGAAAGCTTCTCACCTCGGTTGCATTTTTAGGAATCTGCCAATCTTGCACTGCAACCACCTTTGCGGGATCTACAGCTATCCCTTCTTTGGAGACCACATGCCCTAAAAATCTCACCTCTTTTCTCCAAAAATGGCATTTGGAGAATTTCGCCTTAAGCTGATGCGCACGGAGAGTTTTCAACACTTCTCTCAAATGTTGGGCATGTCCTTCTTCGCTTTTGGAGAAGATCAAGATGTCATCAACAAAGACCATGAAAAATTTGTTTAGAAACTCCTGAAATACCCTACTCGTCAAATCAACAAAATAGCGGGTACATTCGTCAATCCAAAAGGCATAACCAGCCATTCAAAGAAACCATCTGGAGTTCTAAAAGCGGTCTTATCTATGCTGTCTTCAGCCACCCTCAATTGATGAAACCCTTGTGGCTAAGTCTAACTGATAAAATACCGAGGCACCAATAAGCTGGTCAAATAAATCATCAATCCTTGGGAGCGGGTGCCTATTCTTCTTAGTGAGTTTATTCAACTCTCTATAGTCAACACACAAACGAAGCGAACCATCCTCCTTAGTTGCGAAAACAACTGGAGCACCCCATTTAGATATGCTTTGTCTGATAAATCCTTTCTCAAGTAGCTCCCCTACTTGCTTACTCAGCTCCCTCCTTTCCATTGTAGATATATGGCGCACTGGTAATGCAACTGGATTTGCATTGTCCACCAGATATATAAGAAAATCGATCTCGTGCCTCGGAGGTAAATCCCGTACCTCATCAAAAACATCGGAATAATCTCGGACTACTGGAACAGATTGTAGATCATCGATAGATGCATCAAGAGACTCTAGGAAACTAAGCATAACCGACCCTTGTGGGTCACAAAAAATCTCGAGGGTCCTCCCATGACAAGTCAGAAGCCTAACGACCCTCCTCTCACAATCCAGAATGGCACCATACGTGGTAAGCCAATCCATTCCTAGAATCAACCCATAGCCCATAAACCCGAGCACATACGTGTCGCATTCAAACTCGACGCCTAACACAAATATTTTCAAACCCGACAAATCATAGATAAATGAGCCGAGCCAACAATGGGGTTTGAAACAACTACGGGATCCACTACCATACTAGTAATTAAGTGCAGAGATTCAACCACAGAACTAGATATAAATGAATGTGAAGTGCCAGAATCAAAAAGTGTTCTAATTGGATGATTAGAAAGAGAAATTAAACCTTCCACAGAAATTTTTCTACCTCTATCAGGAGCACTGATCGCGAGATCATGCACCTACCCTCCAGAAGTTCCTGCCCTTTGGCCTTGTCCCTGCGATCCCTGTTTCTTCGGGCACTCCTAAGCAAAGTGTCCGACCTCTCCATAGTGGTAGCAAGAGTTCTTCCTTCTCCTATAGTCTTTGACCAAGTGACCCTCTTTCCCACAAGTGTGACATTTTCTCTTATCCTTGCCTTTGTCATTCTTTCCACCTTTCTTCTGTTGTTGTTGTTGATGTTGCCCCTTCTTGGGCCACACCTTCTTATTTTGCGATGTTTCATCAATCTTTACTTCCTTCTTTTCTCCTTTATCTTCCTCATGCATTAGGGCCATATCGACAAGCGTTTCAAAAGTGGCTCCCATTGGAATGTGGGACATGGCTAACCCATGAAGGGGTTCATTTAGCCCTTCAGCAAACCGCAACGCCTTCTTATGCGGAGTATCCACCAATTCTAAACCGAACCTTGCTAGCTGGTTGAATTTGTTCACATATTCTTTCACCGTCAAGTTCCCTTGCCTGAGTGCTAAGAACCTCTCCATTTGCAAGCTTTTCTCGGCTTGGAAAAGAAACATTATTTCAAATCTTTGTCTGAAATCCTCCCAAGTTTCCACCGGACGTCCAGCTTGGGTAACTTCCCACCAAAATGAGGCTTCGTCTTTCAGTAGCCAGGCGACTAACTGAACCTTCCTTCTGTCCTCTACTTCAAAGATTACGAACAAGTCCTCGGTCTCCTTGAGCCAATTACGCGCTTCTACGAATGTCTTGTTCCCATGGAATGACTTCCCTCCCATAGCACAGAAGTCTTTGCAGATCTTAGCGAAATTATTTGCTTTTGGAGGGGGAGTGGCTGGTGCAACTGGGGGAGGACCGTTTCCTTGGCCATCGGCAGGTGCCGTGGCCTCCAGATACCTACGGAACCATCCGGGTATTGTAACGCCCTCCGGAATATTAGGAATGTTTGGTTCCCCAAACATGCTGAAAAGAAAAAGGGAAGAGATTTAGACAAAGGTCCGAAGGATATTACATATGGCTTCTTAGGGAATGTCTTTCAAAAAAGACTTTTCTTTTTGAAAATGCTTTCTTTTAAAACCTTTATGAAAATAATTTTCAAAAACTTTTATCTAATCTGGTAACCTGGCTCTGATCCAAGTGTGACACCCCACTTCCGTTAGTGTCACTCACAAAGGGAATGCATTAAGTTTCATGAAGCGTTATAGGTAAACGGACACAGAATATTACAAGACATATATAATTAAGATAGCAGCGGAAATTCAAATTTTTATTTCAAACACAAATCATTCATTGTGGTCCAAAATACCATAAGTCACAAAAACCATTACAACAATATAACTTCTGTCTTTTACCATCACATAAATATTTAAAAGAGAACATAATTCCCTAAATAAGAGTGACAAAGCCATAGTAGAGATAATAACTTGAGCCATACTTCTAAAGCAGCTCTAGAAAGATGATATCTGAGTCCTGACTAAGCCTGAGTGTTTCCTCCCTAAGAACTTGGGGAGGGGAACGGAAGAAAGAAGAGGAAACAAAAGGGTCAGACATGAAGTCTGGCGAGTCCGCTTACTTTTAGCAAGTAAATAAATAAAAGTAGCATGACAGACATATAAAGTGGATAGGAGAGATCACTACATAAATGGCACGTGTGATAAGATAGACAGGATAAGGTGTATACGCTTCTCTAATGATTACTATGCACTATTACTAGTATAAACAGAATGAGATGATCCCTTCCACTATAAGGTGGTAGACTTAGGCATACGTCCAAATGTACCCTAACTACTACCCGAATCAATCGGCTCCCTACTCCGTAGATACTCTGTGCCGGCCCCACAGTAGTATGTATCACATCCTAAAGTGGCAATCCCTCGCTGATATGCACAGCCCCATATCTACAGGTGTCACGGTCGTCTTATCCCGTTCTGCCCGGCTCATGCACGCACATGGCCCGGTCGGTTTGCGCGGCCCACACCGTCCTCCATGTTTGGATCTCTTACAATCAGTCCAGTAAGCGTGCCCCTTCTCCGACCTAGTACGGAGTACATGTTTTGATACCTACTCTGGGTTACTGGATGAAACGGATCCCACACAATATGATACAAGCTCTCCTCTTTGTCTTGTATCCCCCACTAGGTTTCCTTTGGCTATGTATACCACTGGGTGTCTTTAATTACATAACCCTATCATTTCTACAAGTTATGTTTACCCTAAAAGGTGTCTTTAATTACATAATTTTATTATTCAAACCGGTCATGTATACCATTAGGTGTCTTTAGTTACATAACCTTATCGAGTTAAGTTTGTGGGCCTATATGTAAATATTACTCACCCCCTCCAGATTTGCTTAACACATCCACTATCCAATCAAATTTACTTAACCCTAACTTTAGTTCACAATCATACAATCCCTGTGGATTAGATTTGGTTAATTAGTCCAATTTACTACCATGTCCATTTATGGTTTATAATGGGCTAGACCTCCCACATTATGCCTACAACTTGTGGATGCTGGATATGTTGGTTGGGTCCGGGCAGTCTTTTATTCCACAAGTTGGGCCTAACCTCGTGTCATAGCCCGATTTGTATTTGCGCACTTTGACCTCTCACATCAGGTTCAACATTAGTGGCTGTTGGATATGCCGGTCGGGTCCGGGCAGACTTCCACCACTAATGCTACCTAACCTCGTGTCATAAGCGCCATTACAATTTCTAATTGTAATCCTAGGCATTCATTATTAATAAATCAATTAATTAAACATATGCCTTTATAGGTGTTAATGCCCATTTTACCCAATAATTTGAATTATAGTCCAATGATGTTTATATTCAAATTGTGCCAGTATTAACCTTTTTCCCCCCATTCCTTAAGTAGCGCACTCACAAAATTGGCGGCATGCCTAGGCTAGATAATATCCTAGTCAAAGTGATTGTTTTAACATAACTTGGCATAAGCATAAACTAACATATGACAAGGTGGACATATGAGCATAAATCTGATGAATTTGTAGCAATTACCAGTTGTGACATAACTATGATGTCATAGTGAGCATAATAAGATCTAAGTTAACCATTTAGATGTCCAACTATTCAGATCTAACATAATAGGCACAAGATGATAATCTAGATCTGATTAACAAATTAAATGTCCACACAATTTAGATCCAATAGTTTAAAAGTAGATCTATAGAATTAAGGTTTAAGATTCACATCATGGTATGTCATAGAAGTTACAATAGATCCGTATAGACAGAGGTTTAGATCCAAATCCTAACCAATTCAGAATGTCATATAATCATAATTTACAATGGATCTGATATAATCTAGGCATATAAACAAATCCAAGTCATAGTCGTGTCATATTTACTTTTAAATATTCAAATCTAAAAGCAACTAGGGACTCACAGAGTTTGGATAAGAAGATAGAACTACAAAAGATTGGATCTTGAATTTCTAATTGGTTTGCTTTAGTTAAAGAAGATAACGGATCCAGATCAGTTCAGATACTGGCAGAGTTTGGCCACCATGAATTCTCAATGAAGAAAACAAGAGAAATGACCATGTATATATAGCTGCAAAACCCTCTGAAACCGACTTCCACGTCAACCCAGGGGCATCAACACCCTTGTGGGTGGGTCGACCCTGGTGTCGACACCCCTTAAGAGGGGTCGACCCCGGTGTCGACACCCCTCTAGGGGGGTCGACCACCTAGAGCGGGAAAATTGCCGCTACCTTTTCCTTTTCAAATTCAAACGATTTTGGATAAAATTCTGACTTATCCCTGACTCGTGTGTATATATATAATTCTTCTGCGTGTATACAAACTTAAAACCCTTATAACTTCTTTATACGGTGTCTGTTTTACGCAAATCAAATGTCTATCTTGACCAGAATTTCGAGATGGACGCAATGGAGCAGTCCGTTTTCATTAATTATGAATATTAAATTAGTTATTATTTAATTTATTCCCTTTTAATGTTGTTAAAATTATGGGGTGTTACAGAAGTTGCCTCTCTCAATGTCGAAGTTTAATAAAGGAATTCTGATTTTTATAAAACATGAAGCTTCAACGCCAACATTGATAGTGTGCATTATCGATATTAAAAACCAATGAGATAGGTTGCTTTAAAATATGTAGCTACTATGCCGTATTAATGAGTGTCGAACCATGAAAAGCGGCAACATGCCTTAAAGTTAATATTGCTATCGACACTACCGGGAGGTAGAATCAATTGAAATAAAAACATGTGACATTGATATCGTCTAAAACAAGACTAAGAGTGTCAAGTTTAATGATATTCAACATTGGTATACTTACGGTATAGCTATGTCGGCATTGATCTAATTAGTGAGGACCTTATGTACGCACTTTGACCTTGTCGAAACTATTTCACATCGACAATATCGACATCATATGCTTCTCTTCAGGTTGATGGAAATATAGATAGGCGTGATATAGATTAGTGTCGGTATTCAATAAATTCAGCATGGTAATCTCGCAATGAACATAAAAAATGGTTTATTATCAGCAAAATCAATTATTTTTTATGGACTCCTACCTGCCATCAGTTTGTTATTGGTTAAAATAGTTTTTAACAACATATATATTTTGAAAATTACCATGTCCTAAGATTCTTTCCTAAAAATCTTTGCACCCATGAAATGATTATTATTAATTTAATACTAACCATTAGCTTTTCTAACTTATTAAATTTATAACAAACCATGTATATTTGAGGAGAATCCCAAAAATTCAATAGAAATCAAAAACAGTTTATTCTTTATCATATTTTTTTTAATATTTGAAATCATAAATAAATGCCCATCTTTTCTTGGGGAAACTCGTAAGATATTCTTATTAATTTGAAAAATGGTAAAATTAAAAAAATCATCTTCAATATTCTGTTTTACTCAGCATATCCAAAAATCAAGACGTTTGTAGATCATTAACTACGGTTTTACTCATAAAAATATCATACTAATTTCATAAAAAGTTCCAATATTACATCATTAAATCAAAACTTGAAATATATATCCTCATTTACTATCCTTTATTATTTAATGTCTCACTATCAATGATAGATAAGGTGAATTCTCCCTGATTGCTTAAGACCTTAGGCGGACCTATTGGTCACTTATTATTCCTCGATAATATATTCAACGTTAACATAAACTAGAGGGCACTAGCTACGAACCCTACTAGTTAAGGCTTCCTTCATTCACACATATACACTTGCCTTGTGTAAGGTGAGAGGTGGTATTTTATCGTTCGCTATACCATCTGCTAACCTTATTGGATAACCTCCTTAGTCACTTACTACTTCTCGAAGGGTAGGTAGTCATATCTGACGTTTTTAGTTTCCAAGTTTGGGTAGGCCCCACACACTCACTCCATTTAATACCCCTAAATTAAAATACCTACTCCGAAATAGACTCTTCAAAGCAAGCCTCTTAAGACCCAGGAAGCGGACTATACGTGAAGGTTATTAAGTTCGTACCCCATTAGCCTTTAATACCTTTCCCTATTGGGATAAAGTAGGCTACGTTATTAAGTCCTTTCCGTTTAGTTTCTCTTCACGGAAATACTATATGCACACGATTCATTGTCATCACGGGTTTTTATGGTTAATAATTATTTTACATCAATTACCTACTAAGTCCAACTCTAACTTTTAATTATATGTTCTATATTCATTAATATAAATAAGGAATTTTATATCCTCCTTACCCTAGGATATTTATTTGATTATTTCCCTAATTGTACTCAGTATTTAAACAACAATCAATATCCATTAATCCCCTTTTTACACCCATTTGCTTTTATCCCTTGGTTTATTACCGTTTATGACCATAATGGTCATACTTTCATAAGGCAACCATTTATCAGTCCTGAAGCATCTATTTGTTGTACCCCAACAGACAATTACTATTCTTATTTACTTGTTTATTTGTAGCTTGTTATATATATATTGTGCACCAGACCTCTCACATCAAGTTGACCACTTGTGGATGTTGGATTTGTCGGTTGGTTCCGGTAAGACTTCTATCACAAGTTGAACTCAACCTCGTGTCTTGGTATATTTATATTTATGCACTAGACCCCTCACATTAAGCTGACCACCTGTGGATGCTAGATTTTTCGGGCAGTTCCGGGCAGACTTCTACCACAAGTTGAACTTAACCTCGTGTCGAAACGTGGTTACGATTCAAATTCCCTAATTGGGGTTTACAACATTAATCCTAATTAATTTAGGAATTATAACCATTATCCTATTATATTCACTTTCCCCAATCAACATTTGTTACAATTATTATTTATTGATTTGTGGCCCTATTTATAATAATTAATTATATTAATTGCTACAACGATCACCACAAATATCATTCCTTTTTGCATTCAATTTTGCCATATGGTTCCAAATCTTTCAAAAAGACCGTTAGCTGTAGTCATTGTAAATTATGCCTGATTATTGGGATAGACATATTTCAAATTTACGAGAAATATATGTATATATATATTTGGAATAGTTGATGCAAACTACGCACAAATATGTATATTTATATTTATACATACGTTTGCACCACTTTTCCCCTTTTCAATCTTTTTGTCATATCTCTTGTGAATTCAAAATAATACCTTTTTGTTCAAAAAGAGGAAAACGACATATTTACAACAATTAAGCCAAATCCCCAATAAATCGAATGCAAATAGATTCAATTCTTTTAAATTAAAATCTCATAATTCACCAACTTACAGTGAAACTAGGGATTTGGAAGAAAATTACATCTAAACAGTGTTATTGGGACTGATTTCCAAATCCTCATTGTTTTACAATAAACTACAATACATTTTACAACATATTGTAGGAAATTTGTATAAAAAAATCTAAGAATCCTATAATTAGTATTATTTCTAAACACAATTTACAAGTTTTAGCAATATTTATAATCAGATCTGATACGTGTCAATTTAATTACAACAATATTATGAACATATCTAATGAAAGTAGACATATATTTTGAGATCTAATTCAAACGAAATAATAGGCTATTATAACTATATTTGTAAATTTCCCACTTACCAAAGAGCTACCAAATCTAAAGTTTGAATGATCTTTTAGGCCTATAATTCCCAAATTCTTGTAAATCTACAATTTATCAGAAAAGGGGATACTTTCAGATCGTAGATATGTAAGGAAATTGGAATAGAGGGGAGAATCTGATGTAGAGTGCTAATTCACATTCCTTTCCATTGAATCTGATAATCCTCTCAATTCTTTATGATTTGTTGTATATGAATATATTTTTAATAAAAAATTTAGGTTTGAAAAGGGAGGAAATTGGCACAGCTTCGTTGCTGCCTACAGATTTGTATGGAAAACAATAAGGCCTTACCTATTTATTTATAGGAGTAGAATTGGACATGAAATTAGATTTACATTAGGTTATATCCGTCCATTCGTTTAATAATATATTATAACCTAACCCCCTTAACCCTAACCATCACCGGGTGTTTTTGCGCCCAGTAGGTTGACCGCTAGGGTCGACCGCCTGGGTCGCCAGCTGCCTAGTGAGGCTGGTTAAAGATGGTATATAATATATAATTATTCTGATTTATTTATTTTCTGTCCGTTATCGTATTTCGTCCATAACTTTCTCATACGGACTCCATTCGCGAAACTCCAAGCATGAAAGTTGACCAAAATTCCGAGATGAACACATCGGTTAAAGTTTCGTGGTCAAATTTGAAATTCTAATAATTAATTCCTATTGCTAAAATTATGGGTTGTTACAGCTGGCAATAGTTTTCAACAGCTTATTGGTCACGTATTACTAACGGTTTCCAACGGCTTTGAACCGTTGGAGTCCATTGGAAAAGCCGTTGGAAAGACTTCGTTAGATACGTTGAAAATCGTTTCAATCCGTTGATTATATTACAATGGCTATTCCATCAGCTTCTAACGACCGCCAATGGCTTTGAGCCGTTGGAATAGTCGTATTGTCTTGTAGTGTAAAGAAATATTCGCTGCAAATTTAGTGTTCTTTTATGTAATCCGTATTTGCGAAGTTTACGCTTTTATTTTATTTTATTTTTCACATGCAAGAAGAGAATTAAATCTGCATCTTTTAACTAACATTTACTGATCTATGCATTTTTAGAACAAATGTAAATAATTGCAAAAAAGGTAAATAACTCAAGGGAATAAAATAACTATTAAGGGAAAATTTGATAAACAATCTTATAGAATTTAACTAAAAAGAGACTACAATAAAAGATAGAAAAATACTTCAGAAAATAACTTAAGAAAAACTACTAATAACTATAAGGAAAACTATTTAAGAAACTACAACTATTAATAACCCTATTTCTTTATGTTGATGTAGATTTTGGTTCTTCTACGACCAACACCCAAATTTACAATATCACAACAATCTCACAATCACAAAATATGCAATAAATAAAAGGATGCACACAATATTTTATAGTGGTTCGGCAATCGGCCCTACATCCGCTTACTGTAATCAAACTTTATTTATATTATAGATTAAAATTTAGTTGATATTTGAAAGAAAATGGAGAAAGAAGTGAATTATCCTCCTTGGCAATTTCTTTGCATCTACGAGTATAGGGAGAAGGAGTTACATCCTTATGCAAGTCCATATACCACGTATTTTTAGGTAATCACCATCCTGGTTCGACCAAGCCATGTGGCATTCAATCCGAACATCCAGGAGTGGTAGAATGAGTCTTTAGAATGGGGAGAATATCTAGTTCGACTTAATTAAAGTACACGTCATGCAAATCTAAAGTTAAAGGGTGGTGGGTAGAAGGAGTCTTAGAAAATATCTCCAGAACTAGGTTTGACATAGTCGAAGTGGGTTCGTCGATCCAGAGATGCTATTTCATTATGGTGGTGACGTGGTCTCACCAAGCCGAGCTCCACCGATCCAAAAACATCCAAATGATGCCACTCGATCCAAAGTATGATAAGTTGTTGTGGTTGGTCGAATTGACTCTATCGACCCAAAATCCAGATATGCGAGATCCAAACCTTTGAGTGTTTTGATACTTAAGCCAAGTGTTTTCGAGCTCTCCTAAGCCTTTATCCAAGTCCTGAACACTTCGATTACTGAAAATTCATTGTGTGACTACCTTGCCAAAAGATGGGTCAACACTTTGCCCTCCAAAATGTATCTTTCTATGGAAGATGTGTTTTGGATAATCCAGAGTCCAATAGAAATCCAATATCCAAAGACTAGAAATCCACGATCACGCCAGATTCTAATAATAGAAAACCGGAAAACCACGATCGCTCTAGATCATATTAGAGAAATCCACGATCGCGCCATAGGTAGACAGACTCAGCCATCTAGAAAAAACAAATAAAAATAAATATCTATAAAATCCAAGTCCCAGAGGAATTCAGATCAACTGATGATCAATCCTCGTGAGCAGGATCCTGGTTCATTCCCTCTCCAGGGAGCGAAAGGAGGTTGTGCCCGATCCAGGGCTACACGATTAACATATTCTGCTAGCTCTCCTCATTTGATACGTTCTTAAATTATGTCACATAGATGCCTACAGTCGTTCGTAGCATGACCAACTATCTTATGGAATAGGCCTTGCTTTCCTGACTCTCGTTCCTTCTGTTTTGACTCCTTCCTGGGAGGCTTTTGGAATGGTGTGTCCCCATGCGTATCCAGGTAGATTTCCTCTAGCATGGAATTAAACTCAGTGTGCTTGTTGAATTTGGGCTCTCTCTTGGGCTGAACATTCCTTTGTCGAGGCTTTTTCCTTGCCCTTATCTTTATTCTTTCAAGATCTGGGCGGTCCTCCGTCCTCTGCCACATTAGCCTCGAGACCTTCTTTTTCGACTCTAGCTCCCTCTTCACATAGAAATATGTCCGCCTCAAAGTAAAATTCGCCAAGGTCCCTCGGCGATTTTCATTGCAAAAAGATTCTGGAATCCAGCTTATCCAAGACATCGGATATAACTTCCATTAATACCATGGACAGTTCTAGTTGGTCCACTGACGCACCACCACATTGAACCTGGAATGAACGCAAGGTCTCACTGGACCTCTACATGATGGTTGTAAGAGTCATCACATTTTTGGGCCTTGTGATGTGGACCCTGAACTGCTCAATAAATCATGCAACCAACATGTTCCATTTATTTATCGATTTAGATTCCAGATGCCTGAACTGCATAGCAGCTACATCGGTGAGAGCAAGAGGGAAGCACTTAGTTATGAGATTCTCCGATGGAGATAGTACTTCCATATGACGCATGTAGTGCATCAAGTGTATGGTTGGATCCTTCCTACCATCATATGCCTCCATGAAGGGAAATTTTAAATCCGGTAGATTACGGGAATTCATGATATTCCATGTGAAGGGGCTTCGATTGATGTTATCTACGTCGGCTTGGGGTGCCCCGTTTCTAATAAAACGTCGAATTGCGTCCGTGATTTAATTTCCGTTTCCGGGTAACTTTTGCTAGTTTTCCATTCCAATATTTTTCCCCCAATGTGCATTCTAGTATTAACTTGTTGCATGTTCACGGCATCGGAATTTGGCTCGTTCATGCCCCGAGCTCTCGGTTCGGCATAGTCGAACCAAAATCCAGTTCTTTTTGATGCAGTAGCAGCACTTCCATCCAGCATCACATTGGGTCAATTTTGATCGACATTTCCAGTATCGTCATCCATGATACCAAGAGTTGATGGGTCGTGATGCACATTTCCATCTATGGGGCGGTTGCCTCCTACTCCAGCCATTTCGGTGTTCAAGGTAAGCTGAATCCGAGCTGCTGCCAAGCCAATTTGTGGCACTTCTTCTCGAGTCACTGTCGCATTACTGGTTTCTACCCCAACGAGATAGTATTGACCTCTTGGTCTTCCAAACCCATCAATCCTTGTGAAGAAGTTGTTCATCATCTCCTGGTGCAAGTCCAAAAACCACGTATTTATAGGTAGTCACCATCCTGGTACAATTAAGGCACATGGCATTCGATTTGGCCATCTAGGAGTGGTAAAATGAGTCTTCAAGAATGCAGACAATATCTACTTCAACTCGATCATAATACGTGTCACCCGGTCTGAAGATGTGGAGTAGTGGGTGGAAGGAGTCTTCAAAAATTATCTCCAGAACTTGGTTCGACGTAGTCCGATTCAACATAATCGAACTGGGTTAGTCGATCCAAAGATGTTACTTCATGATGGTTGTGACGTGGCCTCACAGATCTAAGCTCCACTGATCTAGAAACATCGAACCAATGTCATTTGATCCGAAGTATGATAAGTTTGAGGTTTGTCGAACTGACTCTGCCAACCTGAAATCCAAATATGCGAGATCCAAATCTTTGAGTGCCTTAATACTTAAGCCAAGTGTTTTTTGGCTCTCCTGAGCTTTTATCCAAGTTCTGAACACTCCAATTACCAAAAATCCATCATGTGACTTCCTTGCCAAAAGGCGGGTTAACACTTTAAATTACATAAAGTCTAAATAATTACAACATTCACCAACAGTTCTTAGCTTATACATGTGCGACCTTCCTAGGTCCTGTCCCTTGGTTGATTATAAATATTTTTATTTTTAAATCTTACCTCAAGAAATATTTAAGTTTTAGGTCTGTTAAGTTAAGAGAGAATCCAAAGGAAAAAGATTTGTGTTGTGAATGAATAACAAGATCTAGGGTCTTATTTATAGTGGAGCTAGAGGATCTCAGGCAGTCTGAGCAGTTGAGTTAATTGATCCATACATGTCACTAATTCAGTTCTAGACTTCAAATTATGAAATAAAAAACTAGATTTACTGAAAAACATTTAAATTTCATTCGGCTCCTACCTGGATGTTTTCACGTCTAGGAAGAAATGCAGGTTGACCTGGCCTTCCCTTGGGTCGACCTATGGGTCAATCCGGCATAGGGTCGGGTCGACTTGACCAATGTGTTTTTTCTTCGTTGTTGTTTACAAATTCTAAATTATTATATTATTCTTAATTCTTATTTTCTTGATCACTTTTTCCATACTAACTCAGATTTTGAGAAGTTATATATGTAAATTACTTAGAAAATTGTTAAGACTCAATGGTGCAACTCCCGTAGATAAATTTTGATGGGTTCACAAATTTTTTCATTTCTTAATTAATTTTTCAAATTATTATCTTACTTTCTATCAATTCCATTTATGCTTGCTTTAGTTCCTGTTTTATAAAGCACATTAGTTTTTCAAATTCAAACGAGCATGTTAACATTAGTGAATTAATTCTTCTATTAGTTTTTAACGTTATGCTTAAATAATATTATTCTTTAATTAACCTTTATTTATTATTATATAATTTTACCGTTTTCATTTTTAATTAATTACATAATTTTAACTTTTAATATTCGAATTTCTAAAAGATCTTAATTAACTATTATTGCTTAAATTTTGGGTTGTTACACGTCTGGCAATTTAGGCTAGACATCTAGGATATGGAAAAAGGATTTTTTTCCTTATTTTTTATAAAAAAATCTGAATGTTTCAAAAGTCAAAAGTGTAATTTACTATGATGAAAATATTCGCTATATAAGCTATTTTCAAATTCAAAGAGAGGATGCTTCTAATGTGCTCAAGAGCTCATCTCAAAGGAAAAAATAGGGTTTTAACTTTGGTTATATTTCTTCAATTCTAATCTCCACAAACCTCATTCTAAAGTGATTATTGGTGACCGTTGTACCAATCTCTTGTACTCTTCTCATCGTAATGATAAACTTCCTCTCCGACATGGATGTACACAAACAAATATTGGAACAATTATAAATCTAGTCTATGCTTTATTTTCATTGTTATTGACTACTTTTAATTGATTGTGATTGAGATGGTCAGATTTGGATTGGTTATTTTCTACTTTGGTGATTGAGATATTGTGATTGGTTGTTTTACATGCTTATAATCGTTCTGATCTTCTGTTTTGTTTGTGGATTTAAGTTTAAATTTGGTATTTTAATTAGAATTTTACAACAATAGATAATTGTAGTGTGTTGCTCTAAATTTATACATAAGAAATGGGCATGATCCGTACATTATATTTCAACCTAAGGTGCACTAATGAAGTAGACTCATTAGGAGGCTTCTATAAGCAAAATTAATCCCTATCAAAGTTTTTTTCAAAGATTTTATTTGAAGAACTATATTAAAGAAGGCAATTTCTATTTTAATCAAATATTTTATCAAATTGCCTTACATAATTAGAAAAAAAATGGTTGCAAATGAAATATTGGTGATTAAACCTTGGAGGGGGGATCCACCTTTACCAATCTAAAAATACGCTGCTCAAAATCAATAAAGAGAATAATAATTGGTAAGAGACTTAAAACTGACAAATTAACATGATAAAAACAAAAAAAATTCAATTACTCTTTTTTTCTTAAGAAAAGCATCATATTGGTGATTTTCCTTCTATAGTATAGTTCACACATACTATTTTTTTTTACCATATCTGTCTTATGAGGGATGTTTTCTTAAACATAGTTCAAAGGCTTCGAATGATTTCATCACATGGTTTATATAATACTATCTCTTAATAGACTCGCAAGATAATGCATCATGCTCAACATTCTAATTAGTTGGTTAGTAACATTAACCACACGAAAATATAAATGTTAATACTTGTTCGGTATGAAGAAAATAACTTTTTTTCTTCTTTTTACAATATTTCTATTAATGGTTACAAATTTTTTGGTGGCATGCATTCTTTATATAACGTAAATTTCTCGAAATGTCTTTTTAAATTCAAATTATATTATTTTAATAGTAGGTGTTATATCTTCAGTGTCACACATTTTGTGTAAACGTAGAAATTTCAAAATTCCACTTTAAATTCAAATTTTACCTCAAATATCTTTGAATAACTCCCACTTCGATTAAGTTAAAATATTTATATTCTATCACTCGGTCAATTACCCTTATTATTTTCACAAAAACTCTCTTACCTTTATTAAAACACAAGTTAATTGCATACTAAACTGAGTTAGTCATTTATATCTAAAATCATTGATGTCTTATGTGAAACGCAAAACAAATTGTAAGTGAAAATTGCTAACCGGCTTTTTGGATCGGTTCCCAAGAGTAGTCAAAAACCAGCTGACTCGGCCCATCGTGTGGATCATCCGCCCAGAAGCATCGCTGAGACGTCCAAAGCACAGGTCTGAATAGAGTCGTACAAAGATTTTAGATTCGACATGACTAAACTACCCAACGGTGAACCAATGTCCCGACATCGGCCTTCGACCTCGTCATACACTCGCCATCCGACATCACGGCTTCACAAGGTCTACAGCAGCATGAATCTCGTATCCTCCCTATGGCGTACGAATTTGTATCCCTCGCAGGATGCGAATTCGCATCTCCCTGCCACATATTGGAATGAGAAATCACATCCCCTCTTAGGATGCGAATTTACATCCTAGTTACTCCATCAACGAGCGGCCTCATGTCCCCAAAACACGATACAAAATCGCATCCCTATCCGGGGGATACGATTTCGTATCCGTACCCCTGGATGCGAAGTCGCTCGTTGCACGCAGAATATGAATTTCCACTGCTGCACACTCCACCTCACCTACTCCACCTCACCTACTCCACTTCCATCCCATTGCTATAAATACCCTCTCATTTCCAACAAAAAGAAGGTTATTCCTTGCTCACCTCCAAGCTTTCATGGCTGCTTAAGAAGGAAATAGCCTTACCAAAACCTCCCTAGCACCTTCATCATCCTAGGAGGAAGAAGAAGAAGAAGATATTCTTGGACACATGAACATGTTCTTGGACATTTGACTACACTTTTGGACATTAGACCATTTTGGGTTGTTTTAGCATCCAAGAAGAAGATAATTAAATCATCTTTGGGTCTTCTTGCCACCATGGCCATGATTGCAACATTGAAGCTTTATAACCATGTCTCCACACTCTACTAAGCTTGGGATTTTAGGTTACTTGAAGTTTCCTCCTTCCACTTTGAAACATTTAGATCACGAAGAAGAATCTTCCTCCTCACCAAGCGTAGCGCTCAAAAACTACTCAATTATGTATCAGAAATCATTAAAATTCATGTACAGTCAGAAACATTCCAATCCAATGTTGTTACTTGCACCAAGAGCATAATAAAAGAGCAAAACCTTTCAAAGTGGACGTAGGCTCGGGCGAGTCGAACCACTATAAATTCTATTTGACCATGTACTTGCGTTTTTTTCCTGTATATTACATAGCTACTTACTTATTTTCCACCGTTGGACATTTATTTTCACTCACATGGAAATCATAAGCGTTGACAACCACTTTTCAGTGTCAACACTTTGGCGCGCCAGGTAGGGGAAGAAAACTATAAGCATGCACCTACGGTCGATTTTCTGTCACTTCTTTCGAGGAATTAAAACCTTGCCTTTCCTTACACTCAAGCACCAAAACTTGGAACGCTACTTAAGTTTTCTTAGACTTACTGACCAAGCCTATCGATAATGGTAAACAAAGGAAAGAGCCTCATGGTCGGATCTTCCATGGTCAATCATGATTCGGAATTTCCTTCTTAGCTCCGACTTACTGAAGTTCCGACAAACACGAATACTGCTAATGCTTCCACCCTCGATGCACTCATCAATCAAGCTCAGCTCGTCGAAACCTCAAGGAAATTGGGCGAAATTCAAAGAATCCTTGTCGACCAAATCCACCAAAACATCGGATTGATGCAATGACTTCAATTGTACGCTCAACGGGACATCCTTTGCCTTCAAGAAGACTTGGGCATTCGGCCCCCGTTGAACTATGTACCATCGAATTCCGCCCTAACACTTTTTCATGATAATTATCATCTCAACCGTCCTAACTTGGGTCTAATCCCAATTAACGAGCTAATGCTCAACCCATTGTCATACGAGCATGACTCAGCTCAGCTCAGCTCAGAACTTTCTACCTATGCTATGTTCAACAAGCCAGGCCTAGGTTCCCGCTCAACGGCCTCACTAAAGTCAAACAACCGAAGCTGAAGATTCTTTAGACCAAGACCATATTCATCCTAGAAGATGTCCAAGGCTACGCATTCCTAAGTCAGATCACGATTACCGCAATTTGGTAGAGATTTGAACTCCCATTCTCGCCAACCTACTTCGCAGCATCCTGAAAGAATCTCGGAGACATGTCAGCGACGACTAAGAAACCAATGTGAGGCATAACCCCTTCACGAACATGTACTTAGTGCCGAATGGCCCCCACATTTCAACTTTTCCCCAGAACGAAGCCTATTTAGGGGATTCCAATCCTTGGGAGTTCATACATCTATGAGTCTCGTATGGATTCCACTCGTGCCACAGAAGTGCAAATGTTTCGTTATCTTCTTAGAAGGCGTGCCTCTTCTATGGTTCACTCGCCTTTCATCAAGAATTATCACGACCTTTTCCCAGCTAGTTAAGGGTCTAATCGATCAGTTTAACACATACATCCATCAAGGCCCTGGCGAAACTCTAACAAGTTACCTTGAGAGGTTCGAAAATGCTTTGGATGGTGTTGAAGACTTGAACCCTTGGGTTATCCCGAACCAACTCATCAAGGGTGTATTCCATGATTCTGAATTCGGAGCATAGGTTAATCAAGTGCAATATAGGACTCAAGAGATCTTCTACAAGAAAACCAACCATTTCCTATGTCAAGAACTAGCGCAAAGGAATCGAGCTTCTCACTTCAACAACTTACTTCGAAGTGGAGCACAGAGCTCCAATAACTCCAACCCTAATGCTCCACATGATCCCTCTCAAACTGGCAACATTAGAGGTGGTTGCAACAACAAGAGAAGCGTCCCCGACTTCTGTTTTTCCACAACGACGCTCCACTTAATGACACCCTCAAGAAAATCAATCTCGAGACCTGTAATGTCTTGACGTACATGAAACCAAAGCCAAAAGGGCCATCGAACACGCCAGAGGACCCTACAGTGTATTTTTAAGTCCATAGCATCCATGGACACGACATGAACAACTATTGCCACTTACAAGAAAACATCGAGAAACTCATTTGCAAGGAAAAGCTTGAGCAACACCGATTGAGCCCTTCATGTGGAACCACTGAGCCATCTAACGCTCATCAAGGATTCCAACCAACCAGGACCTCGTCTGACAACTAAATCCTTAGATACCGTTTCTCTGACTCAGCAAGACAGCAGCAACAATGGGCAGCTTGAACATTGATGCAATGCCCTACGACTCGCTTTGCTTGAGTCGTATTTTGTACCATTTAAGTTGTCTCTGTTTCCAAGTTATTTCATCTTCCATGTTGTAACTCCGCCAAGTGGCTTATGATTGACTTGCAATCCACTCAGCTGCAATTCTTATGCGAAGGCTATGAACATTAGCCTATGATCTTGAGAGTCATCCGTGAATTTCTGTGGTGCCAAAAACACAAGTGCACCAAATCCAACGAACTTAGCCCAGCCTACTCACACTTAGGCATACTTTGACGGAGGTTTGTTAGCATCAAAGACCAAAATCCAATAGGTTTAGATGACCAACCTATTCTAGAGTAGGTTTACTATGATCAACTTACTCGAACTCCATACGACTCGAATTCCTTGAGAGTGTAGCTTCAACTAACACAAAACTAAGAGCAACATCGAGTCATCTTGCATGAATACGATTCCCGAAAAGTGCAAGAGATATTAGAGTGCTTGGACAAACAACTATCATGATGCAGTGGTCCTAGATGTCTCCACTGGAGATACCAGCTTACAAAAGTAAGATCTCTTCCCCAAAAGGCACCTCCTCTTCACTGTGTCATGGGCTCTTGCCTTCCTCTAAGCTCCGGCCACCACCCTGTTAATTGGGGGCATAACGGGAAGCTTTATCGGAGGCCTATTCGAAAGCATGCCTGGAGGAACTAGTCCTCCACCAGTCCCACGACCATATGCTATGATGTAGTGGTCTCCAAGGTCATCGTCAAAGATACCGGTTTGCGATTTATTTCCACTATTCCTCCCTCATCGGGGGGAAAACGAGAACGGAAACCACGCCCTCTTCTCCAGAGGGCACCTCCTCTTCATTGTGTTGTAGCGACTCTCCTCAAGCTAAGCTCCGACCATCCTCCAATTAAATGGAGGCACCTCAGAAAGCACAACCGGAGGCACTACACTGGAGGTAGGCCTAAGGGTGCCATCCTCCACTAGTTCATGCATTCTCACTACCGCCATCTTCTCCACCACCATGGAGCGACCTTTTTGGAAGCAAACCCACCGCGCTGAGAAGATGGTCCCAAACCTAATTCATGACATCAAGGAAGTTGCCCACGACATACCCCGACTCTAAGGTTTCCCATATACATGCGTCCCAAAATGCGATGACGGCCTTTAATTTTTACAGCTAAAACCATTGTCATCGTCGATCGCCATTGCAACACCTGGATCAAATGGTGATTACAACGTGACTGGATTAAGAACCAAGCCCACGAGCATGGAAACTCACTCATGTACTCACATTTTATATACATATGTGAGTGGTCAATCCGAACGGGTTTGCTTCCCAAATGTTGTGCTAACTAGCTGCATTGCGTTCAACTTCAATCCTAATCCAGTCACACGACATCGTTTGACGAACAAAACTTGCAAAGTCAAACTTCGTCAAACTCATAATTGAGAAGAACGTGGCGAGTATGTGAGCCTGGGGGCAGCCCTCCATCGACTCCTACACTGGCATGGCCTTCATAGGACCCAAGGTAGATCCTCGCTAGTTCTGGCATAGGTATGATCCTCACCGCAACCAGTGGAGAAACCACCTTAGAAACACATCCACCACACGGAGATGGTGATCCAAAATCAAAATTTTAGGTCTCAGAAGTTTTTAACCTTCTAACAATGCCTAAAAAATAAGAGATTACAGACCCGATCTGAAGACTAAAGAAAATAGTACAACCACTGATTCCTAGTGAAATAGGAGAAATTTGCTAATCCCTAGGGATGTGAAGCCAAGAATTCGTATCCCTACGCACTTGCCTTAAGTTCCCATGTTCCTTTGGCCTTTTCCATGAGTTTTTGAATTCTCTAAGCTCCTTCAGCAAACTCAAGCCTAAGTGTAACATTAAGTCAATTTACATAAGCACAGAATTAGAAAATGTAAAAAGTACTTGAACACTTAGAGCAATGTGCGATGAAAGAAATAAACTTTTATTCACATGCCAAAAAGTTACGAGTTTTCATTAATGACATGGTGTACATCACAACCACATCATGCCTCCAAAAAGCGAGGGTCGTACTTGCACATTTCACCAGCCTACCAAAAACAAAACTTATCTTCACAACTACTTTGAAGATCCTCCCTTCTTCCCTTTCTTCTTTTCGGGCTTGATCTTAGATGGGTCGTCCTTCTTCCTCTTCCTCTTCGTCTCCCCGCTCCCAGATTTTTGTTCCTTCGGTGAAGTCGTGGAGGAGCGAGGCCTGAATTCATATCCTCCTCCCAAAATCGTTGGATGGGTTTGTCCTTCTTCCTCGCTCGGCATCTCCGTGATGTTCACGACATCTTCCTTGGGGAAGATTGCCTACAACGGAGAAGGGAAAGCCTCGACAAGGGCCCTTGTAGCCACGGGATGCACCATCTCTTTATAGGCTTTCCTAGCTTCCTTCTTGGCCTTCCTCGTCCCCCGGTGGCTCACCTTCAGTTTCGCGACCTGCCGGACCTTCAACTTCTTCAGCTCCGCTTCGGCCCGCTTCTGTGAGGCCTCTAACTCAGCTTCTTCCAAGCTTCGTCTTGCACTTTAGCCTGGGCTTCCTTCTCTGCCTTTATCCTTGCTTCATCTTGAGCTTTGATCCTAGCCTCCTCATCCGTCTTCTCCTTTTCCTCAAGCTCCTCGGACTTCGTAAGCAGCCGGGCATTCTGTTCCCTAACTAGTTCGTGCATGGTTTTTCCAGCTGCTTCCATCTCTCTAATAACTTAAGCATCTCGTCCCACTAGGTCCTTTCCCTCTGCAAGCACTTTATCTAAGTTGGGAAGTCCAAACCCTCCCGTTTCTATGTTAAAGCCTGCGAGGAACCCATGCTCCTCTTCCATCTGCCTCTTGTCAGCATCCACATTTGTCCCATCTGCGGAGGTTGTTGTTGTCTCTGTCCCGGCCATCCCAACATCTCTAGAAATACCTGCATATTGATATAAGGATCGACCACTCTCGTCTCGTGCTTTCATCTTTATGTTCTTATCAAGTAAATAGATATACGTCCAGTCGCATGTTGTGTGGCACCCCCTGATGTTGGTCCTTTGGTGGTTGATGGAAATGCGCTTGGAGCTGCTGGCGAAGAGCCACCAGCGGAAGCAGTTAAAACGGCTTGCTGCTATTCAGCGAATACCTCATGAGCCACTATGATGCTCTCGGTCATGATAGTCTTTCCCTTCTCAGCAATACGTCTTTCCTCCCCCTCCGTCGCGACGTCCTCCTCAAGGATGTTTTTCCTTTTGCCAACACCTGACGCTCATCCTCTATCACGAACTGGTCCATCGGCTTGCCCTCATCCACACTTTCCACTCCTGGGGCAGCGGCCTTATCCTCAACAAGTTTCTCCCAAGTCCTTGCCAGGTTCCGAGGGTGGTTGCTGACCCATGAGAGCCCACGATGTTTAAGGGATTTGACGTAGAAGCCTCAAATCACCTCCTCCATGTCCATCTCCACCTCCACTTAGGCCTCTCTGACTTGTCGCTTCAGCCCCTTTACTTCATCTTGGTGCTCGACTCTGATGCCATATATTTGGCTTAGCACCGCTTTGTTAAAAGATTTTGCCGCCTCCTTATCCTTCTTAGCCAGCTCATACTCAACATTCCTCATGTCCAACATCTTTTTGAACTCCTCATTCTCCTTCTTGTGGCGTCGGTCTCTTCATCATTCTTTGGAGCCTCTCATTTTCTTTAACCAAACCCAGTTTTTCCGTCCTTAGCTACTACACCATCGCGTTCTTTTCTGGCGGCTTGCTTGTGTCTTCTTCCAGGGCCATTTTATTCTTCTCCAAGTTGGTGGCTTGAGTCGATGAAGAGGCTAACACATCTTTGTGATGTTTGCTAGCCGCTTCCATTGTCGCTTTCATCTCCTCCCACTCATGTTTCATGGCACTTATTTTTGCAACAAAGGGTTAGCACGTAAAAGTGTTATTCGAATACACAGAAGCAAGCGTACCTCAGGATCGCGTCTTACCCATCTCCTTCTCCCTATTCGTGAGACTATCCCGTTCAAGTTTGATATCACCCTGCAGATTTAGGATCTCAATGTTCTTCTTGATAATCAACTCTAAAAGATGCCTCACATATCTACGCATCTCTTGATACTGGTAGTATGTCGCATACACTCGCTTCCACACATCCTCATCATCGTGGCGAGTGATTGGACTAAGGTCTGGTAACCAAACCAATTCTTCAAAGTAAAAGTTGGGAAACAATTTTTTCAGTATCGCCTTCCTTTCCTCGGGATTCAACCGAGGGATCTCTGACATATCGGGAAGTGCTCTTGCCCGGCCTCTCACGTCCCTTCCTCCACTTTCTTGTCCCACATCACCGGATCCTCTTCTACTAATAGTTGTCGTCACAGGTACGGTGCTTGGTACATAAGCTAAGGCAATCACATTACATTTCCTCGTTGTAAGCAATTTATCCCCTCTCCTTGCATCCGAAGGTATTGCGTTTGTTGACAAAAGATCTTGGCGCGAGGAAGGTTCTTGATAATACCTACTACCCTCTAAGTCATGCGGCCTCTTTCTTTTGCGTAATCCAGTAATTGCATAAAAGTTAGTCATGGCACTTTTCCTCTGCCATAGAGAATCCCCCAGACAACGGTCTTTGCCACCTTCGCGAGCCATGGTACCTACAGGGAACAAACTTTGAATCAGAATTGCGCATCCAATAGAAAAGAATCAAGTGTTGGGTTGTGCAATGCTTATGAGTGTTTGTGCCCTATATGTTCCCCCATGGACCCCTTTTTTCCTTGCTTAAAGGGGTAATTTCCCTAATGCTCGATAATAAACTCTCAATGCCCGCTCCACCTATTCCAAAAAATTATGTCTCAATTGGGACCTTATCCAAATCCTTAAAATTGTCCTCGACTTCCATCGATACGATGGTCGCGGAGGTCATGGTTGGAGAACTTGGTCCAATAGCCTCTCCTAATCTTATCTCCCTGCTCGGAGAAGGAATGGGAGTAGTATCTGAACCATCCCCTCCGATATGCTCCTCTTCACCGCCAACATCGTCGCCTGCACTCCCATGAGCCTCTGTAACTTCCTCCTTAATTGGGGGCACATCAGAAGGTATGACAGGGGCCAATTCCAATTGCGGACCCGGAGAAACAGATTCTCCCTTAGCTTCCGCCACTTCTGCCACTCCATTATAATCCTGGCAGGCTGTTGAATAACCCTCTATAAGCAAATCCAGCATATGGAGAAGATGGTCTGATATGAGAGTCTAGAAACAGCGATATTCACTAGGAATGTCCCTCAAATCTAGAACTCGCTGCAAATGCTCACCACTCTTCGAGATCGGCGGAATCCCTACCACATGAAACCCTAAGTTAATTTCGAGATTATGACTCAATTAACTCAGGTAACAAGGTAAATCTTCAAGTACTTACTGCCGGTGAGCCACCTCAATGCAAATCCCAGCGAGTAACGAACAAAGAACCAATCACCCTTAAAATAGCTGAGTTTGTTCCATGCCTCTAGGATAAAGCGACTGTTGGGATGCGCCTCCATATATACAAGGGAGGGTAGCACAATGCTTCTCTTCTTCAGAGAATAGAGGTATTTGATGTCCTCCCTCGACGGTTCAATCTGCAACCATTCAACATATAAGATTTAGGTGCCAAGTAGGAGTGGTCGAATGAAGTCGCGTTGGCACCAATCGAAAGAAGTATAGAATATCCCAGATGTACGCATATGACGGGGGCACGCATCCGGCAGCACACATATGCCTGTTCTAGGAAATGTACCCTTCCGGGGGAACATGCGCCCTGTCTTCTAGGAACTCTAACTTCATCGCATGGTATTCTATATTTCATACAGATTCACTGCAATGAAGCTTCATCTATCCGTGAAGCAACCGAATCCGGGGGATTCTTGAGAATCGATGTATCTCCCACCATGTCCAACGCTATACAAAACGTCTTCCTAGTTGCCACCACCATCCACTTCTTCTATCGGGTCCTCTTCAACAACCTCCTCTTCACCTCCGACTACCGGTTCGTCTGCATGTACACCTGAATGTGGAGACCCTTCAGGTTGTACCCCTTGTTCTTGTATACTAGATGAGCCCACTTGTTGAGATGGGGTGGAGGTTCTGGATTTCCTATTACTGCTCGTTGGCGAGCTAGAATGATTTGAAGACTCATTGGAACTCAGAGATGTTTCTACGGGCTCTGCATCCAAGCCCTAAAGTCGTCTAGAGCTTCTCCTTGTCATTATGAACTATACTTTCAACATAGTCGCATTAAAAGCCACACTAAAAAACCTGTACCCTTCATGTTGGTGTAAATTAACATGAACATGCAGTGTTGTGAGGTGCTGATACGATTATGATTATGATAAAAGAAGTTATAACGTGGCAATGATCACTAGTTTCTAGAACTACAATCATCGTCGTCATCGATCATTACCGTCTGGTTAGCATCGAGTTGCGATTACGTCATGATTGGGATCGAAAATAAATCTCCAAGACTAGTAGTTTAGTTAAATGTCCATAGTTCGAGTTTATGCTCTAATCCTATGTGTAGTTCTGAATTATCGACTCTTGTCTGAGCGTAAAGGATTTATTGGTTAATATGTTCAATCCCAAATCCGACCCAACTGCACAACATCATGAACCAGTACAAATCTGACGGCAGGTCTCTTGGAGTTCAAATTTCATTGAGAGTATTGGGGTACAACACTGCCAGGAGGGTTCGAATATTGCTTAAGTGATAGGGAGTTGAAATTCACTTCCTGCACTAAGCGCAATTCATATCCCTTACTACTTAGAAAAATTCGCATCTCGCTTTTCCCTTTCGTTCCACGTCCAGAGATTTCCACTACTTTCACATTCTCCCCTAGGTCATGAAATCGCTAAGCCTCGGGGATACGAATTTTATATCCCAGGGATACAAATTTCGTATTCCGAGGACAAGAGAACTTCAACTTCGTATCCCCTATGGGGATATGAAATCCTTGGCCAAAATTACTCCATCCCCTCGTATCTCCTTCCTTCCATATCCCCATCCTCCTTTCCTTCCAAAAAACTTCCCCAAGACTTTGAACCCCCAAGACTATCCATTCCCAGAGCTTCGAACTCCCCGGAATTCGAATTCCCAGAGCTTCGAGTCCCTAGGACTTCGAATACCCAGAGCTTTGAATCCCCAGGACTTCGAGCCTTCGAAGGAGGGATCTTCTTCCCAAGGTGACATGGCCAGCTCCCCAAACCATGGCCTTGAGCTCCCAACTCCACCACTATCTTGATCGAGCCATCTGAGGGCGAGAACCTACCTGTATTTGGTCAAAATTAGTGGGGCTAAAAGGTCTTAGTAGGCGGTTTGGTGTGTTCAAGTCCCAGGAGTTGAAGAAATATTAGGTTGAAAAAGGAGAGATTTCACATCCTTATATTTATATGGGGGGAAGGTGTTCGAAAGACCATGAGTTCGTATCCCACAAGAGATGCGATTTTGCATCCCACTAGGATGCAAAAATTCGCATCCCCTCAAGATACGAAAATCTCATATCCCTTCAAAAAAATGATGATGAGAAGTGAGAATAGGGTTTCCAACTTCGAAAAATTTGCGACTCGTGATTCTGGCTACGACTATGGGTACACGTTTTTGAAACTACAAACATCGAGGCCAATTCGATTCGCTAACCAATCATACGTTCATAAATTTGAACAACTCAAAAACGTTTGTCAAGCAATCGGTTTCACGACTCAATATCGTTTTGGAAAACTAACTTGCGCAATCATAAGCCAAAAGCATACCTAACAATTATGTTACTTATTTCAAACTCTAGTCGTATCACCCAAAACCATGTGCAAGCGTGTAAGTACGTGCGGCTATCTGTGTCGACAACGACTCGTTTACGTCCCAGTGTAAATGGGAGTCGATGTCTGACATTTAATTTCTTGAGTCTACCTGAAATAAGCGTTCGCCTAAAAGGTATTGCTGGCTTCCAGTTCGAGCAATCAGAATTCTCAACAATGCTGGAACTTTGTGTTACCATTATCCAGTCGCAATGAGATGGTCACAACTAGTCATCCTGAACGACCCAAAGATTTCTCTGATCAACAAGGGTACCTGGCTCTTCTCAAAACATGTTATGCAACCGCAAAACATCCTTCGAAGGGCAAATGTTAACCGATTTTTTGGATCGGTTCCCAAGAGTAGTCAAAGACCACAGGACTTGGCCCATCGCGTGGATCAGCAGCCCAGAAGTATTGCTGGGACGTCCAAAGCCAAGGTCCTGATAGAGTTGTGCAAGGATATTCGATTCGGCTTGATCAAACTACTTGACAGTGAACCAATGCCCCGGGATCAGCCTATGACCTCGTCATCAACTCACCATCCGACATCATGGCTCCTTGAGGCTCACAGCAGCACGAATCTCGTATCCTCCTTGTGTATGAATTTGAACCCCTCATGTCATGTGAATTCGTATCCCTTATGGGATATGAATTCGTATCCCTCATGGGATGCGAATTTGTATCCCTCATGGGATACGAATTCGCATCCCGCTACCACCTAGTAGGAAGTGAATTCACATCCCTCTTAGGATGTGAATTCACATCCTGGCCACTCCATCAACGAGTGGCCTCGTGTCCCTAATATGGGATTTGAAATTGCGTCCCTCCCTAAGGGATACGATTTCGTATCTGGACATCTGGTATGCGAATTCGCTCGTTGCACGCGGGATACAAATTTCCACTGCTGCATACTCTATTTCACATACTCCACTTCCATCCCACTCCTATAAATACCCCTTCATTTCCAACGTGAAGAGGGTTGGTTCTTACTCACCTCCAAGATCTAATGGTTGGCTAAGAAGAAAATAGCCTTCCCGAAACCTCATTAGCACATTTCATTGTCCTAGGAAGAAGAATCATATTCTTGGACACATGAACATGTTCTTGGGCATTTGACTACACTTTTGGACATTAGACCAATTTGGGCTTTTTCGGCATCCGGGAAGAAGATAATTAAATCATCTTTGGGCCTCCTTACCATTATGGCCATGATTGCAACATGAAAGCTTCATAACCCTTTCATCCACACTCCACTAAGCTTGGGATTCTCGAACACTCAAAGTTTCCTTCTTCCACTTCCAAACATTCAGATCACGAAGAAGAATCAGTTAGCGATTGCAGAATGGATCATTAAGGAAAAACTAACACTAGAGTGGGGTGAATAGTGTTTTTGAGAATTTAAACAAAATCTATAACTTATATAAACAACTATATGAATAAAACACCACAGAAATAATCATAGACATAGAATTTGTAATAGCCCGCATTTTACGTATCGGATGATCGTAAATATATTTGTTTTATTCTCTAAGGGTTGGATCATTCTCATCTTTTAATATGTGGTTTATGGGGATGTGAGACATGTCCATAATTTTTATCGATTTTGTTTATGACCATTTTGCCCCTGTCAGGCTTGTACAGGGCATAACTTTTGACTCAGGTCAAATCAGAGGGTAAGACCTGTGCCGTTGGAAAGGAATTGATGATCGCCTTTCCGTAGAGTGGTTACATTAAGGATTTGGCTCAGCGGTTTGGGAGAAATCGTTGTTTTAAGGTCTTTCAGTTGGTTGTTCAGGTTTGGAGAGCCTAATGGGCTGAATTGAGGAGGCCCATTAGTGGGCTGGTGGAATCCTATAAATAGGAGATGAAAGTGGAGGGAAAAGGGTCACTTTCCCATTCTCTCATTTGGAGGCATTGATCTCCTTCTTCCTCTAACACCTTTCCACCATTAAAAATCCAAATCTAAGGGGAGAAATCATAGATCTACAACATTGGAGGCTAGATCTATATCATTTCAAAGGTGAATTCATCGGATCGAGGCGTTTGGATTGAATTGCTTGCTGTTCGGATTCATAATTCTATCATTTTAGCTTGTTTTGGAGATTCGGTGAGTGATTTACATCTCTCACATGAATGCAATGAAGTATATGAGTGTTTGTGCGTGTTTCTCATCAAATTGGGATGTTTTACCATAGATTTACACCATTATAAGTTCATTTTCATGTGCATCACCCTATGATCTAATCTAACAAGTTTTACTCGTTAATTTCATGTCATTTTACATGTTTATGTTAGTTAGATCTCTCATTTTGATCATATGTTCATTTTAATGGTTTTTTGGGCGAGATTTACATCATTTTGTGGTAATCATCATATTCATATGGTTAAAAATGTTATGATACGTTTATGATTGTATTTGGTGATTTTAGTTGAGTTGGTTTCGTCGGATTCGTCGTTGGCGAAGTTTTGGTCGAAATAGGAGTGGAATTGCAATATGCAGAAATTTGGATCGGGCGGTAGAGTCAAATTTGGATCGGGCGGTAGAGTCAAATTTGGACCGGGAAGTAGAATCAAATTTGGACCGGGCGGTAGAGTCAAATTTGGACCGGGCGGTAGAGTCAAATCTGGATCGGGCGGCAGAGTCAAATCTGGATCGGGCGGTAGAGTCAAATCTGGATCTGGGGGTAGAGTCAAATCTGAATCTAGTGGTAGAGTCAAATCTGGATCTGGTGGTAGAGTCAAATCTGGATATGGTGGTAGAGTCAAATCTGGATCTGGTGGTAGAGTCAAATGTGGATCTGGTGGTAGAGTCAAATTTGGATCTGGTGGTAGAGTCAAAATTTGGATCTGGTGGTAGAGTCAAATTTGGATCTGGTGGTAGAGTCAAATTTGGATCGGGTGGTAGAGTCAAATTTGGATCGGGTGGTAGAGTCAAATTTGGATGGTGTAACTTCGAAGTAAATTCGAGTAGGAAGGTTCGAAGTGTTGGATGTGTTCGTTGATTAAGGTGAAACAACGAGCGAGGTGGCAACTCAAAGGTTATGAGTTGGTGGATAATGGCTGCTCGAGAAGGTCGCTTGAGCAGTAAATAGCCGTCAAGGTTGGACGACTAGAGAAATTGAAGGCCGAGAGATTATCGTTGTCGTAAGTTCTAGCAGGCTCAAAGCAGGGGTACGATAGGGGCACCCAAAAGACTGATTGTAGGTCGAGTACTTGGGTATCGTTAAAAGGCCTAGCTGTCAAGGTTGGGCATTGTCAAGGTTGGACATATGGAGTTTATGCTAGAACTGGGGTTACCATTAGCCCTTGACATATGGCAAGGTTGGCCGTCATACGATTAACGGTGGTTTCAAAGCAGGATTGGCGGTGATAGTCAGAGTCAGTCATGGATGATTGGTTGTTCTGTTTGTACTATCTCACATGGATTATCCAAAGTAGAGGGAGATATTCTTTGAGTGCTTAACTAATATTGGTTTAGGCCTCTGGGATGAGCGCTTGGGGAATATCAAACTCGATTAGGGTTGTCTGTGTAAGACTTATATAATCTGGATGTTATGAGTGCTTTCCGTGATTGAATGTGTGTTCTGGTTTCCTTGAATGAATGATTAAATTGTTTATAGTAAAGGCTATCACTGTCTGATGTGGGGATGATAAGGTTGAGTTCTTCTCTGGGGTCGTGGGTAGATTAGTATGCTTATCTATCCCTTCTCATATACTTTATTGTTGAAGTTTGTTAGCTGTTTTATCGCTCACTAAGACTGTTGTCTGACTCAAGGTTTTATGTTTCCTCTTATTACCTTGGGTTGTTCATCCGATTGTTGGATGGGCAGGCTAAGTAGCAGGTGACATGTAGCTTAAGTGAGGACGGCGTTGCTGTTCGGAGGCGAGCGGGAGGCTGGAGTACTATCTTTACTACTATTTAGTATTTGTTTCCGCTATGTGCTATTTCCATGAGTGTCGTAGTGAGGCAAATTGTACAAATACTATTCTGATTGTATGAAAATCCAGTGTTTCTGTTTCACTATTAGTACCTATTGTGTATGTTCTATTATATTTTATCCTTGCGCTGTGAGTTTACGACAGGTTCCGCTTGTGTTTTCTTACTCTGATGATCGTCCATGACAGCCTTGCACATCTTTCAGCGCATTATTTCTCTTGTATAGTGCGGAGGTTATGGGCGGTCGTCACATTTGGTATCAGAGCTCTG
This sequence comes from Allium sativum, assembly GCA_030737875.1. Classification (NCBI taxonomy): domain Eukaryota; kingdom Viridiplantae; phylum Streptophyta; class Magnoliopsida; order Asparagales; family Amaryllidaceae; genus Allium; species Allium sativum. The sequence continues at coordinate 12,265,522 of CM060927.1, read as the reverse complement.
GTCAACGATTGTGGCCAAAGTTCGAAGACGTAATTTCGTATGAGAGACGTACTTGTAGATTTCAGTTGGATGTTTACTATATATATTAGCATATATAGTAGTAACAGTTGTTTTCCTTTAGCGGTTTATCTTGTAAGTGGACTAATCATTCTATTTTGGATTTAGAATGAGTCGTCAAACCTCCAGGAGTGAGCCTGAGACTGGAAGAGTAGGAGATGGAAGCCAATTGGGAGCTTTATCTGTTGCACCGAAATATCTAGTTATGTTTGGGGCGACCATGATGGTAGCAGCCATGTTGAGGATGCCCGGTCCAGAAGTGTCAATAGAGCGTGATGTTCCTGTGCAAGTACCCAAAAGGGATTCTGTTAAGCAACAAAGGGAATATTCTCCTACAGATGAAGAAATCTTTATTGGCCCCAGTACTAATAAGAAGAAAAGCAAGAAGAAGAGATTTAAGAAGAATGTCACTTTCTTTAATTGTCAATTGGAGGGTCATTATGCCAACGATTGTGAGAAGCCAAAAACCAAAAGGAAGTGTTTTGAATGCAGCAAGCCTTGACATAAGAAGAAAGACTGTCCGGACCTTCCAAAGACTATGCAACTGGAGGAAGCATGTGTTGTGGAAGCTATTCCAATTTCCTATTGTATTCCTGAAGAGAACTAGGAGAAGTTGTCGTCTGGATGTGCTTCCAACCAATGAAGTTGTTTGAGTTATATTTGATACTAGAGAATCGTCATCTTTTACCTATAATAAGATTGTATGTTGAATGGGTTCGGAACTTGAAGTTGTAATAGGCCTTTAGTTGTAATTGATAGTATTATTGATCATGAATGCTCATTTATGAGTGGTTGCTTAGTTGTAACTTTCGCTGGGTTTGAAATCATCTTGGGCATGGATTGGCCCAAGGGATATGCGGCAAAAGTAAGTTGCGAAAAGCTAGAGATGACAGTCGGGGATGTGGAAGGGCGAAAGGTGTTGATTAGAAGTAAGCGCGAAGACGGGGTCTTTGTAAGTTATCTATATTCGCTTGGGATTCCATAAGAAGACCTGTCATCAGTGATGATCGCAAATGAGTATGTAGATGTCTTTGACGAGGTCAAAGGGTTGCCTCCGCATCGTGAGATTGAGTTTAGGATCGATTTGGTCGAAGGTGCTAGACCAATCGTTATGCCACTTAGGCGGATGGAGCCTAGGGAACAACGAGAGTTAGAGGTGCAAGTCCGTGACCTTTTGGCGAAAGGGTTCATTCAGAGGAGTGTTTCCGAGTGGGGTGCACCAGTCGTATTTGCAACCAAGGCGAATGGCTCGTTAAGATTGTGTGTGGACTATCGTGAGCTGAACAAGGTGATAAAGAAAAACAAGTATCCGTTGCCAAGGATAGTTGACTTGTTCGATTAGCTTCATGAAGCCAAAGTGTTTTCTCAGATGGATTTGGCAATGAGATTTCACCATTTGAGGGTGACTAAGGATAGTGTGCTAAAGACTGCTTTTAGGACACCATCTGGTTTCTTCGAATGGTTGGTGATGCCATTCGGGTTAACTAACGCGCCAGCGTATTTCGTGGATCTTATGAATAGGGTGTTCAGAGATCAGTTGAAAAAGTTTGTGCTTGTGTTCATGGATGATATTCTAGTTTACTCCAGAAATGAGGAAGAACATAAGACGCACTTGAGAGTTGTGTTAGAGATCTTGCAGAAGCATCAGCTTAAGGCTAATTTCTCAAAGTGTCACTTCTGGAAGGATGAAGTGAGGTTCTTAGGTCATGTAGTTTCTGGAAAAGGGATAGCGGTTGACCCCGCTAAAGTTGCAGCAATCCAGGACTGGGATCGACCTAAGAATGCGATGGATGTTTGGAGTTTCCTTGGGTTGGTAGGATATTACCGACGGTTTATCAAGGATTTCTCCAAGGTAGCTGCACGTTGACAGGATTGACGAAGAAGAACCAAGTATTCACATGGGATGCAAAGTGTGAACAAGCGTTCGGAATCCTAAAGGAGAGATTAATGAGTGCACCTGTGTTGACCATTCCAAGTGGGAATGAAGAGATGGTGGTATATACCGATGCATGTGGTACAGGACTTGGAGTAGTACTAATGCAGAAGGATAAGGTTGTGGCCTACGCGAGTCGACAACTAAAGCCGCATGAGAAGAATTATCCAACTCATGATTTGGAGTTGGCGGCGATTGTATTTTCTCTGAAGATGGGGAGACATTACCTGTTGGGAGTTCGATTCTAGTTGTTTACGGATCACAAGTCGTTGAAGTATTTATTCTCCCAAAAGGATTTGAACCTTCGGCAGGAAAAATGGTTAGAGTTTCTAGCGTCATATGATTTTGACATAGCCTATACTTCAGGCAAGGGTAACGTAATTGCAGATGCGTTAAGTCGAAGACACGAGAGTTTGGGAGCGATGTTTTCGTAATGGAAGAGCCTCAAGTACTTGGAAAGGTTCGATTTTAGGCCAAGTGTGAGTTGGAACCTGAAATGTTGGCGAGCTTGTCGATAAGACCTACTCTTATCGAAAGGATTGGCGAGAGCCAAGAGAAGGCCGTGCAATTCTCCAACATGTTGGCTAAAAACTGGAGATAAGTTGGTACTTGGGCCTAAGATGATTAGAGAAATCTCAGATTGTATCGAGACAGTTCGGCAACGAATGAAGGCAGCCCAGGACGCCGACAAGCGTCATAAGGACTTGGAATTCGACGTGGGCGATATGGTTTTCGTGAAAGCTTCGCCGTTGAAGCACATGGTTAGATTTGGTAAGAAAGGAAAGTTAGCTCCAAGGTTTATTGGACCATTTCCAATAGTCGAGCGAATTGGAAAGCTCGCATATAGATTGAAGTTAACTAAGAAGATGCCGAGTGTGCATAATGTGTTCCATACGTCGTTTCTACGGAAATTCGTGCATGATTCGAATATAGTGGTATCTCCGGAGCAGTACGAAGACTTGGAGACCATAGTTTCGAGACCTCGTAAGCCACTTCGTGTTGTGGGGAATGACACGAAACAGCTTAGGAGGAAGACGGTTAAGCTAGTCAAGGTGCAATGGAGTGAGGATGGAGACGATTGTACATGAGAGATGGAAGAGAGCATGAGAGCGACTCATCCAGAACTCTTCGTCGGTAGGACCCTTTGATATTGTATCTTCGCTATATCGTTGTATCTTGTTGTTGATTGTTAGAATTCCACGTGCTAGGATAAGGCTATGGATGCATGGCTTGATGGATGCTAGTTTGGATGATAGAATTGGCTTTTCATGGATTAGAGGCATGCATAATCGTTGTGATTACTTGGGTTTGTTTGGAATTTCGGGTGCGAAATTCTTAAGGGAGGGAGAATGTAACTGTGACGGCAGGGAATTTCGCTCGATCCGAATCAGTCGTTAAACCGATGTAGACCGTTCGAAACCCCTGATCGTTTGAGAGCAGGACAAATCAGAACGCAGACGGGAGAACATTTCATTGTTATTACAACAATTCCATCAGATACAAGAATATACAGAGTATAAATGAATAAATTACATTCGACAAATATCAGAGATTACAATAAATTACATAGCAATGGAAAAATAATACAAAGCACAACTGAAGGTGATATACGGATACAGAGCTTTCCGGATATCATTCCAGCTGTAAACCAGGATCCTGTGAATATAAATCTGCAAAACCAAAACTACTAGCTGCCCGTGTGGAAAATAGGGGCACCCAGAGTTTATGTTAAAACAATAAACTCCATGTCAGTCATGTGACTGGTGTGAAAACTAAAACAGTTATTTAAAGCTTTACTTTAAAAGAGAGTAATTCAAGGGACCACGCCGTATAACACGGAACGGGTTTCCTCCCAAGAATACCAGTGCATAGAATAAACAGCGCAATGCTTTTTCTAAAAATGAAGCTATTATAAGACCCAGGTCCCATCACACAATGCAACGCAAGCCGGAGGATAGGGTTTTCCCTTATAATAGCCAAACATGCTTGGTACGTTTAAAACAAATCATTTGATACTATAATAAGTGTATAGTGTCAAAATAGTTTCAATCATAAATATAAATCATAGGCGGCATGAATGTCCCATACCACTATGTCGCCATACTAGTTCTACAATTAAAACCAAAATGCACGTATTGGAAATTGGATTTCCGTCATGAGTCGAGGCAAGGGGCAAGCTCCTCTCCGCTTCGAGACACTCTAGCAAATGCCTTAGGACTACACACTCTGGGTAACCCTGGGATCCTCCAAGACCGATCCTCTCTTACGTTTGAGGATTAGTTATTCCTGAACACACGTTTCCCGGCCCTATAGGACCTATAATCGAGGCGCCTCGCATCCAAACCACAAAGGTGAAAAGTATTTAAATGTCAGGGCTGGTAGGTCACTGACACCACCCATAGCTAGAAAGAAACGTCGTGCACTCCTTGGGTCCTCATCCCGTTTTTGACTCATACCGAGGTGTGAGGCTCGCGAATCCACGCTATACACAAAGTTGCCACGTAGGCCGTGCTTTGATCATCAACCATAAGACTTTGCTTTTCAACAGAAGCCTTGATCCATGCAACTCAGCGTGCCACACAGGCAATTCATGCCATGCGATTGATATCTATCGATATATAACCTCTAAGCTCGTACGTCTCAGAGAAGGGCGTTAAGCAAGAGAATAAATTCTCCGCCGCCAAACATATATATATTTAACAGAAATCAATCAACACAGAATAAAATCCAATGTCAGACACACAATCCATTTACAAGTTCGTTCTGGGTCTGAACGAAACCGGAGGCACTCTCCTCGCATATCCATCGATCTCCAAGTACGTCTGGACGATAACCAACTGATTCCCTCATCTTGGGTGTACAGCCCAATCAAGATCATCAGTAATCACCCAAACGATGTGAAGACTTCCGGTCTTCAACCACCGTCTTCATCTTCGACTTATCGTCGAATCGGTTATTCAGAATGGGTATAAACCCGGCCTTTCCGAACAACCCGCGTATATTGAAAACAAATGTTACACAAACACAATATACGCCTCATTCCAATTCAGCAGCCACTAACCGTAAATCAGCAAGAGAACAATTTCCAAAATATTAACCCCGAAGGCCGAAACCAACATCAGATCAACATCAAGGAAACCATTCTTCTTAACTAACCTACAGCTAGTTTCTAAATTTCAATTCTTAGGGAAAGGTTCCCATTAATTTTATCCAAGATAAATTCTTTAAAATTTATCCTTTAATCTTCCTTTGGATGTCATTTCAAACCAAATTATGGTTTTCCAAACTAGTCGAGATTAGCGAACCACACCGAAGTAATTATTTATTTTATTTCCCAATCCCAACCTATTCATCCCGTGAAGCAAAACTGGTAATACTCCATATCTAACACCACAGTGTTGTCGGTAAAATTTATTACCATTCCACGTTCAAATCTAATTAAAGATTTAACTATCGCCTTGGAGCAAAACTGGTGATACTCCGTTCTCGCTCACTTTCTACATTTGATAATTTAATTATCAATTCACATTTCAATCTAATTGCAGATTCATTAAAACTCCTTTTACAGAGTTAAAGAACTAGTGTTGATTAAAACACAGTTCACGATAAACCCAAATCACATTCTATTTATTATCGTGTTGAAGAACTAGTGTCATGTAAAACAACCTTCACGATAAACCCACAAATCAATTCTATTTACAACCCATTTCAAATTCAATTTATTTATTTAAAAATAAATGGGTTTTAATTTTAGTTCAAAACTAGTTCATTTCGATACAAATCTATTTTTATCTTTTCAAATATGGAGTTTTTCATCCCAATTTTTCCCAAATCATTTCTTATGATTTTACACCAATTATTACTATTTTTAATAATTTTATCAAGGCCAGTACAGTCGATTTCCAACAACGGCCATCGAACTGCACTTACAACGACCTTTTTCAAATTTGATTTGGACGTATCTCCAAATCCAACCGTTAGATTTCAAATTTCAAATTTTCGTTAGAAAGCGCTTTCCGATACGAACCCAACGGTTCCGGTTTTAGGAGAATCCGACGGTCGGATCTCCCGTAATGTCCGTTCGAAATAAATGGTCGAAATTCGCGAACTGCCGCGGCGCGGCGCGTTCTATTCAGGCCATTATATTATATATATAATATATATAATATATATTTCGTCGATTTCTATTTAAAACGAATTTTATAAATAGTTTTAAATTCGTTTCAAAAACATTTCAACTTCCATTTCCAATTCAAATCAAAATTGAATTTTTCCCTATAAATTCGTTTTAAAATTCATTTCAATTCAATTCAAATTTCAATTCAATTTGAATTCATTTCAATTCGTTTTCAATTCAATTCGAATTCGTTTTCAATTAAATTCGAAATCGTTTTTAATTCAATTCAAATTGGTTTTCTATTCGATTCAATTCAAATTGGTTTTCTATTCGATTCAATTCAAGTTGGTTTTCTATTCGATTCGAATTCATTTCGTTTTCTAATCAAATCAAATTCGTTTCGTTTTCTAATTAAATCAAATTCGTTTTCTATTCAAATCAAATTCAATTCGTTTTCTAATCAAATCAAATTCAATTCGTTTTCTAATCAAATCAAATTCAATTCGTTTATAATCGATATAAATATCGTTCGCGTCAAAATAGCGCATCTCTAATCAACACGGCTTTATATTCAACAAATGGATCTATACTTCTTTCAATACACGACTCTATATCTTTGTCAACACACGACTAATCTCAACGAATGAGTACTGTCCACGTGTGACTATTTTTGTTATTTAATATATTTTATAAAAATTATGGTATCTATCGTTTGATTTAAAATCAGACTCCAACCGTAAATTAGTAAGAGAACGATTCCCTGAATATTAACCCCGAAGGCCGAAACCAACATCAGATCAATATCCAGGAGACCACTCATCTCATCTATTTTCCAGTTAATTTCTAATTTTATATATGATAAAGATGTAAATTTTATTGTTAAAATATTTTGTTCAACACATGACTAATCTCAACGGATGAGTACAGTCAACACATGAACCTTTATTTTATAATATTCTTTATTTTCTAAATTGGAATGAGGCCCAATCAATTACCATATAAAGTTAATTATATGGATTCCATACAACACATGTATATAATAGCAATGATACATAGTCAACCATCATCCAAAGTGCACTACACTGTATAAGCATCAAATATAGATATCTAACGCTTATAACAGCATGTCGATCCATCGATCGACATACAACTAATTATTGGGATTAGTTTATACCGTATTTTATCCCAATACCCGTGTGGGGTTTCAAACAATCAAACACTGATTTTATTTGTGCGGTTGGGCGATGTGTAAAATTTATCGTTCCAATCAATGTCCTTCAAATAGGTGTACATAAACAAACCGTCCGGTTTGTAAATGAATATTTATTTATTCACATTCACGTTAAAAATTATATTTTTAACGATAAAACATTTTATTTCAACCCATGAATTTTTATTCAGTTCATTTATCAAATAAAATGATATCTTTATTTTTCTAACTTGTTTTAGAAAATTTCGGCGGCATAACGGCACGATACTAGAAACGGGATGAGGCCTAGCCTTATCCCCGGTCTAGTGAAGGCCCACGCCATTCACACATCAATCAAATCCATTCCATTTCACCAAACAACTCAATCCAAACCAAATAATCTAACCAACTACACAACCAAACAAACAAGTCCATGGCCTGTGGACGATTGTGTCGGGTGCTACTAAACACCGTCTGCATCCTAGTATATATATATATATATATATATAACTAGAAAAAGAAATTAAAAAGTGAGAAATTCTCACCGATAGCTATCCCAATCCCACGACTCTTCTTAACTAGAAATCTTCGTCGTTCTCGTCTGTTATCACTTTCGTCGCCCGTAGCCACTACATATGTAAAAATCACATTTTTACTTCGCTATTCAATATATAAAAATCGAATTTTTACTTCGCTTTTCAATATATAAAAATCGAATTTTTACTTCGCTATTCAATATATAAAAATCATTTCTTTTACTTCGCTATTCAATATATAAAAATCATTTCTTTTACTATACTAACAATATAATCTCTTTGTTATTAAAAATATAAACTTTCATGTTATAAAAATATAACTCTTCATCGTATAAAAATATCGCCTTTTCAATATGAAAAATATCGCCTTTTCAATATGAAAAATATCGCCTTTTCAATATTAAAAATATCGCCTTTTCAATATTAAAAATCCTATCTTTCTATTTTAAAAATCCTATCTTTCTAATTTAAAAAATCCTATCTTTATTCACTAACCACTTATGTCAAAATCCAATTTTTATTCACCGATATCATGCATAAAAAATGATTTTTATTATGCTATAATCTCGATTAAACACTAATTACTTTGAAATAAATAAACAAATAAGTAAAGTAAAAAGAATAAAATAGAAATAGAGGACTTACAGTAAAATCGAGAGAGGGGGGTTTGTTCGTCGAACTGCAGACGGGGCGCGGTGGAGAAAATCGCGGGTCTGGGGGGAGGGGGGGAGAGGTCGGGGCAAGGCTCGGAAGGGGGGTGTGGCGGTTGCGCGCAGGGGGGGTCGGGGACGTCGGAGGTGGGCTAGGGTTGGGTGCGGCGCTGGTGGCTTGCGAGGCTAGGGGGTGGCGGAAGGAGAAGAGGGAGGAAGCAGCGGAGGGGAAGAAGAAGAAGAGGGAGTCGATCGACGAGGGGGCGGCGCGCCACCTGGGAGGGGCCGCGACGAAGTGGCGGCGGCGGTTCTTCCCCCCGTCGCCCACTTTTTTTTTTAAATCGATTTGAAAATGAATCGGCGGAGGGGGGGCAGGGGGTAATAGGGAGAGGAAGATATTTTTTATTTTATTTTATTTAATTATTTAATTCGAAAAGTTGACTTTTACATACGACCTCTAAACGAGGCCCACCGCCTGTCGTCCATAGCTAATTACCCCCATTCCGAACACAATGGGATATGTATCGCAAGCCGATTCGACCGTTTCGATCAGTTTCCGTTAAAATCAACATATAACTCTATATATTGTATTTGAATGCGCATTTCAATTTACTGGGGTCACATACGAACTCTAAAAATTCCATATAAATATTTTTTAGCTTCGTATTGACGATACGGACCTAACAAAACTAGTTTCGTCGAATTCTGAGACCGTTGGAAAAATGGCTATTTTCCAGTCGATTAAAATCAACTAAAACTGGTCAAACGCGTTTTCCTTTGCCACACTCACATATTGATTCGAAAAATTATGAAATTTGGAATCTAACAATAATTTGACATCACGAATCCAACAAAAGTGGTTTCGTCGAAATCCGAGGTCGTTTGCAAAATGTCTATTTTTAAGGGTCTGAATTCCATAGCGACTATTTAGAATTTTCAACTGGACATATCTTTTGATTCCCGCTATGAAATTTTGATTTTTCGGATTCGTTGGAAAGATATTCTCAATTAGATCCTAACGTTTTTGGTTTCACTAAAATTCGGATTGTTTTGCACCCGGTACATTCAATTGAAGTTTGAAATCGAATTATCGAACTACCGCGCCATTTTAATTCTATTTATAATTATATATAATTATTTATATTCTAATGATGACGTATATAATATATACGTTCGAATTATATTCAAAATAAATTTCTCGTCGATATTTATTTAAAATAATTCATTTTAAATATTCAAAATTCATTAAAATTGCCAAAATAAAAATTTTAAACTAGTTCAGAATTTCCGAGTTATTACAGTAACAACCCACATTTTACGTATCAGAATATCGTGAAATATATTTGTTTTATTCACTAATGGTTGGATCATTCTCATCTTTTAATATGTGGTTATGGGGATGTGAGACATGTCCATAATTTTTACCGATTTTGTTTGTGACCATTTTGCCCCTGTTAGGCTTGTACAGAGCATAACTTTTGACTCATGTCGAATCAGAGGGTGAGACATGTGCCACTGGAAAGGAATTGATGATTGCCTTCCGTAGAGTGGTTACATTAAGGATTTGGCTCAGCGGTTTGGGAGAAATAGTTGTTTTAAGGTCTTTCAGTTGGCTATTCAGGTTTTGGAGAGCCTAATGGGCTGAATTGAGGAGGCCCATTAATGGGCTGGTGGAATCCTATAAATAGGGGATGAGAGTGGAGGGAAAATGGTTACTTTCCCATTCTCTCATTTGGAGGCATTGATCTCCTTCTTCCTCTAACACCTTTCCACCATTAAAAATCCAAATCTAAGGGGAGAAATCATAGATCTACACCATTGGAGGCTAGATCTATATCATTTCAAAGGTGAATTCATCAGATCGAGGCGTTTGGATTGAATTGCTTGCTGTTCGGATTCATAATTCTATCATTTTAGCTTGCTTTGGAGAATCGGTGAGTGATTTACATCTCTCACATGAATGCAATGAAGTATATGAGTGTTTGTGCATGTTTCTCATCAAATTGGGATGTTTTACCATAGATTTACACCATTATAAGTTCATTTCCATATGCATCACCCTATGATCTAATCTAATAAGTTTTACTCGTTAATTTCATGTAATTTTACATGTTTATGTTAGTTAGGTCTCTCATTTTGATCATATGTTCATTTTAATGGTTTTTGGGTGAGATTTACAACATTTTGTGGTAATCGTCATATTCATGTGGTTAGTAATGTTATGATATGTTTATGATTATGTTTGGTGACTTTAGTTGGGTTGGTTTCGTCGGATTCATCGTTGGCGAAGTTTTGGTCGAAATAGGAGTTGAATTGCAATATGCAGAAATTTGGATTGGGCGGTAGAGTCAAATTTGGACCAGGCGGTAGAGTCAAATTTGGACCGGGCGGTAGAGTTAAATCTGGATCTAGGGGTAGAGTTAAATCTGGATCTGGGGGTAGAGTCAAATCTGGATCTGGTGGTAGAGTCAAATCCGGATCTGGTGGTAGAGTCAAATCTGGATCTGGGGGTAGAGTCAAATCTGGTGGTAGAGTCAAATTTGGATCTGGTGGTAGAGTCAAATCTGGATCTGGTGGTAGAGTCAAATTTGGATCTGGTGGTAGAGTCAAAATTTGGATCTGGTGGTAGAGTCAAATTTGGATCGGGTGGTAGAGTCAAATTTGGATCGGGTGGTAGAGTCAAATTTGGATGGTGTAACTTCGAAGTAAATTCGAGTAGGAAGGTTCGAAGTGTTGGATGTGTTCGTTGATCAAGGTGGAACAACGAACGAGGTGTCAACTCAAAGGTTGTGAGTTGGTGGATAATGGTTGCTCGAGAAGGTCGCTTGAGCAGTAAATAGCCGTCAAGGTTGGACGACTAGAGATATTGAAGGCCGAGAGATTATCGTTGTCGTAAGTTCTAGCAGGCTCAAAGCAGGGGTACGATGGGGGCACCCAAAAGACCGATTGTAGGTCGAGTACCTTGGGTATCGTTGAAAGGCCTAGTTGTGTCAAGGTTGGACATATGGAGTTTATGCTAGAACTGGGGTTACCATTAGCTCTTGACATATGGCAAGGTTGACCGTTATACGAATAACGGTGGTTTCATAGCAGGATTGGAGGTGATAGTCAGAGTCAGTCATGGATGATTGGTTGTTCTGTTTGTACTATCTCACATGGATTATCCAAAGTCGAGGGAGATGTTCTTTGAGTGCTTAACAGATATTGGTTTAGGCCTCTGGGATGAGCGCTTGGGGAATGTCAAACTCGATTTGGGTTGTCTGTGTGAGACTTATATAATCTGGATGTTATGAGTGCTTTCCGTGATTGAATGTGTGTTCTGGTTTCCTTGAATGAATGATTAAATTGTTTATAGTAAAGGCTATCACTGTCCGATGTGGGGATGATAAGGTTAAGTTCTTCTCTGGGGTCGTGGGTAGATTAGTATGCTTATCTATCCCTTCTCATATACTTTATTGTTGAAGTTTGTTAGCTGTTTTATCGCTCACTAAGACTGTTGTCTGACTCAAGGTTTTATGTTTCCTCTTATTACCTTGGGTTGTTCATCCGATTGTTGGATGGGCAGGCTAAGTAGCAGGTGACAGGTAGCTTAAGTGAGGACGGTGTTGCTGTTCGGAGGCGAGCGGGAGGCTGGAGTACTATCTTTACTACTATTTAGTATTTGTTTCCGCTATGTGCTATTTCCATGAGTGTCGTAGTGAGGCAAATTGTACAAATACTATTCTGATTGTATGAAAATCCAGTGTTTCTGTTTCACTATTAGTACCTATTGTGTATGTTCTATTATATTTTATCCTTGCGCTGTGAGTTTACGACAGGTTCCGCTTGTGTTTTCTTACTCTGATGATCGTCCATGACAACCTTGCACATCTTTCAGCGCATTATTTCTCTTGTATAGTGCGGAGGTTATGGGCGGTCGTCATAGAATCAAACATAAACACAAAGCTAAACAAAGATAAAGTGCAGAAAAGGAAAGAACACACTGAATTTTATACTGGGTTGGAATTGCTCCTACGTCCTGTCCCACGCAACGCTGGATTGCACAAAGTTTTATTACTATATCGATATCCAATTACAATCCTCCTTGATTTCATGGCTACGAGGGATATCGCCGATTCCACAAACACTTGATCAAGTATACCCTCCTTGATTTCACGGCTATAAGGGATACCACAGATTACCCGTCCTTGATTTCACGGCTACAAGGGATACCAACGATTACTTACACAACCAAACAATTACAAACAACCCTATAACTCTTCAATAACACTTGATTCAGAGAGTAAGTAGAGAGTGAGAAGAAGTTTAATGAAAATAGAATTGAATTCGGTATAGTATAAGAGTAGAAATCATAAAAATGAGAAGATATAATGGTGTAAAGGAAAGAGATAAAGATGGAGAAGAAGAATGATAAAAAATCGAAATCAGCCCGTATTTATAACATTTGAAATGTTGCAACGTGTCTGAACTGTCACAAATAGTGAAAAGACACTTCCTTTCAATTTTGAAAAAATGACAACTATATGTTGACATGTATGAAAATGTATGTCGACATATTATGTTTAAAAATTGAATTTTAAGTATTTTTCAAATGTTTTGATATATATATATATATATATATATATAATTCTGGAAATTCTTGAATTAAAACATAGTGTTATAAATGAATATTATAAAGTAAAAAAAACATATGAAAACATAAATATAAACATATTTATAAAATTATAGAGTTAAAACTATATAAATATAAAAGTATAAATGTATAAAACTTATAAAACTTGAGTTTGAAATCTAAAGTAAAGTAAAGAAAATAAAATAGAGAATATAGAGATTGAAAATAGAATTTAAAATTAGAAAATGAAAAATAGAATTTGAATTTGAACTTCGAATGCTATTCAGAGTCTTAATAATCTAGCCTATATTACTATATTTGTCTTGAACGCTTGAAATCTTGAATACTCATGAGTCTTGAATCATCTCCGAATTCCGATTCTCTAATATCTTTAAACTGTATAGTCTTCAGTAATAATTCCTGTATATGAATCCTACATATGTATATTTTATAATCAATTAATATTGAAATAAGGTTGTTGTCATCAAAACTCCATTCTCCAACAGAATCTTTCTCCTCCACGAAGCGTAGCGCTCGGAGCCTGCTCAATTATGTATCAGAAATCATCAAAATTCATATAGGAAACATTCCAATCCAATGTTGTAACTTTTACATAATAAAAGAGCAAAACCATTCAAAGTGGATGTAGGCTCAGACGAGCCGAACCTCTACAAATTCTATGTGATCGTTAATTTGCGCTTTTCCCCTGTACATCATCGCTACTTACTTATTTTCCACCGCTGGACATTTATTTTCATTTACGTGGAAATCACGAGGATTGTCGACCACTTTTCGACATCAAAAAGAATTTAATTTTTTATATGTTATAGGCGAATAGACCAATTGTATTATAAATGAATTTTAAATTATGTTTATAGAATGTGCATTTGGGTAAACCAAAATTCATGTGCGAGCAATGCTCGTGTCAATAAGTTTTTAATCCTAAATCTCACTGTAAAAATAAAGAAATATATCCAAAATTGCTTTCACTAAGAATTAAACCCAGACGTCTCACTTACTAACTAGGTGCTCTAGCCATTAAGTTATAAAAGCATCGCAACAATCAACTTAAATGAAGTTAGAGTAAATGAAAACACTTACCAAAAGAAGAAATAGATAAATAATTGTTAATGTTTCCATGTGAAATTGAGAAGCATTTGAAATAATGGAAAAATATGTTCACGTTATATTCTATATTATTAAGAGACTCATCAAACCATTTTTTATGTTTTATGTACCTTATCATTTTTTTTTAGATTAAGCTATTTTAAATTTAAATTATATCCAAGATATATTTGAATATGCTCTCACTTTGATTAAATTAAAATATTCATATTACTTGGTCAATTTCCCTTATTTTTAAAACTCTTACCTTAATTAAAACATAATTTTCTCATGTATTAAAACCGAGTCAATGGGGTTTATATGCAAAAACGTTAATGCCTTTAAAATATTAAGTTTTTATATGTTATAACCAAATCAATCAATTGTCACTTCAATGAATTTTAAGTTATACCTTAATATCGTGCGTTTGGGTAAACCAAAATTCGTTTGCGAGTAACACTCATATTGATATGTTTTTAATCCCAAATCTCATTGTAAAGATAAAAAAGTAGCCAAAAATTCTTTTATTGAGAATTGAACTCAGGACCTTCCGCTTACTAAACAGGTGCTCTAACCATCTGAGCTATAAAAGCCTCACAAAATCCAAATTAGACGAGTTTCGTCTAAATGAAAACACATGTCAAAAGGAGAAATAAATCATTAATTGTTAATATATAATTTTTAAAAATTGAGAAGTATTGCAATGGTGGTCAAATATGTTCATGTTATATATTTTTTATTATTAAGAGCTTGTCAAACCATTTTTTGTATGTTTTATGTACCTTAGCAGATTTTTGTTGAACTAAATAAAAGCTGCTTCACAAGGAATTGAATTCGGTACCTCGTGCTTACTACGAGTGCTCTAGCATCTAAGCTATGAAAAATTCACCATCACAACATTTAAATTCAACGAGCTTACACAAAATGAAATTACTTTACAAAAGAGTGATTTTTAATGTGTTTATTTAAAATTGAGAAGCATCTGCAAAGAATTACATTTCATGATATAATTTTAGGTCAATTCTATTTATACACCCCCTTTTGCCTTTCTCAATTTAATATTAAGAAAGCACACCATCCTATTTTTTTGAGATAGTTTAGCTAAAGTTCCTATTAAGTTTCAAAATACATCAAACAGCTTTGTTAAAAATATATTTAAATTAGATCCTTAGAATTAAATTATTGAATAACTGCATAAATTTATGCAATTATCCAGTGAATAATTATAGATATTTATGCAATTATTTCCAAAAATTGTTGACATTTCAATAATTATTCGATGAAACTTTCCCCGTTATTAACCAAAAAATTACGGAAATATTTGCAACTATTCGCTGATTAATTGCAGACGCTTATGCAATTTTTGGATATAACTGCACAAATTTCAGTAATTATTCACTGAACAATTTCATATTATTTTCAATTGTTCAACAATTAAATTCTAGGGACTTAGTTTATAATATGTTTTTAGAAAGAAGTTTTTGTGCAATAAAATGGATTTTTGGAACCTAAGCTTGATATTCACTATCCCCCCCCCAAATCATTCCCAAAATACCTTTTTCCTCCCCCCCCCCCCCCCCCGACTTTTTGGCGACACTATTTGGTAGATTGAAGTAGTCAAGAATAACTTGCTATTGGTGAAAACAGCACGCAAATCTGAGCTTGAGAGCTCAAGTTATCACAACATGAAGCTAGGGGATGGAATCTGGGACCTAATCTAGGGTTCTATGGGTGAGACCCGAGCCATGCATCTAGCACCTGGGGAGGATGTCTGGTTCTCTAAAAATTGTGAACTGAGTTCTGGGGAAGACGTCTGGCGATTTGGGTTAGACATATGGTTCTCAGGTCTTTATAATCCTATGACCTGAACCAGACGTTTGGCTATGTGGGAAATAGATTCTGAATCCCGTGCCAAACATCCAACATTCTGGGAAAGACGTCCGAGACATGGAAAAATGTCTCTTTTTCCTTGTAGTTGGAAAAAAATTCTTAAGGTTTCAATGGCCAAAAGAGTCATTTGCCATGACGAAAATCTTTCCTAAATAAGTTATTTCCAGATTCAAAGAAAGGATGCTTCTAAATTATTCAAGGGTTCATCTCAAAGGAAAATTTGGGGTTTTAACCTTAGTTACATTTCTTCAATTTTAATCTTCACGAACTTCATTCTAAAGTGATTAATTGTGATCAGTGTACCAATCTCATATACTCTTCTAATTGCGGTAATAAACTTTTCTATCCAAAGTGGATGTACACTACCAAATCGTTAGTGGAACCAGTATAAATCTGGTGTGTGCTTTATTTTCATTGTTATTGATTATTTTTTATTACTTGTTATTAAGATAGTCGTATTTGATTATTTTCTGTTTTGATGATTAAGATATTGTGATTGGTCGTTTTTACAAGTTCGTCATTGTTCCGGTATTCCACCATGTATGTGAGTTTGGATATAAGTTTGGCATTTTAATTCGAATTTCACATCAACATATAACTATAGTGTGTTGTTTTAAATTTATATGTAATAAACAGGCAAGACTGGTACACCATATTTCAATCTAAAGCGCACTAATGAAATACAATAATTATGAGGCTTCTATAAGCAAATTAATCCCTACCGTATTTTTGATTTTTTCAAAGGTTCTATTTGATGAACTATATTAAAGAAAGAAACTTCTATTTGAAACAAATATTATATCGAGTTGTCATACATAATCTGAAAAGAGGGTTGCAAACAAAATATTGTTGATTAAACCTATGAGGGGACATCCACCTTTACCATTCTACAATTAGGCTGCTCAAAGTCAACAAAAGATTAATGATTGGTAAGAGACTTAAAACCGACAAAGGGACACGATAAAAACAACAATTTTCAGTTGATCTTTTCTTCTTAAAAAAAGCATTAGATTGATGATTTTCCTTTCAAAGAATAGTTCGCACTTACCATTTTCTTGCCATATTTGTCTATGATGGACATTTTCATAAACATACTTCAAAGGTATCTAATAATTACATCGTTTGATTGTGCACGATACTACTATGTGACGGTCTTGCAAGATAATGTATCATGCCTAACACTCTAATTGGTTGGTAAGTAATATTAGCCACACAAAAATAAAAATGTCAATACTTTTTTAGCATAAAGAAAGTAACTTTTGCTCTTTCTTTTGTAATATTTTTATTAATAGTTATAAAATTTTCGATATCAAACTTTGGTATCACACTTTTCGTGTAAACGTAAAGTTTTCAAAATGCCATTTTAAATTCAAATTATGTCTCAAATATCTCTTAATATTCTCCCATTTCAATTAAATTAAAATATTTATATTCTATTACATTGTCAATTACCCTTATTTTTTCACTAAAACTCTTTTTCCTTAAACAAAACATAAGTTATTCATGTACTAAAACCGAGCCAATCAGAGGTTTTATATCTAAAATTGTTGATGCCTTTAGTAAAACGCAAAAAAATGGAAGTAAAATTTATTAATTTTTAATATATTTATAGCTAAATCATTTAACTGTGTCTACATGAATTTTAAATTATATCTTAATATCATGCATTTGGGTAAACCAAAATTCATGCGCTATCAATACGCTTGCAATCCTATATCTCATCGTAAGAACAAAAAAGTAGCCAAAATTGTTTTCACTAAGGATTGAACTCAAGACCTCTCGCTTACAAAATAAGTGCTCTAGCTATCAGAGTTATGAAAGCATCATAATAATTAGATTAGATGAGTTTAGAGTAAATGTAAATACTTGTCAAAAGAAGAAATAAGTAATAAATTGTTAATGTTTTCTGTTACCATCGGATTTCGACACTGAAGCCAGGTTTAGGTGAAGGGGTATCGAAGCACAACCGACATAAGCAGTGAGCTAGCAAAAGACGAAAGCACTTGTTCCGACACCAAAATGCAGAGTCACCAAAAGAGAATTAAGGCCGATAGTTAACTCAAGAGCAAACAAAGAACTATCGGTATAGGTTGATTCACTATCGATATCATCGAAAGGATAAAGTTTACTATCGGGATACAATACTATGAATAGGCAAAACCAAGAGATTATCAACAAAGTAGAAGCTCAATAAAGGTGTTATCACTACCAACAAGTTTGGTGGCGATACCGAAAGCAATCAACCAAAAGTCGACACTGAAACAGAAGCAACAAAGCAAATAGGTCCTAAAAGAAAACGAGACCGGAAGCAAGAAAGACCGATACCGAAGCAGGAAGGGGAATAACTCAAAACCTGTGCTATCAGTACCAACATAAGCAGAAATTTTGGTATCGATATTAGAAGATGGCACCATAGCAGTTTCAACACTAAAAGTGGCCAACCGGGAGTGGGCTCCAAGAGCATATAACTCGACACCAAAAGCAAACAATGAGAGATAATAGAAGGCATGTAATCTGACATTGAAACCTAGAACCATGGAAAAGAAGGCACGACACCAAGCTAGGATGAAGTGGAAGGGGCTATCGATACTGACTCCAAGAAGCACTTAGAAGTTATTGAAGAAAGATTTGTTATCGGGGCTATCGTTTGATACTGAACACGAGAGCAAATAAGGAAGTTATCCATTCCAATCTACTTGATATCGATGCACTATATGGAGGCAGTACCTGAATCACAAGTCGCTATGGACCGAAACTGTAACAACCCGAATTCCGACAAACCGATTTTTTTTTTCAAAATTCCAATCTATCGAAACTCGGATTGGTTTGCTCTGGTATCCTGCAGAAAAGACAGAGACATAAAACATGTTAGAGCTCAGAAAATATCT
This sequence comes from Allium sativum, assembly GCA_030737875.1. Taxonomy (NCBI): domain Eukaryota; kingdom Viridiplantae; phylum Streptophyta; class Magnoliopsida; order Asparagales; family Amaryllidaceae; genus Allium; species Allium sativum. The sequence continues at coordinate 12,246,546 of CM060927.1, read as the reverse complement.
CACAGCGGAATGGATAAATATAATATAGTCAAAATATAGCCTTAACGTATTAATGATACTGCCTAACCAGTATCCAAAGCTATCATGCCTCTGCCACAAATCTAACCTGCGAGTATGTTATGAGAAGGGGTCAGAACACAAGTTCTGGTGACTGGATTTAAATTATACACTTTGGATAACACTACATATACCGTTCAATCATATTTTCTTATTTATTAGGTTACTTGGGTTAACAACACTCAAGGCTTACACACACATCATGCCCATTTACTTCCTAGTAGATTAAACTAATACAGTATATATATAGCCTCCCCCAATATTAAGGTACACCCCATAGTACCCCACTCGCACGGTCTCCACCGTAACACCATCGAAATATACGCGATCCCTTGTCCTACGCCGTAGTGACGTACGGATCTCTATATAACACTGTTACATTCCGCATATATCTATCATTACTATGCTACGTAAGCGTACGGACTACCACCTTCGATCGAATCGGATTCCATACTAGAGTAATGCCCTCAAGTCTATGATACACCACCCAGAGCTGACATGCATGTATCTAGACTGTCCCATATACATATCATCAATTGTAGCTTGATGCCTTAACCGCACGTCCTCTAGTGTGCACCGAGTTCCGTGGCAGGGCGATACAAGAAACACGGAACTCGGTCGGGAGCTTTTCCATATCTGTACATGCCCGTCTTTAAGAGCCTCTATATACAGATATACCTAGGGTCTGTTTTCACGATGGTTATGGCCCCACCTCGGCCCCTCCCTCAACTAGTAAATACTACAAGAGCTAAACGGCTGCCCCTAAGAAAAACAATCTAAACATCCATTTGGCGTCTTCCCTCAACCACCGTACCCCGATAGTGAAAGGTGAATGATCTATTTGTTTTAGCTTTAGTCTTTTCGCATCCCACTCTGGCTGCCGATGACGGGTATCCGACGATCTACTATCCTTGTTGGTCGTGACCCTTCGCCTCCCCGTCGAGGCAACCGTCGAATCGCCCTGGTGTCACCGCGTCACAGCATTCTAACTGCATAGCTACTTCTACAGTCAAGGCTCACCTACCTAGTAGTTACGCGCAGACCCATTCTCTGCGAGCACAGCCTAAAACATCTGCCACCGCGCAGAGGACTACTAGAATCACCTTACGTATCTCCGGAAACTGCGTGCTTCCCCTTCCAGTCCTTCGGAGACGACGAAATGATCAGATGAATGTGCGCTCCCCTTGTGTCTTATAACACTATGCTGATTTATCCCATTGGGTTATTCACCCTCAAACGTGCGGACTGGTTCAAGCGCTTCACTTTAATATGTTGTTAGACCCTATGTCTAAACATTCTTTTACGCGCTTGCCTTACCTCACCAGGTTTCCATTTAACTTGGTTATTCCCATTTATATTGAATTCTTATCCAAATTACCAAGTTTCTCTTACTTATTAATTTCAGTCATATAACTTAACACATTTAAGTTTATTAATAAGCCTACAACATGTTATTCTCTAGATTATGGCCCAAGGTCTGTAATCCACAATCTCTTTTATATTCTTGTTTGATTTCATCATTACAATAACATGTTTTACTTAATATGTAATTAAGTATATCTCAATTCACATGTTTTCTGTTTTAACATGTCAATCATTATTTATGATTAAATATAACTTATTTCATAAGTTTTCCTCATTACTGTTACTTAAATTTCATGTCAATTTGTGTAAATTATGTACCCAGGCCATTAACTGTAAGAATTGAGAAAGGTACATATTGGTTCATGTGATTTAAACAATTATTGGATTACTTGATTACATGTTAGGAAGGAATTGATTATATGTGAAGAATTATAATAAGCATGATACAATCACATGTGAGTTATAAATTATAACGGATAATTGGAAGAAATAAACATGCCTAGACTGCATAGAAGATTTATGATAAATTAGAAATTTAGCTGCTCTTAGACACGAGGTTAGATTTCACTTGTGATAGAAGTCTGCCCGGAACCGCCCGACATATCCAGCATTCACAAGTGGTAAATCTAATTTGAGGGGTCTAAGTGCAAAAATTAAAAACATGTAATGGTGCTAAGACACGAGGTTAACTCAACTTGTGGTAGAAGTCTGCCCGGACCCGCCCGGCAAATCCGGCGTCCACGAGTGTAGGCTTAATGTGAGAGGTCTAGTGCTTATACATACATACATATATATATATATATATAACAAGATATGAATAAATAGCAGTAATGATAATTAAATGTCTAACTCAGAAAATAAGAAAGGAAGAGATATAACGGACTGAGTCAGTGTAATGCGAAGGAAAAGTGAAGTATTTCCCTAAATGACCTAGTTATGAGAACGTTGTTGCAAGTAAGCCACTGTAAATAAAGAAAAGTAAAGAAATTACTTGCTACCACGGATTTAGATGGGAATACGTTATGGAAATAAATCACTGATTCCTTCCACTAGTACAAAATATGCTTGTTGCTTCGCCTCATTCGCATCGGTTGTGACAACAACAGATGCAAATAGTGATAATTGCATCGGTTCTGCAAACCCGGTGCAATTGGTACGGGGAAAGCAATAGATAATACAAAATTACATTTTGCATCAGTTTTCTACAACAACCAATGAAAATGCACAGATGCAAATAGTTTTCATCGCACCGGTTGCAAATACAACCGATGCAACTATTATTATTTGCATTCCAACCATCCAGGCAACTGGAGTGATACATTTATTTATGATTTCAAAATATATACCAGTAACGTTTTTTTTTTCTCTTTCGCACGTCACCCACCATCTTACCTTTATTCTGCTTCTACTTTTTCTTCGTTCACCTTTTCCCATCCTCGTTTATAAAAATAAAAACCCTAGAAATCAGATTTCACTCGCAGTTGATTTCGTAGCTTGGATTCATGTCCGCCTTCTCGTTATTCAGGTACTGAACCTTTATTTTTTTATTTAGTTTTGATGTTTTCAATCGTGATTGAAATTTTGAAAACTATATGTTATGTTATTAAATTCAATACCGTTTAAATGAATAGATGAATTTGATTGTTAAATGGGTATTCGTTTGATTTTTCTTCAAGCTGTCGTTTAATATTTTAACTTTAAATTATTAATTCAACTGTTGCTTAAATTATTGCTTCAAGATTTGATTAATTTTTAACTTTTGGGTGATTTGAGCTGCTGGTTTTGTTTGGGATATTTTGTCCCTTTTTATTAATATTGATTTGGACTTGCATCTCAGAAAATTGTGTTTATGTATTGTAACTGTGTTTGCCAAATAATGCTGTACACCCATACAATATGCCCAGAAATTGCAGTATGAGAGCAATTGCAACAGTTTGCTACGAGCAATTGCCCAACATCAATTCATGATTCATTTTTAATAAAATTTTCACAAATGACAGTATGCTTGTTGATATGTTTGATTTAGTATTAGACACGTAAGACCTACTCGTTATCTAACATTGCAACTGTACACTCCATCCATAGCTTGATTTGAGCAGTTGAGTTTTCAGTATTGTAATCTCATAAAATTTGTTTTTGATCAATTGTCGATATACACCACTTGTATTTTGATCAGCTATCAATAACTAAGGATCTCACATTGTAGTTATTTGTTCCAAATTGATTACCCAAGCAATGATAAATTAACAAGCTTATCAAATTGAATGTTTCTTTTGCAATTGACTTGGTGCAATTTCTCATGGTATGGATACAAGAAGAAGTGGTGGATGATATATTATTATCTTAATCAATTTAGTATGTCTTTATATTTTATTACATTATCTAAAAGTTTGTTCGAAGTATATGCTACAATAGATGAGGTATACATATGTTCAAAACTCATTATTTTGATGGTAAAACAATTATATAATAATAATATCCTTATTTACGCATTATTCACTAGTATTTGCACTGAGTCATCACATCGTTGCAGGAAGATAAGCATATCCATAGGATTATATCCATAGGAGGATAAGGCATGCCCTTATTAGTAGTTAAAGTTAAATGTATGAGATGGTTTTCTATAAGTGCAGCTGTCGATCGAGTAGAATTTAAGAGAGTACAACTTCGATGGAATGTTTTATATTTGGTAAGCTTATCTTAGGCAGTAAACTATTGTAACATATACAAAATGTACAACATGAATACAGAATTATATTTTTAATTCGATAAATCAACTTTAGTATTACACAATTATAATCTTTAAAATTCCTATTTCTAAATATTTGTAATTGTAGTTACACTGATTAGCAATTACTATTCTTTAAAACAGTTCAGATTCGGTTCTAATCAGGCAACTTTTATAAACTTGACACATCTGATTACAGTAAAATTGTATGCTTTTGAATATATTTTGTCTAAAGATGGTCTAGTTTGAGATTAATACTTGAAAGTAAAAGTTATAAAATATTACACCTGAGAGAGTTTCCCCTCCTGTAATGTCGTGATAACCCTATTTGGAAGCCATTTTTGTCTTCTCTACGGCCCATCTATATTAGATAATAACAATAAGTACAGGTTACCTCTGCGACATTTTGAAATTCACCTTGGATTTCAGACATAGCAGATTTATTTCTCTACTTCCAATCCATGTCCTTGCTGCATCGTTTGTTGGCATCGTTAGCATTTCTTTTTGTGCATTATCTCATACGTCGTCGGGTCTGTTAGCTTCCTTTGGCTGATCACATGAATTATTATATGGAGTTCTGCTTTGAAGGCATAAATCTGAACCACCTTGCGTGTTGTACACGTGAATGATCATTATTCCCTTTTGGGTTTGAATACATCTCTTTAGAGTTATAAGAAATAATTGTATTTGTAGGAATGCATCTTTTTGTATTAGGACAAGCTAACCATGTATGTAGTCTATCACTATTAGAATAAATCAACTTTATTATTACATAATTTACTTTAGCTTGCACCGTATGTATTTATAATTGATCAACTGATCCATAGCAGTTAGAATTTGAAAATTGAAGCGAAAACATATCATGGATATAACTGAAAATAGCATAGGAATCTAAAATAACTCATGAAAATTTTACACCATTAGATTTGATGTGCACAAGTAGTATTAAGTTTAGAGTAAATGTTTGTCCTAATTTTAAAACGTGAGTTAATAGAATGATTAAAATTTTCACATGATGGAAGAAATCTTTTAATACAAAACAATTCTGTAATTTTTTTGTGCGACCAAAATTTTAAGTTTTTTTTTAATGTTTAGCAGTTCATGTTAAATATTGACAAATGCAAGTCATCTAGACATTTCTTATTCAAAGACAACTAGTACTTAAACTAAGTTGGAAAATCATACATATAAATAACTTAGAAAAACATCCTCTCCCTTGGAAGTACCTAATGCTTAGCTCAGCACTCATCCCTCTTTGTACCTGCATCTAGTTTCAGTATGATTATCATATAAAAAGAGGAAGAATGTTTGTACAACTGGGTTTTGGTGTATGTGTGCTTGTGTTAGGGTGTTGCTATGTGAAACAGCTTGTGTTTTGTGTGTGTTGGTTCGTTAATGTATTTGTTTGTGTGCATGAATTCTTGAGTATGCGTGTGTGTTAAGACTTTGGATGTGTAAGTGTATATATATGTGTATTAGTTGTGTGTTGTGCTGGGAGAGTGCATGCGCCAATCTCAAAGAACGTGGGCTTGAACATGTATAATTGTTTATGTGGGTGTTCTAAATATGGTAGCAGTTCATACATATTTTGAGGTGTGAGTTATCGTTATTTAATAGTATCAGTTTTGTGTTATTGGTATGTGTGTAAATGAAGCCAGTAACCACCAGTCTAAGATAAATTTTCAACAACTACCCGTCTAAGATAATTTTCTAAGCAACGATTAACCACCTCTGTTTGTCCATTAATTTGAGGGTAGTAGGCACTATTTATCCTTAGTTATGTGCCGTGTAGACGGAAAAGCTCCCTCTAAAAGTGATTAATGAATAGTCAGTCTCGATCGAAGATGGAAGAACGAGGAAATTCATATAACTTAATGTATTCTTGTGAAAAAAATAAGTGGCAAGTTTTCTTGCTGTGACGATGGGTGGAAGTGCACAAAAATGATCATGTTTGGATGACAGATCAACAATTATCCAAATAAAAGTTTACTCGAATGACGGCGGAGGATGAATGATGAATCCATAGAAATTTCTTTTCAAATTTGATTAGAGATCGGTAATGGTTGTAGAAGACCATTGTGGAGTAGTATGTGATTTTGCTTTGCAGACAAGTCGAACATGCTGAGACAAACTGTTTTACTGACTTGAAAATTCCAAGCTAATAGAAATTACTTGATGGGCATGCTAGAGTGCCCTTTACACTTGAATGCCCTCCAAAATTAGAGAAATGATAAGCTTTCAATATAAGGTTGCAGCTCTTTGTTAGCAGGAATAAAAATTCTGCTTGCATCTGAAAACTAAACCATCACGATAGGAATAAGCTACGGGTGTTGAAGGGATAGACTTAATACTGTACACTAGTTTCTAAGATTTTGCATCTATGTTTGTTGCTCGATGAATGTAAGATATCAGTGCAGTTTAGAATCCCAACTATAAAGCTTCTAAAGTCCATCGTGATATTCCATCGGCTGCTTGGTTTTCTAAACCTAAATTATACTAGGTTTCTAAGATCTTAATGAAGCCTAGTCCAAATTACCATAAAACTTCTGTACCTAACTGCCAACTGATTCTCCTGCTGCCTCATGACATAGTATTGTATCTCCAGAAAAACATAAATTTTATGCTAAAAGAAATACATATTGAAATTACCATAAAACTTGTCCAAAGTGCATGGTTTATTCTACTAGTGACATGTTTTTTTTAATTCAAATTCTGGATATTTGTGTTTTCATTTTCTATGTATTTGTGAGCTTTGCCAAGTCTCTGTTTACTATTCTTGATTTTGAGAATTATTATTTTGGGATTCTTTATCTAAAAAAAATCACACTCTTGCATTAACTAATGCAGCTCATATTTAGGCATATTGGTTTGATGGCACTCTACTTATTCTGTGCATTGAGTCCGTGTTGTTTGAACCTCAATTTTAGTTTGCTTGTTTATAATTGGTCTTCAATGTTTACTTGATCATGATTTGAATTACAAAAGTATCATTTTTAATTTGTACTTGTAGGGTTGCGATTCATGTGAAATGGGATCCATGGCGAGAGCATATAACTTCTCCAGTGGGAGAAACTATGCCCTCTTCTTCCACTAAAGTAGGGGTTGAAGGATTAGGGAAAGAATGGATAGCTAGGTTGAACAAGTGGTTGGTTTGATTTGAAAATGATCATAAATGTCGAAAGCAAAATAATTATTGAAAAAAACATACATTCAACCCATAAATTTTAACAAATTTCAAATGGATAATTTTCGGATGTGGATGCTTTTGTTTCTACACCCACAAGCGCATTTGATTTTATGAATATCGAATGTTAATCCGCTTTTCGGGTACAAACATTGATGTATTTTGAGTTTTTCGAATGTATATTGACAGTGTTGTACTCATCCATTATGGATCAAAAACGATCCCATGGTCTTCTCTTGGTTGGGAAAGGTCATGAAAAGTGTTGCCTGGTAAATTAATTTTTTCTGCCATGAACACTATGGCATGAAAAGAAATTAAATCAAACTAAAACTAACCAATAACACAAAAATTTATCTTATTCCGGTAGTTACTGGCTCATGTTTGTTATCATTAAGCTTCCTTTGAACAATATAGCATATATACGTTTCATGCTTGCTCATGTTTGTTTCATAACATTGGAATGTTGCATCTCGTGCTATATGTTGTCTTTGGTGTAGTTAGTTGTACCTTAACTGTTGGTTTTGTATTCAGGGAACAACAAGCAGATAACTAAGAGTAATTTAATCTTGCAAATTAGCATTCTTATAGTATCATGACATTGTTATTTTAGTCCACTTGGAGTGCTAGCATGTTTATTGTATTATGATATCTTATACTTTGATATGCATTATCTATTTTTAACCTTTATTTGTTTTAAAACATTTGTTGTTAACCTTTATCAGGTCAAAGGAACCTTCGAGCTTTCCAGATCCAGTCACTTGAATAATTGTATTCAATCTTTGCCTCTAACAAAGTAGTGAATAACTAACATAGAATTGAAAAAATAACAGCACGGGATAGGTATACATCACTTTTAAACTCATTACTCCTTGTCTTTACATATTGGTTCTTTTGTATTATTTTCTTGTGTTTTGAAACAGAGAAATGAAAAACAACCATCTGTATTTATTATTCCTAATTGTATTCAGTCTGTAATTTAATACAGGTTCAGGGCTACTAGATCATCAGAATCAGATAAGTGAAAAACTGACAGCACAGTGATAGGTATGTATCACCTCTACACTCATTACTCCTTGTCTTTTTATATTAGTTCTTTTGTATTATTTTTTTGTTCTGAAACAGAGAAGTAAAAACAACCATCTGTATTTATTACTACTTGCACTCTGTTATGATATTTCCTCATTGTCATCATGGCATGGAAAAACTTTGAATTAGTATCTCCAACACGGAGCCACAATGTATTACTTTTTTGTATTAACTCCTCAAACTGGATATTAAGACGATGGTGTAACTGTCTCTGCATCTGCACCATACTATCATATAAACTGACATTTTCAAGTTAGCATTAGTATCAGCAAAAGCATATTTATAAGCTGCTTGTAAGATAATGGCGTAACTGTCTTTGTATCTCCCTGTATTCACTCTGATCCATTCTGCAGTTTGCATTATTTGTACTCCTTATGACGTACAAGTCAAGTTGACTTTAAAGTCCAAGGGATGCTTAGAGTCAACTTGATGCTAATTCAGCCTAAAAAGTACAAATGCGTAACATATGTCCATAGTCCATTACTATAAACGGCCCATATTAATGGGCCCTACACCTTATTTACTAATAAAATATATGTGTGATAGCAATATAAACAGCATGCAGTGCTTCACTATGCTTACTGATAAAACATGGTCAAGCATGCAACTGCACTGCTGAGGACCAATTAAAATGACATAAAGACTGTGCAGATGCATACATGATAATTTTATTGGGTCCTGTTGAACTTTTGAATGTTCTCATAATACATGTACACAACATTGACAGAATCCGGTTAATTTAATTGAAAATAAAATAGTTTGTATCCTTTTTTGTATCATGATAGTGCTTATAATTGATTATCACATTACAACAAAACTTAGGAAGTAGAAAATCCTTCCGAATCATAAACACCATAATGTAACAAAACGTAGGTAATGTAATTTATGTCGGTTTCATAGTATGATACAAACATGTAAGAAAACTTTGACTAAACTGCAAGTAATAGACATTTGAGTTAAAAAATAATATATTTTTGCAACCTGATAGAACAACAACTTAACTTGCTCATTGATGAACATCCGTCCTGAAAATGATGAGGTCCTTAGTGGAAAATGCTCTGTGTTTGCTGGTTATTCCTCGTCTTAACCTGTAAGTTAGTAACCACAATTTCAGCCTATTTATTTTTGTTCCACTGCTTGAAAATAAAAATAAAAAGCTAACTTCTTCAATTTTTTGAGACAAAATATTGTTATCAATTTCTTCAATTTTTTGAGACAAAATATTGTTATCAATTTCTTCAATTTTTGGATTGTACCGTCTTTCTTCCCAGGATCACCATCCATTATCATCAATAGTGATAAATAGATTCATGCATAAATATCGATGTTGCATTACACCTTATGTGTTGAATTAACAATATAAATAAAGGTGGAAGGTATGATATGGCATACAGTTCTGCCTCTGTAAATACTAACCAAACTCAACATTGTAGAATACTGCGTGAACAACCTCTTCCATCATTTGCTGTCTTCATTTTTTTCGTTTGCTCTTCCATAATTTGTTGCCTTCATTTTTACAGTAGGGTTGTGGCTATGTTAATGGGAAGTCCATGCAATGAACAACTGATTTTGCCGAGAGAAGTTGTGTTGGGAAGCAGCAGACTGCATAAGAAGCCTATCAGTTTCTTTTCATGGTTTCTGTTTGTGTTTCCTTTGGTTCTTGTTTTTTTCTTACATGGTGAAGGATTTTGGGCTATTTGTATTGCCCAAAAGGACCTAACAAAGTCCACAAACGTGTAAGTATAGTACTGTAGATTAAACCACATGACGTTTATGTAGTCAAATCTTTTTTCACTGTATGATCATCATGCAGCAAAAACTTTAGCATTTGCCAGTTTTTACCTACTGTAGTGTTATTCAATGACATTAATGCATTGAAAAAATTACAGCCACGTGCTACAGTTTTAGCTGCATGAGCATCACGAAGATAAAACTGCAGCAAAATGTCGCGGTTTTTTAGTAGTGTGACTGACATGAAACTACAACGAATTTTATAATTCGAGTTTAATATCAAGGAATTTCTAAAAATTTGTTTTCAGTATTCATAATGCATATCATTTGAATAATAATAAAATTAGTTTTTATACTGTGAAAAAGATTTATTAATCTGATGTCTCTTGAAAAGTTGTTTTGTTTTAAATATTAATAATTAATGGGTAGGAGTTTGAAATAAGAGTTTGAGAATAACTTGTTTTCGCTAAGAAATTTATGTGCAATGTCCTAATTGATGTAAATTACTAGGAAGCAGTGTATTGTTCATTTTCATTAAAGCTAGGAACTTGCCATGCAAATCCCTATGAAAAGGTGGTACAATTGAATTTTTAGTTGTAGACCGGTCATCAATTTGGAAAAATAATATTAGAAAGGGAGAGCGAATATATTTTTAACTTTTACATTTTGTTTGAATCCTAGATCTAGGAATTGGATAAAGCACATTTGAAAAGGGAACTAGAGGTGGGTATATATATATATATATATATTCACATTTGGCAACCAGGAATCTGGAGACAAATGTATATTTATCATGTACTATTTGTTTGGCAGGTTCAATGGCCTTTGCAACAAAATTGGTGCTGGCTGTGTCATACAATTTGGAAAACAAACAAATACAAACATAATTAGAATGTTTTATTTTCCTTCTTGTTTTCAGATGCTTGTGGTTTTGTGGATGGCAAGAAGCATGACAAGTGACATTCCTGGGTGCGGAGCTCTCTTTCATGGTCGAGTGGGTGATGGTGCTGTCAATGTAAGTTAAAACTTAAAACAAATATTCAGATAGATGGATTTTAGATGATGTTTTGTTATTACTAGGTGCGGGACTATTTTTCATACTTTCAAATGCTTTAAGCTTCTCATCATCTGTATTTATTCCTACTTCTTTACTATGCATCTGTTTTATTTTTAACAAACATAAACATTTGCATTGTTATACTAATACAGTTTGAGGATTATGGGACTGTCATTGCCACTTGACATTTTATTCCAAAGTTTCAAATAATTTTATTTATTGACATTATATCAATTATTTCAACTTAGGTTCTTGTTTTGGATGGAAGTGAAGAATGATGTTGGAAATGTTGTTGTATTAGGGTACTTCATAGTCAAGGCTATATTGTTTCTTAATGATTGTATGTATCAAATGTTTGAGCTATTGTACAAAAATGAATTTATGAATCACTTTTTTGTATGGATTATGGACATTATGAATGAAATATATACATATATTGGTATTATCTTATTCAATCAGCATTTGTAATCAATGTGATTTTATTTTAAATCATTATAATGTTGCATACAATGATTGTTTGTTAAGAGAAGAGTCCTTTTACATCGGTTACCGACATTTGAAGCAATAGAGTGATATTTTGCATCGATAGTCAGAAACAACCAGTGCAAAATAAAGGATGGGTCAAAGCCAATGTCTCTCATGTTGCATCGGTTGATAGTAATATGCGATGCAAAAATATTTTTTTGCATCGGTTGTTACCAGTAACCAGTGCAACATAGTAATTAGTTTTGAGCCAAAAACCTTCCTTTTGCGCCGGTTATTACTGAAAACCGATGCAAAGGTACGTCTGTTGCATTGGTTCTGAAACCGATGCAAAAAAATTTAACTTGTTGCATTGGCTGCATATGCATCGGTTGCTGAACTGATGCAACATGGGGTAAACAACCGATGCAACTGGCATGTTTTGTAGTAGTATTCTATCATACTGATAAGGTGCATGAAGTGTTTTCCTTAATATAATAAGGAATATATATTATAGTGAATGAAGAATAATGGTGTACAACAGTTAATGGTTTAAAAGGGGAATGATAATCACCTATTATAAATAAATAACATTAATGATAATGTTGTATAATAGGTAGACTTGTCCTAGGGACAAGTGAAGATTATAACTTAGGTTATAATAAACTAATAAGGAAATTGGATAACTGGTGAAATGAGATAAGGGACACTTAATGTAAATTAAGTAATCAGTAAATGGGGAAAGCCGGAAACCAGTTGAGAAAGGGGGGAAAATATGGAATATAAGAAGTTGTATATTAAGCAAGCTGTGAACTTGGAAGTCTGAAACCCGCTGATAAGAAAAACATGTTTAGGTTTGTCCTAGGGACAAGAGGAAATTATAACATAGGTTATAATAAATGGGTAGAGAAACTTATTAATGGGCCTTAGTTAAGAGAACTAAGTTAATAAGTAAACGATAAGTTGTAGTAACAGTGTAAAATGGAATTATGATTAAATGAGAAAGGAAAGAAAGAGTAAGAATTTGAATGGATTGGATCTAGAATTTTACCTTGCTTTTCATGATTCTGAACAATCTTTTTATTAATGTCGATTCTCTCTTCCAGATCTTGAATTTTAAAATTTTCTTATTAATAATCTAAATTTCTGAATAGATTTGAGGAGAGAAAGAGAGTAATGGCAGAGCTTTAGCGTAACCTCAGAATTATGAGGTTTAGGGTTAGGTCTAAGATCTTATTTATAGGTGTAACAGAGATACCAGGACCCTCAGATTTGACCAAAAACCATCAGAAATGTCCAATTCTTAAAAAAAAACTAATTTGCCAAAATCTGCCGTAGGGGGGTCGACCCCCCTTGAAGGGGTCGACCCCCGTGGGTCCGGAGGCCAAAAATTGATCTGGGTTGTTTCTTGTTTTCTCTGACAACTTCTGCAACCCATAACTTCTTCATACGATATCCGTTTTACGCAAACTCGGAGTCTATTTGAACCAGAATTCTGAGACGAACGCAACGGTACAATCCGTTTTACTTAATTCTGAATACCGAATTAAGTTATTCTTATATTATTATCTTAAGTTAAAAATGCGGGGTGTTACAGAAACCGATATTCTGAAAGCAAATAAGATCCGATAACAAAGCTTAGAAGTGGATAAACACCGAAATCGGAATCGGCATCGAAAGCCACCCCGGCGGGTCTCATTTTGGTGAACTTTCTCATTCTCCAATATTATAATCTTTTCTTATAGAGTAAACCTTAATTTCTAAATCGATTTGGGGATTTTACTTAGAAATTCTATGTAGTCTACAAAGTGATCAATAAAGAGAGATTCAATACTTGAGATCAATGTCATGAATTCCTTTACCACTTACGCTACTAATTTTCCTAATGCTTCTCCACAATAAGGCTTCATGCATAAGCCGAAATACCCTTCTACAAGCCATTTAGCTTTACAACTTGCGCTGCGCTTAGGGAACCCTTATCCCAAGGTAATTGTTGGTCCTTGAGTCTCGTAAGCGTGATACTCACCTCTTGAAGGAAGAGTAATCTTCAGGCTTAAGACCTTGATATATAGGAAATGACGAACTAACTCAAGCTTGTAAGAACTAAATAATCCCTTTAGTTCCCCTAAGTCCACATCCTTAGACCTAGTTCGGGTGTTAACAAAAAATATCGTTAACATTTTCTTTTGAAATTGAGAAGTATTAGCAAAACTGGACAAATATGTTCATGTTATATTAATTATTGTTAAGAGACTCATAAAACCATTTTTTTATGTTTTATGTACCTTAGCAATTTTTTATTGGACTAAGTGATTTTAAATTCAGATTATATCTAAAAAATATCTGAATATACTCTCACTTTTATTAAAATATTTATATTACTTGGTCCTCTACCCTTATTTTTTCACTAAAACTCTCTTGCCTTAATTAAAACACAAGTTACTCATATACAAAAACCAAGTCAGTTGGTTTTATATCTAAAATCTTTGATGCCTTAGGTAAAATGCAAATGTGCTGTAAAGGAAAATATTAATTTTCTACAGTTATAGCTGAATCAATCAATTGTACCTTAAATGAATTTAAAATTATATCTTTTTATCGTGCATTTCAGTAAACCAAAATTCATTCGCAAGTAACACTCATATAAATACGTTTTCTATCCAAAATCTCATAGTAAGAATAAAAAAGTAGCCAAAATTGCTTTCATTGATAATGGAGCTCAAGACCTCCTGCTTAATAAACTATGAAAGCATCACAAAAGCAAAATAAGATGAGTTTAGAGTAAATGAAAACACTTTCAAATGGAGAAAAAAAATCATTAATTGTTAATGTTTTCTTTTGAAAAGTCAAATAAAATGAGTTTAAAGACCTTGCGCTAGCTAAATGAGTGCTTTAGCCATCTAAGCTATGAAAGTTTCACAATCACACATTTAAATTAAACAAGTTTACACAAAATGAAAATAATTTCCAAAAGAGAATAAGACAAATTATGTTCAATATGTCTATTTGAATTTGGGAAGCATTTTCAAAGAATTACATTTCACGATATAATTTTAGGTCACTTCTATTTATACACCACCTTTTGCCATTTTCATTTTAATATTAAAAAAGCACAACTTCTTATTTTTTAGGATAGTTTGGCTAAATTCTTTATTAAGTTTCAAAATACACCAAACATCTTTGTCAAAAAGGTTTGTAAATTAGATCCTTATAATTGAATTATCGAATAACTGCATAAATTTATGTAATTATATATTAAGTCAATAATTGCAGACATTTCGGCAATTAAATCCAAGAAATGCAGACATTTCGATAATTATTCAATGAAAATTTCATGGAAAATACCCAATTATTCACTAAAAAATTGCGAAAACATTTGCACTTATTCACTAAATAACTTCAAACGTTTATACAATTTTTGGATATAATTGCATAAATGTGTAGAATTATTCACTGAGTAATTGTATAATTAGGCAATTGTTTGATAATTAAATTCTGGAGACTTAATTTTCAATCCATTTTTTTTGGAAGAAGTATTTGTGCAATAAGTTTGATTTTCAGATTCTAAGCCTGATATTCCTTAATTTTTTCTCTTCCCTTACTTCATTCCCAAAATGCCTTATCTCTATATTACACCATCATCTACTTTTGTTCTTTCTGTTTTCTTACTTTATTAAAAAACCATAACCATCAAAATCATAGAAATAGAGGCAAAATCAAAGAAAAATTAAGGTAATTTCTTGTTTAATCCTGTAGATATTTATATTTAAATACCTTTTGCATTACTCTTTTTAAATCATGATTGGATCTAAGTTATTTAATTTACAATCTGTTCGATATTGAATTTGGCATAAAACATTAACTTACTCATATAAATACCGTTTCTAGAAAGAAAAAAAGTTATCCTTATATTCATCCCTTTTTACCAGTAAAAGAAAAGGAAGTTAAATAATATGTAAATACATGAAACATTTCATTTAACAGAATTTGCCATATTTTTACTGTTAAGAGACTCATCAAACCATTTGGTATTTTATTACATATATTGGAAAAAAATTGTTGGATTTTGAGAAATCTCTTTCATTAAGAAATGAAGCAATTCAAAATTTATTTTTCTTGGACATCTCAGTTTTGCAGTCAGATGTATGGATCCATAAAATGTTTTCCAAAAAAGAAATAGTTCACATATTCATGAATTTAAATACCTAGAGTTTATAGTGGATGTCTGGATCATAAATCCAAGCTTCTAGATTTTGTAGCCAAACATTCGAGTTTTTCTAAGTATTTGAAAATGTAATCCCTAAAAGTTATAGTTCAAAAATTCATATCAGACGTCTGAATTTTGCTTCGCAATGCTTGGAACCATAGAATCATTTTAAAACTATTTTAAAAATGTCTTTTTTGAGAGTTTCAAACCATTTTGATGTAAACGTGTAACCTTATATCATCGAGAGAGACTATACATGATTTCCAATTAACCAACACAAGATATACGACCCTTATAATGCTTTCTCTTTATGTTGAGCTCTTTATTGATCTTCATTTTCTGCCTATCAATTCTTTTGATGTTATTATTCTTGTATCTTTCATTTAATGCTTAAGAAATCTATAATATACTTAATGAAATTGTTATTAGCATTGTTGTTGGTTGTTATCATCAAAACACCATGAACATGATTCTTTCAGCAATGGAAGACGCAAATTAAGGAAAAGGAGATAGAAACTTCGATAAATCTTAGATAGCGTGAGTTAGAAGAGCTTAACCAAATTTTTAAGTAAATCATGTCCGACCTAATGTAATCGCATTGAGGCCAACACGATTATGGACAATGACAAGGAATGAAGATTGGAGGAAACTGAGCTGCAGACTCAAGGTTTATGCCATGTTCATTCATTCAGTCGATGTTATAGTAGTTTAAGGAGGCAAACTCAATAAGGTGGAGCAACGTAATGGGACATACGATATTCAGAATACATTCATGCACTAAAGGGATAGTCAATAACTCTAAATGTGTTGTGTGTTTTTTGGGGTTAGTTTATTTGAGGATGCTCTCCTATGTACCATGGACCATAAGGCAATATGGCTTTCCGAGAGGGTAGTACCTATTGTGACATACGATGTCGTTTACTTAAGAGGTCGAACAGCGAATTATTATGTATTCAAGAGACCTTGCTGGTGGTCGCGATGAAGTGGGGCTTCATTGATGATTATGGTAATGCATGACCTATGGAATGGTCGTGGTAATGTGAGATCTAGTTTATGGTCATAACGGTATGCGATGGAAAGACCTTCGTGATAGTCTTGGTGATAAAAGACTTTAATTTGCATATGTCGTCATGTTTGTTATCTTGCATTTTCTACAGTTGTTGTGATCGACATTATTGTTGTATGATAGGGATGGACGGCTTATGCTGTTGATGTTGCTAAGTTAGGTAGCCTGATACCTACATTTTACATTATAGTATATGCTTATGACACAGAGGCTAGTGTAGCATGTATAGTGTTATGTGCTACTAACTATTAGATGTAGGAACTTGCCATACATGGTTCCCCCTACTCAATGTTTTTTCTTAAAATATCAATGTTTATAGTATTCTAAGATTATTCGTAGCTCACATAATATTATTGCTTGAATTGAGGTTTGATGCTTTGCTTCTTATTATCTCATGTACTCTTAAATGGATAGGCTAGGTAAAATATATGAGATCAACACATGAGCTATTCGGAAGGACAATAGGAGTTTGGCATTGTTTTATATCATTACTAAAGTTTTTTTACTTATTTCTCTATGCAGCATCGTGGAGCTACATTAGTGCTTTACCTACATTAGAGACGTATTCCATTTTAGTTTATTTTGATGATGTATGAAATGTATTCTATTTTCTTTGTATAAATAGTTTGGACCTAATGCTCTAAATCTATTCATTTCCATTTAGTTATACTTATATGTATTGCCCATAGTATATCATGTTGATATTATATTTATATTTAATGCACTATGAGAAGTATGATAGGTTATGCTTGGAAGTGTTAGTTATTCATCTTTGGTAGTCATCGGTGGGTATTGTTATAGTGCACTTTGCATATTGTATTATGTACTAGGGTGTAGGGGAACCTCGGACTGTCATAATGCGATTCAATTCCTTATCGAGGCTGAACCAACGTTGTCAATTTATCTTGCAAGTTTCTCATCAATGACATCTAAGACTTTTGATGTTATAACAGTTTCATGTTCATATCCAGCAGTATCCTTTCCATTTGATGTTCTAATGTTGTTAAGGAGACCTTTTTCAACGCCACTTTTAGTCCAGAGTGATCTTCCTATGAGTGCTTTACCTACATTAGAGACGTATTCCATTTTAGTTTATTTTGATGATGTATGAAATGTATTCTATTTTCTTTGTATAAATAGTTTGGACCTAATGCTCTAAATCTATTCATTTCCATTTAGTTATACTTATATGTATTGCCCATAGTATATCATGTTGATATTATATTTATATTTAATGCACTATGAGAAGTATGATAGGTTATGCTTGGAAGTGTTAGTTATTCATCTTTGGTAGTCATCGGTGGGTATTGTTATAGTGCACTTTGCATATTGTATTATGTACTAGGGTGTAGGGGAACCTCGGACTGTCATAATACGATTCAATTGCTTATCGAGGCTGAACCAACGTTGTCAATTTATCTTGCAAGTTTCTCATCAATGACATCTAAGACTTTTGATGTTATAACAGCTTCATGTTCATATCCAGCAGTATCCTTTCCATTTGATGTTCTAATGTTGTTAAGGAGACCTTTTTCAACGCCACTTTTAGTCCAGAGTGATCTTCCTATGAGCTTTTTGTTTTAATTATACCTCTAGATTTTTTTAAACAATTAAAAGCATAGATCAAACATGGGATTCTCTCTCACACACAGTGAAAGCATCAAAAATATTGTATTAAAAATCGCATTGAACCCCGAATAGAAAAAACAAGGTAGGGTGAGTACAAAAAGAAGGGAAAATCTAGAACACTCCAAATCAAAGAAGAATGGGATAGATTTAATATAAAATGAGAGAATATAATAGAACATCAAATTTTATTAAAGTGATTTAGCCTCAAATCAATTGTCTACATGCACTATCAGTTTATCGTGGATATTCCTTATTCTAAAAATATAATTCTAATATTAGTTGATGTTAAAAATTGATAACAATTTGTGTAAAGAGTTAAGTGTTTAAAAGGATTAAATATCCTTCTATCGTTCTCGAATGATGAACGCTTCCAGTCGAATTTCTCCGACTAAGCCAATAGCTCGTAAAAGATCATTAGAAAGTCAGACCCATGATTTTAGGCATGAAGAATAAGTAAAACTTTACTTTTGTAAGGTGTCAATGTCGATATGATCGTGTTGGCACTAACATATTATTCCAACTTGCATCTTCAAATTTCCTTCATATTTGTTCAAGTCTTCAAGTTTCTAATCTCCATTTTACAAAATTTTCCCTTTAAATCATGTCGGTACCTTTATGGTTTTCTCTATTAGTGTCTTCGCCTACTTCTTCAAAGCATATAGGAATACCATCTATTGTTGAAATAATTTTTTTTTCAAACAAGTCATTATCGACACGATCAATCATCTCGGTACTGACGTGATAGGTCTTGTGCAAATCCACACCAAACTTTACATACTTTATACTTTCATCGTTTCGAACAAATCATAAGTTTAATCATTACCATGTTCATAATCTTGAAGCCTATGTCCATCAAGAAGTTGTGTAGTTCAAATGCTAAATTACACACACACACACACACACATACTGGTAATAAAGAAAAATCAGTGAACATGATTTTTAGTCTATCATTTTGAAAATACGCTCATCCGTCAATGGTATCTCACCATCGATTTACAAATTTCACCGCCTCTCTTTCCGGACTACCTATCAACGGAAGTTTACTACAAATTTATAATCCAACCAACTAAAAAATTAAAGTAAAAGTACTATGACTATCAAGAATCTTGCGCTTAAAACATATATTCGTCCACTCATTCTTTTATTTAGAAAAAAGTAAAGATGTTTGGATATTTTGTTAGGCAAAAGTAGGTATTATTATTTCATGGGAAAACTAATTTAAAAGCGGCCATACCACGATACAAATGAAATACATGTTGAGAGGCAATGATGGCTATGTATTTAAAAAAAAAACTAAAATATAAAGCATAGGAGTTTGAAAAAAATAAAACAACCAAAGACCTAAACTAGTCATCCTCAGAAGAGGAGGATCCACTATCATCAACAAAAGAATTGGGAGCTAAAATGTGGATGTGACCATTAAAAATAATGCAAGGTGAGAAATATTATCCAGAGAGTCATTGTTTATATGAATTTCCTATCAAAATTGATATAAAAAATATATTCATGTTTAGATCGCTAAATTGGCAGTATGGGTGATACCCTCGCCCGTAATGTGATGGTAAAGACAGATGCTCTCACCTTTATTTTACCTATAAACATATGGTAAGGGTCACTCTTAATAGAGTATCTTATTTCAGAAGATTCATGGATCCAAGATTGCTTGTCGGAGTTCCAAGTAATATCATCAAAAGATAACACTATGAAGTAGAATCATCTAGGGAGATATCATTCTCCACCTGTACAATAGCAGGCGATGGAATACTAACCTTCGGAAATTATTTCATAGAAAGAGGCTTGGCAATGGAATCATTAGAGGAATAGGCATAGAGGAGTCAACCATAACTGGCAATGTAGAACGTCAACGATACTTACAGGGATCAACAATATGACCAAAGGAATGGCCAGATGAGAAAATTTCTAGCTCCAGTTGTATGAAATATAGACTGCAGCCACTGATCTCTCTTGCATAATTTGATTGGAAAAGGTTTACATTGTGTCACGTTTACAAGTGTCCTTGCATAAACCAGTCTTTTCAAGTGCATCAAAACATCACACTTTGCTAACTAGACTTGCTAACCAATCTAAATCAATCTTCGGTTGAAGAGCTAAAGAAATACGAGTAAGCCAAGACCAAATGGGAATTGAAAGTACTTAATTTTATCGTTGTCGACAGAAGGAGGACGAGAAGTAATAATAAATGGTTTATCGTAAATGAAGGTTCGATCTGGACATGAATAAATAATTTTACCACTACGCAGACGCCAAACATTCCTACAACGTTTATGCATGACTTGGGTTAGAGTATAGAAAGAAGCCAGTCAAATACTCAGCCCAAAAAACTATTGCTAGCTTGAATTACAAATTTTAGCTACACTTCATCCAGCCAATAATTTTGAAAATAAAAAGGGAATAAGCTCCTATCTTGAATTATCAACATCATTTGATTCTCTAACATTAGCACAAAGAGAGGTCGTATTAACAAAAATAAAGAAAGGAATTGTGTTTGTTACCTTATTGGTTAATAAAACATTTTCACTGACCATGTAAAAATCTAATTTACATTTGTTGGAATATGTAAGAGCAATGTCATCTGCAAGTTCAAATTGGAAATTTACTTATTTTGCATGATTATATTAAATAAATGAAGTACCAAGCCAAGGATGATGACTGATTTTAAATATAATTAGGATACGGAGGAAAAGAGGTAAATGGATGAGTAGACTGTAATGAGGTTGCAAAGGGACAACTAGATCTTATGGTTAAAGTGGTTGAATGCTACGCTAAAGAAGTTACCAAGGTTTGGATTTTTGATTTTTGTCATTAGAAATAGATGTGAATGTAGATGAGGAGATATAAGTGACAAAAGAAGCAATATGGCAAAGCGAGGCTGAAGGAGGGTGAGCGAAGCAGGGATGAGAGTTAATGAAAAACAAGATCTGAAAAATATGCCATCAACAAATCGTAGTGATGATGTTAACTTCAAAAGTATACAAAAGGGATATGTATACATGTATATATGTATGTCTTCCAAATGTCTTTAACTATATTTCTAATGATGTAAAAAATGCAATAAAGAGGGGAAGTAGAAGATGAAGAAACAAAAAATGTAAGAATACCAAGGAACAATTTGAAGCGAAAAAAAATTAAATACTTAGATTATAATTTATACTTTCAAAACAAAATGCGGAGGTTGGTAGATAATTTGTGGAGATGTTAAAAAATCGTAATAACATAAAAGGGACTCCTCAAGTTTCAAAATTCAGAATGGTCTCTTCTTGCTAGATTTTTTTTCTTTTTTTATGAAAATAAAACTTAGGATCTAACAAGTTTTATTTTGTTCGTGTATGTGTATTTTATCAAGTTTTCAACATTCGAAAGAAAAACAAGGCCACTACGATGATGATAGAAGGACGACAGAGAGGATGGAGAGACAACAGAGGGGATACATTATTTTCAATTTTTTTTCTTATTTTCTCAAAGCAATGAAAAACATAATAAATTTGATTTTTTTACTTTATATGTTAATATTTTTTCCTTTTCAAATTGTTTTTTTTTTTGAAACACATGTGTCATGCACACCTATTTTGGATGAAACACAAAACTAAAACGATAATTCAGTCAAAACCTTATACTTTCAAGTTTTATGATATTTGAGGAAAACTTTGCAAATTCATGCAAACAATTTTTGCATGGCAAATATCAAAGAAGTCAACAAATGTTTTAAAAGCGTTATCTAAGTTTTTCTTATAAATATTTTTATTTATTTTTCAAAAATGAAAATGTTATAAAATAATTTATTTTGGGCATATGAACATGTGAGCAAAATTCTTGTGTGCAAAGGAGCAAAGTCAACTCTCAGCCCGACCTAGTTGGACGATGATATAGGGCCAAATTTGTGAAGAGGTCGAAAATATTAAACAAGACTAGTAAACAGTTCTATTTTAGTATCTACTTTTGCACCTAAATTATTCTAGATTAGTGGAAGACTTTGTCTCGAATGTATTGGATCACATGAGTAAGTCTTGTTATTGGCATTTTGCACATAAATTATTCTAGATTAGTGGAAGAGTTTGTCTTGAATATATTGGATGATACGAACAAGGGCTAATCTATATTGAATCCCCAAGGAACAGTTGGCCCCATCAACAGTTTAATTATTAATAATACTAGTGTGTAACTCATGCGTTGCACATGAAAATATTATTAAGAATAGTATTTATTATTTTAATTTTAAAATGAGTATTTTGTTGTGAAATATATGATAAATTTTGATGTGAAATACATAAATTATAAACTAAAATTATTATTATTATTTGTGTGTAATTTATGTTCTATAGGTTTCACAAACAATATGTATGTGAATGTTTTTGAGAATTTTTTTAATCATTTTTTGTTAATATATATAGATGCTGAAATTAATGCATGTTAGTAATTTATTTGTAAATTAGCAAATATTATTTAACAGAATTTGTTTAGATAATTTAAAAGTAAAATTACGAAGTTAGTTTAACTGCGTAGCATAGTAGAAAAAATTCAAAGAAATTTGCAAAAAAAATGTATAAATTTATCGTGGAATTATTGATGTCCAAAAAAACATTATGATATAATATACAGTGAATTCTTGATATAAATGAATCATAACTAATTTACAAATTAACTTTGTCATTATTGTTGATATACATATTTCATGTTACATGATTTATACATTTTATAGTTCAATGAAAAAAATACATTTTTAATATGAATATACATAGTAAAATTTGCATATGTTTTTAAGAGATATTAGGAAAATGGAGTAAGTACTCTCTAAGATTATTTAAATAATTAGAATTAAAGATTTCATGAGTAGTTTATTGCCAATAAGTGTAAAATGTGTATTTCTAAGATAATTGCCAATAGGTTAAAATGTGTGTTGCCTAGCCTGATTTCCCCAAACCAATCTACGTTTTTACGTAAACGCAACATTTTGGATTACGTTTTAATGGCTCATGAATCACTCAAGGGTTACAAGAATAAGAACACTTCTCCTAGGGCCATGATTAAACTAGACATTAAGAAGGACTTTGACTCATTGCATTGGGACTCTATGATTATGATTTTAAGTTGTATGAACTTTCCTCCTAACATGATCTCTTGGATTCATGTGTGCATGTCATCTATTGTAATGCCCCACTACTCGCATTATCCAAGGCCATTGCAAGCATTGTTGTCAACTAACTCGAAGAATAAGGTTGTTGAGGAGCGACCATCTGTATATTAGCTTTAAACGAGTGTTAAATATGTTGGATAATGTTATTCTCAAAAGAATTCGATTCAACAAATAAGGAATCACAAAGATGAACTCAAATAACTTGATTGGTCAAATAAACGATCATGATATAAGATAGGATATGATGGGTCCTAAGACTCGAATAAAATCCTAAACACGATTTCCTAAGAAACTTAGGACAATGATTCTCGCCATAATATTTTATATTGTTCCGAACTTGGCTCTAATACCAAGGGTAACCCCCCACTTCTATATTCGCGTTAGCCAAGGCCATTGCAAGAAATGGTGTCAACTAACTCGAATAATAAGGCTGTTAAGGAGCGACTATCTGTATATATAGCCACTATGTAGTAAATTTGAACTTGAGTTAGATGTGTCGGATTTCCTCATGAGATTTAAAAGTTAGACCACATTATCCAACACATTTAACACTCGTTCAAAACTAATATACAGATGGTCGCTCCTCAATAGCCTTATTCTTCGAGTTAGTTGACACCATTGCTTGCAATGGTCTTGGCTAACGCGAGTATAGAGGTGGGGCGTTACATCTATGCACTTTTCTATCAATGTAAATGACTGTTCTGATGGGTTCTTTAAAAGTAAATTTGGCATTAAACAAGGTGATCCCATGTATGCTTATGTCTTCATCACAGTTATGGAATTACTGATGAGTTTGTTTGATGAGTTAGAAGGGACTAATAATTTTCAACTACACCCTAATTGTAGTGACCCAATTATTACTTCTCTGCTTTCTGCTAATGATTTAATTGTTTTTTGCAAACTTGATAACACTACCATGATTAATATCATGAGTACTTTAGATAAATTTTACAAGATTATAGGGATATAAATCAATTTATCCAAATTTGAAATGAATCTTGGTGGAGTTTCTACCCCAGTTTCAATTGATCTTCACAACATCATAAGCCTTTGTATTAATGACAATACTGCTACTTACCTCGGCCTGCCTCTCACAACCTCAAGAATAACAACTACTCAGTGTACTCCTCTTTATGAAAAGATCACTAGTAGGATGGAGTGTTGGTCTAACAAAATGCTTAACCAAGCAAGTAGATTAACACTTATTAAGTCCATCATTATTTCCATGCATGTATATTGGTCTAGGACATACATTCTTCTGTAGAAATTATTAAAGTTGATTAAATCTGCATTCATGAAATTCTTTTGGAACGACAATATTCTGTTAAATACTCTGCCCCTATCTCATTTAGTCAAATTGAAAAACCTATTAGAAAAGATGGTCGCGGTATTTTTAACACTGTTGTTTGGAACAAGTAGGTCTTTGTAAAATACGTTGATAACTTACTGAACTTAAAAGAGAGTTTTTGGATTTCCTGGTCCATCAAAAATATTATAAGAAGTCACAATTTCTGGACCATGACACCTCCTCTAAACCTGAGTTGGACCTGGATCAACATTTTCAAAATTAGAATGGTTATATTACCTTACTTTAAATATAATGCACCATCTTACACTTCCATCAAGTTCTGGGATGACCCTTGGATTGACTTTGGAATCATTATCAGTAACATAATCCCACACCAGGAAAAAGCTCCTCTATGGTGTGCAATGTTTTGCAAATGTTGGCAGCCTTATTGTTGACAACATGGTGATTTTACCAAGGACTTCAATTCATAGCTGCACTGAAGTTTGGAAAATAATTGGTTCGATGGCACCTATGGTTCCTCGATCTGAAAGGACTAATTGGTAATGGTCAGGTGAGAGTTTCAAAATTAAGCAATTGTACTTTAGTTTGTTTGGGGTTAAAGCTATGCCATGTTGTAGGAGGCAAAGAGTCATTTGGAAAGGAGATAATGAGGCCAAAGAGAATCCATTTCTATGGAAGGTTATACACAATGCATTATTCACAAAAGTTAAACTTATCTCGCGTGGTCAGCTGGTGCCAGTATACAGGGGCTTTTGTGGTCAAGAACCTAAACATGTTGCTCATCTATATTTCGAATGTGAGATCATCAATGAAATTTGGCAGGAAGCTATGGGAAGAATTGGTAGAAATAATATAGCACAAGATAGTGAATTGGAATGGAACCTGGTGCACAAAGAAACCAAGAATGGTGATGAACATGCTAGGCCGATCACATATGTACTCGAGAAATTCATTCTGCTTATTTGGAAAATTAGAAATGATCGCATTTTCAGGCCTGATCGTGCTCCTTATAATGCGCAAATGAAACCTCAGGTCCTCCTGAAGATAAGAGATGGAAACCAGATAATGAGTCTTACCTTCGATCCAGGAATTTGGAGTTGAAACTGTTTGCTTATCTCTGGCATTCTTTTATCCTATTTTGTTGTATTTTGTTTGCCTTCTTCGTGACTGGTAGCCACTGTTGCCTATGTTTTCTTTTGTTTTGTTTCTCTTTGTAACGACCCGGGGATTTTCGACTCCGAAAATTGACACAAATACCAATGTCGACTATTCAGACATCGAAAATACTGGATAGTTAATAGAAAGAAGTTAGAGGGTGAGAATAGAAGAAGAAGAAGAACACAACAACATCAGAGTAACACGAATCTCACAGCGAAACGAATAAAATATAATATACAAAGTAACATTTAAGTCACAAATCTGTATTTGTGTATTAGAGTACAATACTTACATCATAGCGGAAATAAATAATAGCTATAAAATCCTGCTGAAGCCTCCTGCTCCAAGCTCCAAGCTCCATCTAGTGTATCTGTAAAACCCGACTACTTGACTGCCCATACAAATTTGGGCACCCAAGAGTTTAGGGAAACAAAACAAAATAAACTCTAGGTCAGTCACGGGACTGGTGTGAGTAAACTTCAACCATTCGGTTTAACTTTTCAAAATCATTTTCAAAAGAAATGATAATCGTAAGACCGATCCACAAATAAACACGGATGGTTTTTACCATACGATAACCCAAAATATTTTCAAAAATTCAATACTTTTCTGATATTATAATAGTGTCTAATCACAAATAATTAACAATCTAGCAGAACGGTAGCATCTCACGCTCACATATATATAGTATACAATCAAAACCGGAGGCGCTTATTGGAGATTGGATTCTGACTATGACAAGGTATGGAACCACCTGCCGATAGTATATCTCTAGAGAGGAATACACTGGGTTCAACAAGAACGTCTTGCAACCCGGCCACACATGACCGACCACTCATTTCTCTTGAGTGTATCGAATATATTGTCACCTACGGTTGCTAGCAACATAACCGTTCCCGGGAGATACAGAAGCAAAAAGAAGTAACAAATATGAATATTCTCTAGATGGTGACAATGCATCCTAATGGGGGCGACCCGCATAGCCATGCTGCCTGCCCTATTTTTGTCATTTCCCGGTTGATGAGGCTTGAGTTCATAACGTATCTTTTGACAGATCACACCTCCATTTACTTTGAATGCCACATCGTCATACCCGCCAAATCACAAATTGATTTACCTAAAAATATCACGGGTATAGAGCTAAGAGAAACGAATTCCTCCGCCACCAAACGTGGATACGTTTGAAGCGATCAACTTACGTGATCCATTAGATATACTCTATCAGACATTCGTCCATTCAAGTTGTCCTGGAACTGGACAATCCGAAGGCACTATTATGTAAATCCATCTTAGGCAATTTCTACCTAGGATTGCCAGAACAGCCCCTGCATAAACTTCGTCTTCAATTATCTTCATCGTATTTGATTCGCAACGCTAACGCCCATACGAAGTGGTTTTCAGATAATAAATCTGATCCCGATCTCTTCGTATTGACAACGGAAAATGGTCAAAACTTTGATAGTCGGTGATTTAACTATCAAAGGAAAACATGTGTACAAACAACGGTCGTATTTCCAAATGGAAATCTTATCAATCAATCAACACTGACCCCTTTAATTTAATTTGCCATTCAATTATTCATTTCTCTATTTCCGATCCCATGTATTCGTAAATTCTTATTTTCTAAATTTAGAAATTATACATTATTAATCATTGGAAAATGTTTCCATTTCTTATTCACGTATCACTGTCATTCCAGTATTTCTTATCAACAAACATTTCATTTTCTATGCTTAGAAAATATCTTTGATTATATTTGGAAAATGTTTCCAAATCTCATTTATATGGATATCAAACTAATGTTATATAAAACACCATTATGACCGCTCAATCCATTTATCGTTTATTACTTAACAGTATTTCTAATCAACCTTCGCGCCATCTAACTTCAACTATTCCTTAGTTAATTACGAAGTCAATCAAGTTGGGGTATAATTACCTCTCAGACCTTAACTGAACACGTTCTTAACCTTGCAACAGATAAAGTTCACAACTCAAGTCTTAGCACTTATTGCTTACGCCAATTCTCGGATTTTAATTTACAATTCCATTTCTTTTATGAAAAACATTTATTATAATGATAACGTTATAATTCATACTTCCGGAATATCTAACTTTAAAACTATAACTTTTATTTGATTAAATAATAATTTATTATTAAATAAATAAATAAATCTTGATTTAAAAACCCAGAAAGTAAATAGTACTTTCCCGAATTCAATATAATCGATTTGACGTATAACTCTCTTTCGAGTAATCTCTATTCGATTAACTCTTTTCGAATAACTTATATTCGATTAACTATCTATCAAATAACTATATTCAATAAATTCTCTTTCGAATGACTTACATTCGATTTACTCACTTCGAATAACTTAGATTCGATTAATTCACTTCGAATAACTCATATTCGATTAATTCACTTTCGAATAAATTAAATTCTATTAACTCACTCCTTTTTCAAATAAACTATATTCGATAATCTCTCGTTCTTCGAATAAACTATATTCGATAATCTCTCGTTCGAATAACTAATATTTGGTTAATTCTATTCCATTAACTCTAATTTAATTAACTCTCTTTCCTACCCCATTCAAATTCCCATTTGAATTCCTATTTCAAATCCCAATTCCTTTATAAATGTTTTAATTTATAAAATATTTATTTTAATCCATTGTTCACATAGAATGTGAAAATATTCCTTTTATATGATCCATTAAGTTTGATTTCGTATTTTAAAATAATATTCCATTTCCAAATTCTATTTATACTTCTATTTATAGATTTTTTCATACGAAATCTCCTTTTTATTTCTAACACTCATATCTCATTTATAAACCCCTTTATAAATGCTACATCAAATTTCAATCTCAAATATCGGTGTAAAAACCGATTTTTACTTCTGTATATAAATTCAGACTGATATATTCAGTTTGTCCAATGATAAATAATTTACTTAATTTATAAAACCATATTTATAAATTAATCTTTTCATTTTATCTGTTAAAACAAATTCTATTTAATTCTACTTTGAATTAATCTTTTCCATTTATCTCTTAAAAACAGATTTCCATTTAATATTTATTTTCCAAATAATTCCTTTTATAAAATTCTATTTATTTCATAAAATACTTCTTTTTATAATTATCCTATTCATTTTATAAATATTTCCTTTTCTATTTGGTTTACAATTATTTCTATTTCTATTTGTTTTACAAATATTTTATTTTCTATTTGTTTTTACAAATATTTCATTTATACAATTCTATTTATTTTATATAAATATTCCATCTATACAATTCTATTTATTTTCTAAATAAATATTCCCTTTTATAAAATCCATTGATTTTATAAATCCTTAAATTCAATATCACCTTTGAAAATCCTTTTTTTTTATAAAATCATTTGATTTTATATAAATATATTTCATTTTCAATATACACTTTGAAAATTCCGTTTCTACATTCCAGTATTCCTTATGGTATTTAACATACCATATAACAATGATCAATATCATCCAAACACACATAATCAACAACAGATTATGTATCACAATATATGAAAACAGTAAAATAAATGTTGAGAAATCCAGTTGGATCCCTCCGACCTATTTCCCTGCATCCACAGATGTTACACAGTATTATTCATATCAATTCCAATTCAATATAACATATTCTGATGAACAAAATAAATATTTGTTTAACGATATGTGCGTATATCGTTAACTGTAATTTCAACCAATCAAAAAACAATTCAACCAAATAATCATCACACAGAAATTAATCATCATATATCAGTACTAGATTATATTTATAAAAATATAATTTAAACAGAGTTTGTGAGTTTTACTCATCTTGGTTGATTATCGTTAAATAACGATATTCGATCGTCGGACTGGTTTAGGCGTTTTATTTCGCTATAAATTGAAACGAGCTCCGAATCACTCCAAACCAGTTTCATTGTGAAGCCTATGTCCATACGATCCCAACGTGACCAGTTTCGCTGAAATTCGATTTCGTATGACAAAGTATCTCAATTTGAAGTTACGTATATTTAAATTGAATTAAAACATGGATTAAATCCAAACTGGGCCTCACCACATCTCTTATCGGCCCAAACCCGAAGTGAATAGTGTCTTCCCTCCCAAAACACAATGCCGTGACCTGCTATGATTTCCTCCTCCATTTTCACAACTTCAGGCTTCCACCACTCCTCCATTTCTCCACTAAATCCAAAACCGAGACCATCCTTGTTTTTATCGTCAAAATCTCCACCACCTCCACACATCACCTTCCAACTCGAGCTCCTCCCCGTAGTTGCATCGCCGAAGCCGTGGACAACAACTCTACACGAAGTTCGACAAAAATTAGCACCGAAATCCACCAAAAATTCACATGAGGTGCTAAACAACCTACTGAATCCAAAAACGATGTCCAAAACAAACATCAATTCCTGTATAGATCAAAAACCGCAACCCTAAGTACATGAACCCATGCTGTAAAATTTTCCAGCAAGAAAAAATGAAACTGAATCCGTCAAAACCCATATTAGATCGAAGAGCATCGTATGAGGATCACATATATTTAAAGTTTGGAATTTATAGATTTTGTTTGGATTTTTCAAAGATGGATTTTTACTGTAAAAATGAAAGAGGAAGCGGCGACCTAGTTTTGACCAGAGGAAGAAATGTGTTAGTGTTAGATGGTGTTGGGTATTTATAAGATAGGATAAATTATTTTTTATTCATTTTTATATTTTATTTTAGCCAATTTCTGATTGTATTAGTCTTCTAAAAATCCCTATGTTCACATAAAATATCCAAAAATCATGGAAATTGACATGCAGCTAGAGTTTGACATTACAGACCCAACAAAACTTGTTTCGTCGAATTCCGACTCCGTTTGCTCACACATCGTATTTTTAATCATCAAAATATCGTCTGTTTTTCACATTAAAATCCCGTACGACCACACTGACTCCAAAAATCACGAAAATTGAAATCTAATAATAATTTGACATTACAGATCCAACAAAATTGGTTTCGTCGAATTCGGAGGTCGTTGGCAAAACTAGCTATTTTTAAAGCTCTAAACAGACCAAATTTATATTTATATATTTAAAAATAATCAAATTAAATATTAATAAATTAATATTATCGTATATATTCACATATAATATCATACAGCTCCAAAATATACACATTTGAATTTATACATCGATATTTCAAAATCTCGGATTATATCGATATTCAGTTTATATTGAAAATCCTTTTTTATATAATTAAATCGTTATAAATAAAGGAATTCCATAGCGACTTTTTGAAAATTTGATTTGGACATAACTCACAATCTATACGATGAAATCCTGATTTTTCTCTTCCATTAGAAAAATATACTTCACCAGCTTCGAAGAAATCCGACTTAAAACGAATCCTGTATATTCAGTTGAAGTTCAAATCGCCAAATAACAAACTACCGCGATGTTATGGGCTCGATTATAATTAAATTATAATTTATACGTTCTAATGTCGTTATATAATATATTCGTTATTCTAATTCAATTCTAAACTGTATTATACTGTAACGACCCGCAAATCTGAGCTACCTGAGTTGACTAAATACACCACACGTCCAACCCAAATAACACAGAAATACGACTCATTCATAGAAAGAAGATAGAGGATGAGAAATAGAAAGAAAGAAATATTAGAATAGGAGAAAAACGAAGATCACAACTCACAGCGGAACGAGTAAAATATATTATATAACATAAGCTTTGAAATACAAATCTGTTTGGTACATATATACATACCATCATCAGAGTTCACATAACATTTGATTCAGCGGAAGTAACTCTAAATAACTAATGTTGAAGCCTCCTGCTTCAAGCTCCTCCAAGTGTATCTGTAAAAGCCTGAAACACTTGACTGCCCGTACAAATTTGGGCACCCAAGAGTTTAGGGAAAACAAAACAAAATAAACTCTGGGTCAGTCATGGGACTGGTGTGAGTAAACTCCAACCACTTGTTTAACTTTCAAAATCTTTTCGAAAGAAAAGGTAATAGTAAGACCAGCCCACACATAAACACGGACGGTTTTTACCTTACTATAACCCAAAACACTTTGATACAAAAATCCAGTGATATTATAATAATGTCTACATCAAGTAAATAACCAAATAGCAGAACGCTTGCATCTCACGCTCCACATATATAGTGTATAATCAAAAACCGCATGGCGCTTATTGGAGATTGGATTTCCAACATGACAAGGTATGGGACCACCTTCCGACAGTGCATCTCTAGAGGCAAATACACCTGGGTTCAACAAGAACATCTTGCAACCCGGCCCACACATGACCGACCACTCATTTCGCTTGAGTGTATCGAATGTATATCACCAACGGTTGGACTCAAACCACCGTTCCCGAATGGGCAGAATCGATAGATTTAGAAACAAAAGGAATTTCTCCAGATAGGTGATTATACACCCTAATGGGTGCGACCCACATAGCCATGCTGCCTGCCCGATTTTTGTCCTTTCCCGGTTGTTGAGGCCTGAGGCTACGATTACTTACCATTCATTGATAGCCCAATCACTTTGAATGCCACATCGTCAGATCCGTTAATCACCAGTTGAGTTTGCACAAATATTCTGGATATTATGCTAAGGGATAAATCCGTTGCAACCATATATATTCATACAGACCAACCCATTTGATCATTGGAAATACTCTGTCAGACATCCGTCCATTTACGTTCGTTCTGGGATTGAACGAAACCGAAGGCACTATTTCTATAAATAGAAAAGCCCTTGCACTTTACTCCGTCTTCAATATATTCAGCATACTTGGTTCGCAACGCTTATGCCGATACGGAGTGGTTCTTTGGATAATAATCCAACCGGTCTCTCCATATTGACAACGATGGTCAAAACTTCGATAGTCTGTGATTTAACTATCGAATAAAAACAAGTGTTCATCCAAACATATCAAACAAATCACTGGGCTCTTTAATTAATATTTCATTAATTAAATCTCTTCTATATTCTCTTATCAATATTTGTTAACCAAATATTTTCAATAACCAATCTTGGCCCTTTCCGCTATTTTTGATTTCGTTGCCTTATCGAATTCTATATATATCGATATATAGATTTCTAATTGTCAAATTTCTTAAAAATATTCTAACTCCTTAAATTTCCGGAAAATTTCGCCATAACCTCCCCTGTATCGGGAGCATCGGGAAATTTCAAATAGCTTCCCGGTATCTTCTAATTTCAAAAAGAAAAAGAAGCAGCCAAGCGGCTTGCCGATACGGCGCATAAATCTCATATATGAATTTAAACATGTACCTTATTGTCGAGCACATAAATTAAAATCTTCATATACTCCATCCCATATCTGTTTAACACCTGTTCACCTGTTGCCAATTCAATTCAATACCATCTAATCGTTTGAATTCAGTTTCGCCCGTTTATTCTTTAATTCGCCATTTTGCCTATTTCACTTCTTTGTTTGAACATAGCATTTCAAACAAAGTATTTAACTCGTTCATAACTAAATTGAACTTCGATTTCAATTCTATTTTCCTTTTCTATTTCGAATATAAATTTCAAATCGAATTTTCTTATTTAAAGTTCAATATCCATTCAAAATCTCATTTAACTAATTTCCGTTCAAATTAGTAAATTCTATTCAATAAATCAAAATCTGGTTTCTGTTTCAAAAAAATCATATTTATTTACACAACTTGAATTCGCATATATTTTACAACTCACTCTGAAATTTTCTAAATAGAACTTCGGATTTATTTTGCTTAAAATCCTTTTATAATATTAAATAAACCATTATGGTTTTAAAACGATTCTGGCGCTGTTTTTCTGAAAATTTGATTTTGACATAACTCAAAATCTATACGACGAAATTCAGATTTTTCTCCTTCATTAGAAAACTATTATCAAACCAGTCCTGACGTTTCTTGTTTCAAAGAATTCCGACTTCAATTGTGTTCTGTATACTCAATTGAAGTTCGAATCGCTATTTTACGAACTGCAGCGCTGCGGCGAGTTCGTTTTAATTATATTTATAAATATAAACGTTAAACTCCTTGAAAATGAATTCAACTTCATTTAACTCCATTTGAATTCCTTGATTCAAATTTCAATCTCACTTTTATTTGGATTCTATATTTCAAAATCCCATAGTTTAAAACCCATTTGAATTTCATATTCAAATCCCATAGATTAAATCCTATTTGAATTCAATTTGAATCTTTTATATTCAAATTTCATTTTCCCTTTCCATTTGAATTCTAATATTCAAATTCATTTCCAGCCCCATTTAAATTCTAATATTCAAACTCATTTTGAATTCTAATATTCAAACCCATTTGAATTTCTTCACTCAAACCCATTTGAATTCCCCTGAATTCAAATCCCATTTTCAAAACCATTTGGATTTTCTATTTTGAAATCCTATTTGAAATTCTATTTCCAATTTTACTTTGAAAATCCTATTTCAAAGTTTATTTCAAATTCTAACTTTGAAATTCTACATTCAAATCTCTATTTGAATTTCTTTATTCGAATTCCTTTGAATTCAGATTTTATTTTAATTTCTTGAATTCAAATTCTATTTTTCATTCAAATTTCGTCTATTCAAATTCTATTTGAACTTCTATTTGAATTCCTAATATTCAATCTCCTTTTAAAATTCAAATATTCAAACTCAAATTTCATTCGAGTTATATATTTAAAAATCCTATTTTGAAATTTCATTTCAAATCCCAATTTCACACTTGTATTTCTATTTCTGAATTATCGAATGATAATCCTTTTCCCTTCATTTATAACTTCGTTATAAAAGAACTATTTATAACTTCGTTTAAAAAGAACTACTTGTTTTATTTTTAAAAAAAACAAGTTTATATTTTTATTTCATTTAAAATTCAAATTCTATTTAAAAATAGAATTTCCCTTTTTTTTTAATTTCCAATATCCTTTTTACGATATTTTTAAATATCATTACTTAAGCCCAGTGATAAAACACACAAAGCAACCAATTGTTTATTTTTCTAACACATCATATAAAAATATATATGCAATCAAATAAACAAACAGATAATATATTTTTGAGGAATCCAGTTGGATTCCTCCAACCTGTTTTCCTGCATCCACAGACGTTAGCACATAAATAATACCCATTCTGCTTTGTGGCAGAATATCGCGGTATAGAAGGTCATCCACTAATCATAGCGTGGGGCGTATAGGGTAATCATCCGCTATGAAACTGCGGGCATCCGCTAATGAGACTGCGGGAATCCAACCAATCAATCAACCCAATATATATATATATATAGCCTAAATAACTAATATATATAAAACAAGCAGAAAAATCCACACAAGGAACAAACAATTATTTTTAATGAAATAAAAATAATTCTAAAGGTGAGTGAGATTTACTCACCTCGTATTTTTATTTGTGTCGAATACCCAATTGAATTCCATTTCATCAGATTGGATCTTTTCGAATAAATCTACTTCCCACCTATGA
Organism: Allium sativum; assembly: GCA_030737875.1. NCBI lineage: Eukaryota > Viridiplantae > Streptophyta > Magnoliopsida > Asparagales > Amaryllidaceae > Allium > Allium sativum. The sequence goes on along the minus strand of CM060927.1, from coordinate 12,210,803 downwards.
TTTATTTAATTTAATTATCGATTAACAATTTTTCATTTAAACTAACTTAACATAAATTAATTAGCTTATAAATTTTAGTAAAAATGTACCTCGCTGCCCTTGACCAATCGACGAAGCATATCCTCATCGAGCTCGAACATCCAAAAAACGACTTCTTCCAACAAAGAATCATCGACAGTAGATAGAGTTGAACTCTCCTAAATCATTGACCTTTGAATCCCCATCCCAAAACAACGTTTGACTTTGAACTGTAAATTAGAACCCATAAACTCCAGGATTGATCTTCGAACCCAAATTAATCAGCATGCCTCCATCTATCGGATCCACAACGTCGAGCCCTTCCTTGTCACTTTGATCATGAAGTATCACTCGCGCCCAAAAAAGAAGCAGCGACGCTTTGCCTCACCTCCCAAAGGTCAGCGTCGACCTCAACCCCACTCCCTTTTGTATGCGATTACTTCAAGAGTTGGGACGAGCTTCAGATCCTCGGCCTCAAAGTTCTCGGTGGTCTTCGAATCGCAGTTCGCGATTTCAATTAGGTTTTTTTTTTTTTTTTCAAATCTGAAGAAACGGAATGATTTTGTTTGGAAGAGATAAGGGAACGGTTTCCATTTTAAAGAGGTAATTTCGATTGTTTTTTCTCTTTTTTTCTGAGTGGAGGAATGGAAAGGGTTGAGTGCGATTTATAGGGATGGAATGAGGAACATCTCGTACACGGCCATTAAAATGTTTGTCTCCTTGATCTCAAAAATGGAAGACATCGGGTACGTGAAATGAAAGCAGCAGCTCTAGCATAGTTAGATAGGTCTGCTAGAGAAGAGATAAGTCGGCTTTGTTTAATTGATTAGACTAGTTAGGATTTTGTTTTATAAACTGTACCAAAATATCTCATGGTTCGCAACACACAATCCTGAACTGTTATTTTAACACCACGATCGATGTTTCAAGGGTGAAGTGCTATTTCAAACTCAACAGGACGGATTCTGAATTTTAACTCAACTATATAGAACAGAAAACAATTTAAATTAACAAATCTAAATAAATTTGGATTTCAGATAATAAAATTTCACGAATATAAACTATGATTATTCTTTTAAATTCAAACAGAGTTTATATAAATCAACTGAACGGTTTTTCTCTTCAATTCAGTGTTAACTGTGAATTAAATTGCTTGTTAATAACTCGATATATTCGAAATTATATCCTATATCGATTATTTAATCGATAAATTCAATATAAATATTCATTTATATTGCCAGTTAAATATTTAAATTAATTCAAATATTCATTACAAAACAGCTAAAAATCCGGGTCGTTACATATACCTTATATATGATCCAATTCACACCGTACTGTGAATTCAGCTATTTTTGACTATTTCGGAATTATAACATTTTATTATATTATAAATATTAATTAAATATTCATTATTATTTAATTTAAACCATTTAAATCACTAATTCACTATTTAAATAATTAAATAAGTTAACTATTACACCGTAAAAATACGGGACATTACATTCTTCCCCCCTTAAAATAATTTCGTCCTCGAAATTGCTAAGGTAGAAAACATCTCTATTGACTGGTTAAAATTTATTTGTTTACTTCTTTAACTTCAGTTTCACTATACCAAATGAATTTCAGTTAAAATATTAGTTCCTTTCGACTAATTAAATTTTCAAAAATTCTGAAAATTTTCAAACGCCTTAAATTTTTCGGAAAATTTCGCCAGCACCTCCTTTGTACGGCTCAATCGGTACAACTAAAACTCGCCTCTCTGGGCCTTCTCCAACCCAAAAGAAAATCAAACAGCCAAGCAGCTTGCCAATTTGGATCATAAAAAGTCATACCCAATATAAAAATAAACTTGTACCTTTTTGTCGGGCATACCAACTTTATCACTTTCGCCTGCTATCAATTCAACACATACCAATGTCGTCTCAACCAATTTCCAATCAATATCTATTCAACACAGCTATTCGCTTATATCCAAACCAAATTTCATTTCAAACTCCAGTTCCATTATCGGTTCCAAATTCTTAACATATCAATCCAATATAATTCCAGATTCCTATTTCCCATTTCAATTTTATTTGATATCATCTATTTCAATTCAATTTCCACTTAATTAGTTTCAATTCAATTTTCAATTTCTACTGACTTTTGCAAATTCTACTTTAATTTGTTTTAATTCAAATAATCTGTTTTTGGGAGTTTTTAAACAGCTTAGCCTTTTTCAAAAATCAAAATATTCATTTTGGAACATCAAAACAACTTGTTTTCTCAAAACAATTCTAAAACAAAAATTATGGTAGTAATCCGTCACTTACAACTCGAAAATGAATACCGATGATGTCATGATCATCATCGGAATCTATTTTCCAACTATCGAAGTGAGTTAAATACTATATCACTTTTAAAACCATTTCTAAACACTTTCATTTTGAAATTCATTTCAAAATACCATTTACAATGCTTTAAAATAATTTAAAATCTCCCAGGATTTTAAAATTCTCATATATTTAATCCAGATTCATTTACAATCACTTATTCAGATTTTCGGAATTTTAATTCCAATTCTGATTTTAATTCAGATTTAATTCATTTCGTAATACATATACGAATTTTATTTGGTTATATATGTATAACCAACTAAATTTTAATCATATTCGATTAATATAACAACCAACATATCCAATATACTATAATATATCAAATATATATACTTTGTTTATATCAAAATATAATTTGGATAAAATTATTTCATTTACCCTCTTTTCAAATCATACTGTGTCGGTCCATCGTATTCAAGTGTTTATAAACCCCTACCGATACAGTGGATCAAACTGATCGACCAGAACTCATAAACAACTCAACCAATAAATCTCCACAATATAAAATTATTTTTATAAAATCTACAAATACGTTCACTCGTATATATACACTCAAACTCAATCTAGGGTATTGCTAACCCCATCTCTACTGAGTTACGCCACAGAGCCAAGGTAATCACTTAACCTTCAGCTCTGATACCAATGTGACAACCCGGGGATTTTCGACTCCGAAAATCGACACAAGTACCAATGTCGACTATTCAGACATCGAAAATACCGGATAGTTAATAGAAAGAAGTTAGAGGGTGAGAATAGATAAGGTAGAACTATTAGAATAGAAGAAGAAGAAGAAGAAGAACACAACAACATCAGAGTAACATGAATCTCACAGCGGAACGAATAAAATATAGTATACAAAGTAACATTTAAATCACAAATCTGTATTTGTATATTAGAGTACAATACTTACATCACAACGGAAATAAACAATAGCTATAAAATCCTGCTGAAGCCTCCTACTCCAAGCTCCATCTAGTGTATCTGTAAAACCCGACTACTTGACTGCCCGTACAAATTTGGGCACCCAAGAGTTTAGGGAAACAAAACAAAATAAGCTCCGGGTCAGTCATGGGACTGGTGTGAGTAAACTTCAACCATTCGGTTTAACTTTTCAAAATCATTTTCAAAAGAAATGATAATCGTAAGACCGATCCACACATAAACACGGATGGTTTTTACCTTACGATAACCCAAAACATTTTCAAAAATTCAATACTTTTCTGATATTATAATAGTGTCTAATCACAAATAATTAACAATCTAGTAGAACGCTTGCATCTCACGCTCCACATATATATAGTATACAATCAAAATGGAGGCGCTTATTGGAGATTGGATTCCGATTATGACAAGGTATGGAACCACCTGCCGATAGTGTATCTCTAGAGAGGAATACACTGGGTTCAACAAGAACGTCTTGCAACCCGGCCACACATGACCGACCACTCATTTCTCTTGAGTGTATCGAATATATTGTCACCTACGGTTGCTAGCAAAATAACCATTCCCGGAGATATAGAAGCGAAAAGAAGTAACAAATATGAATATTCTCTAGATGGTGACAATGCATCCTAATGGGGGTGACCCGCATAGCCATGCTGCCTGCCCGATTTTTGTCATTTCCCGGTTGATGAGGCTTGAGGTCATAACGTATCTTTTGACAGATCACACCTCCATTTACTTTGAATGCCACATCGTCATACCCACCAAATCACAAATTGATTTCCCTAAAAATATTACGGGTATAAAGCTAAGAGAAACGAATTCCTTCTCCACCGAACGTGGATACGTTTGAAGCGATCAACTTACGTGATCCATTAGATATACTCTGTCAGACATTTGTCCATTCAAGTTGTCCTGGAACTGGACAATCCGATGGCACTATTCTGTAAATCCATCTTAGGCAATTTCTACCTAGGATTGCCAGAACAACACTTGCATAAACTCCGTCTTCAACTATCTTCACCATATTTGATTCGCAACGCTAATGCCCATACGGAGTGGTTTTCAGATAATAAATCTGATCCTAGTCTCTGCGTATTGACAACGGAAAATGGTCAAAACTTTGATAGTCGGTGATTTAACTATCAAAGGAAAACATGTGTACAAACAACGGTCGTATTTCTAAATGGAAATCTTACCGATCAATCATCAATCAACACTGACCCCTTTAATTTAATTTGCCATTCAATTATTCATTTCTCTATTTCCGATACCATATATTCGTAAATTCTTATTTTCTAAATTTAGAAATTATACGTTATTAATCATTGGAAAATGTTTCCATTTCTTATTCACGTATCACTATCATTCCAGTATTTCTTATCAACAAACATTTTATTTTCTATGTTTAGAAAATATCTTTGATTATATTTGGAAAACATTTCCAAATCTTATTTATATGGATATCAAACTAATGTTATATAAAACACCATTATGACCGCTCAATCAATTTATCATCTATTACTTAACAGTATTTCTAATCAACCTTCGCGCCATCGAACTTCAACTATTCCTTAGTTAATTACGAAGTCAATCAAGTTGGGGTATAATTACCTCTCAGACCTTAATTGAACACGTTCTTAACCTTGCAACAGATAAAGTTCACAACTCAAATCTTAACACTTATTGCTTACGCCAATTCTCGGATTTTAGTTTACAATTCCATTTCTTCAATGAAAAACATTTACTATAATGATAACGTTATAATTCATACTTTCGGAATATCTAACTTTAAAACTATAACTTTTATTTGATTAAATAATAATTTATTTATTCAACAAATAAATATATCTTGATTTAAAAACCCAGAAAGTAAATAGTACTTTCCCGAATTCGATATAATCGATTTGACGTATAACTCTCTTTCGAGTAATCTCTATTCGATTAACTCTTTTCGAATAACTTATATTCGATTAACTATCTATCGAATAACCATATTCAATAAATTCTCTTTCGAATGACTTACATTCGATTTAATCACTTCGAATAACTTAGATATGATTAATTCACTTCGAATTACTCATATTCGATTAATTCACTTTCGAATAAATTAAATTCGATTAACTCACTCCTTTTTCGAATAAACTATATTCGATAATCTCTCGTTCTTCGAATAAACTATATTCGATAATCTCTCGTTCGAATAACTAATATTTGGTTAATTCTATTCCATTAACTCTAATTTGATTAACTCACTTTCCTATCCCATTCAAATTCACATTTGAATTCCTATTTCAAAACCCAATTCCTTTATAAATGTTTTAATTTCTAAAATATTTATTTTAATCCATTGTTCACATCGAATGTGAAAATATTCCTTTTATATGATCCATTAAGTTTGATTTCGTATTTTAAAATAATATTCCATTTCCAAATTCTATTTATACTTCTATTTATAGATTTTTTCATACGAAATCTCCTTTTTGTTTCTAACACTTAAATCTCATTTATAAACCCCTTTATAAACGCTACATCAAATTTCAATCTCAAATATCGGTGTAAAAACTGATTTTTACTTCTGTATATAAATTCAGACTGATATTTTCAGTTTATCCAATGATAAACAATTTACTTAATTTATAAAACCTTATTTATAAATTAATTTTTTCATTTCATCTGTTAAAACAAATTCTATTTAATTCTACATTGAATTAATCTTTTCCATTTGTCTGTTAAAAAAAGATTTCCATTTAATATTTATTTTCTAAATAATTCCTTTTATAAAACTCTATTTATTTTTTAAATACTTCTTTTTATAATTATCTTATTCATTTTATAAATATTTCCTTTTCTATTTGGTTTACAATTATTTCTATTTCTATTTGTTTTACAAATATTTTATTTTCTATTTGTTTTTACATATATTTCATTTATATAATTCTATTTATTTTATATAAATATTCCATTTATATAATTCTATTTATTTTCTAAATAAATATTCCCTTTTATAAAATCCATTTATTTTATAAAATCCTTAAATTCAATATCCACTTTGAAATTCCTTTTTTTTTATAAAATCATTTGATTTTATATAAATATATTTCATTTTCAATATACACTTTGAAAATTCCGTTTCTACATTCCAGTATTCCTTATGGTATTTAACATACCATATAACAATGATCAATATCATCCAAACACACATAATCAACAACAGATTATATATCACATCATATATCACAATATATGAAAACAGTAAAATAAATGTTGAGGAATCCTGTTGGATCCCTCCGACCTGTTTCCCAGCATCCACAGATGTTACACAGTATAATTCATATCAATTCCAATTCAATATAACATATTCTGATGAACATAATACATGTTTGTTTACCGATATGTGTGTATATCGTTAACTGTAATTTCAACCAATCAAAAAACAATTCAACCAAACAATCATCACACATAAATTAATCATCATTTATCAGTACTAGATTATATTTATAAAAATATAATTTAAACAGAGTTAGTGAGTTTTACTCACCTTGGTTGATTATTGTTAAATAACGATATTCGATCGTCGGACTGGTTCAGGCGTTTTATTTCGCCATAAATTAAAACGATCTCCGAATCACTCCAAACCAGTTTCATTGTGAAGCCTACGTCCATACGATCCCAACGTGACCAGTTTCGCTGAATTTCAATTTCATATGACAAAGTTTTGTCAATTTGAAGTTACGTATATTTAAATTGAATTAAAACATGGATTAAATCCAAACTGGGCCTCACCACATCTCTTATCGGGCCCAAACCCGAAGTGAATAGTGTCTTCCCTCCCAAAATACAATGCTGTGACCTGCTATGATTTCCTCCTCCATTTTCACAACTTCAAGCTTCCACCACTCCTCCATTTCTCCACTAAATCCAAAACCGAGACCATCCTTGTTCTTCTCGTCAAATTCTCCACCACCTCCACCCATCACCTTCCAACTCGAGCTCCTCCCCATAGTTGTGTCGCCGAAGCCATGGACAGCAGCTCCACACGGAGTTCGACAAAAATTAGCATAGAAATCCACCAAAAATTCACATGAGGTGCTAAACAACCTACTGAATCCAAAAACAATGTCAAAAACAAACATTGATTCCTATATAGATCAAAACCCGCAACCCTAAGTACATGAACCCATGCTGTAAAATTTTCCAATGAGCAAAAATGAAACCGAATCCATCAAAACCCATATCAGATCGAAGAGCATCGTATGAGGATCACATATATATAAAGTTTGGAATTTATAGATTTTGTTTGGATTTTTCAAAGATGGATTTATACTATAAAAATGAAAGAGGAAGCGGCGGCCTAGTTTTGACCAGAGGAAGAAATGTGTTAGGGTTAGATGGTGTTGGGTATTTACAGGATAGGATAAATTAATTTTTTATTCATTTTTATATTTTATTTTAGCCAATTTCTGATTGTATTAGTCTTCTAAAAATCCCTATGTTCACATAAAATATCCAAAAATCATGGAAATTGACATGCAGCTAGAGTTTGACATTACAGACCCAACAAAACTTGTTTCGTCGAATTCCGACTCCGTTTGCTCATACATCGTATTTTTAATCGTCAAAATATCGACTGTTTTTCACATTAAAATCTCGTATGACCATATTGACTCCAAAAATCACGAAAATTGAAATCTAACAATAATTTGATATTACGGATCCAACAAAATTGGTTTCATCTAATTTGGAGGTCGTTTGCAAAACTGGCTATTTTTAAAGCTCTAAACAAACCAAATTTATATTTATATATTTAAAAATAATCAAATTAAATATTAATAAATTAATATTATCGTATATATTCACATATAATATCATACAGCTCCAAAATATACACATTTGGATTTATACATCGATATTTCAAAATCTCAGATTATATCGATATTCAGTTTATATTGAAAATCCTTTTTTATATAAATAAATCGTTATAAATTATAAAGAAATTCCATAGCGACTTTTTGAAAATTTGATTTGGACATAACTCACAATCTACATGATGAAATCCCGATTTTTCTCTTTCATTAGAAAAATATACTTCACCAGCTCCGAACGTTTCTTGTTTCGTAGAAATCCGACTTAAAACGAATCTTGTATATTCAGTTGAAGTTCAAATCGCCAAATAACGAACTGCCGCGATGTTAAGGGCTCGATTATAATTAAATTATAATTTATACGTTCTAATGTCGTTTATATAATATATTCGTTACTCTAATTCAATTCTAAACTGTATTATACCTTATATATGATCCAATTCACACCGTATTGTGAATTCAACTATTTTTGACTATTTCGGAATTATAACATATTATTATGTTATAAATATTAATTAAATATTCATTATTATTTAATTTAAACCATTTAAATATCTAAATCACTATTTAAATAATTAAATAAATTAACTATTACACCGTAAAAATACGGGACATTACACTCTTGCTTTGTGTCTATGCGATCTTCTTTTGGTTATCAATAAAGTGGTAGGGGCCCACTTAACCCCATCTGCTTTGCCAAAAAAACAAACAAACATATGAATTGAAATATAAAATATCACAAAAAAATTTAGGAGGTTCAGCAAATAATTGTAGAAAAGTAAAAATGCAGGTGTTTAAAGCGGAAATTGTTTTGTTCAACTTATGACAAATTTATTGAGATAAAAGTATAATATTTTTTTATTGTTGTTTACATATATTTTTTAAACTGTATGACTTATTTAACTTTATATTTGGAAGAAAAAACTAATTTTGCTATTTTTGTCGATATGGACATGGTGTACATTTTAAAACATCACTCTTAGTGTTATTTAGGTAAATTAACAACAATTTATTAATTGAATTCATTTGTTAAATTCAAAATCACATAATTAATATGAATATATTGAGTTAAATGTACAATGTTAAATGATATTGTGCAATGTTTTGTAAATTACTAAATAAAATTTACAATGTAGGTATTTGACATTAATACTACAACGCAATACAAGATAAATATATTGATATAAACTAGTTTTGTGATAGTTGTTTATGCGTATAGTTTATGTTATGTGATTGACATGTTTATATATTTGATTTTTTTTTCATTTTTGTTAATATGATTTTGGTTAATCTTGATGTAGTTTATTAGAGAATCAGTGAATAATAGTTTGCCAAAGTTATTTAAATAATTTAATATTACGTAATTAATTATAAAATATGGTACTAATTAAATGTAAAATATTATAAAAGAATTGAGAGACTTAAATGATTATAGAAAATTTGAAGTGTAGGTATTTGAAGCCAAAAAACATAATTTTGTCATTTTTAGTATATAAACGGAACATTAGTCAATTAAATTGATTTAAATTACTTAAATTTTGGGTTTTGTATTTAATTTAAATATGTGGATTTAAACATAAAATGTCAGGAGCTAACTGTTAATAAATAATTGTGTAAATTCTGAAATGTTCATATCAAAATGTAAAACTATAGAAACGGTAAAATAATGTAAGAGAGATAGTAAATAAGTGTAAAGTGATAAACTAATTTAAAAATAAAATATCCATAGAAAATTATTGTGAATAGAGATAACATCTAAAATTGTGAAGAGAGCTTTAAAAGGTTCTACTTTACTCTTATTTAATAGATTTTGTATTTAATTAGTAAAGCGATGCTTATTTATTCACATTACCGGCTAGAGTAGCCCTCGACACGAGTTCATGTTTTGCCATTGACATTTTAACGTGATCACTGTTTTATGCCTTCAAATTAGGGTTAGGCCTCAAAATTATTTTTCTGCAAAACTTGCAGAAGGGCCAATTCCAAACTTAATATTATTGTATAAAATAACACTTGCCCATGGCCCAAATTTAAAGAAGACCGGGCCTGCGAACGCCACGTTTCCGTTAATTAATTTACCGAAATGAAAAACGGAGAGAATATCAAACGTGAAGAGAAGGGTGGAAGCAAATTTAATTAAACTACTAATTTAATGCTGCCGACGGCACTCTTAATTGACTGATCTCAAATTCTCAACCCTTCTTCTCCCTTTATTTCTCTCACAAAATAGTAGAGAGGCCAGAGGTACAATTGATGGCGATGTCACTAAACCCAAGAATCGTAAATACGATTCTCCTGCTACTGGGATTCGGGATTGCTTCTTACATAATAGTCCCACCGTTATATTGGCATTTAGCTGAAGCTTTAGCTCGATCTGCTTCATGTCCCGATTGTTCTTGCGATTGTTCGTCTCAGCCTCTTCTTTCTCTCTCTGACGGTAAGTTTACTTGGATCTGAGTCAGATCTGATCACGAAGAATGGATCTTGGACTAATTGGGTTTTGTTTTGTTTGCAGAGTTTAGCAACGTTTCATTTGCAGGTTAGTAAGCTGCTAACTTTTTATTTCTTAAAAATTATAATAATAATCATCATTTTCTGCATGTTATTGAATTTTTTATCTTTTTATATACTTTGTACAATAAGTTTCTTTATGGGGATAATTGTAGTGTGTTGCTGTTAATTTGTACGTGAGAAGTGGGGATGATTGGTATACCATATTTCAATTCAAAGTGCACTAATGAAGTAGAATAATTAAGAGGCTTCTATAAGCAAAATTAATACCTGTCGTAGTTGTTTTTCCGAAAGGTTCCATTTGAAGACCTGTATTAAAGAAGGCAACTTCTATTTGAATCAAATATTTTAGCGAGCTGCCTTGCATAATCTTAAAAAAAAAAAATGGTTGCTGTCGAAATATTGCTGAATAAACCTTTTTGGGGGTCGGGGGGGGGGGGGGCTCAAACATACTTCATAAGTTTCAAATAATCACATCACATGGTTGTGTACAATAGTACCCGGCGATTGTCTTGCAAGATAATTCATCATGTGCAATAATACTTGAAAAGTTTCAAATAATCGGAAGCAAGGTTCAAGAACTCGTCCGGCACCCCAAGATTTCGGGGTTACCGGATCGGTTTCGGTGGGTGGCGGTCCGGAATCATCCCCCAAAATCGGGATCGGATTAGGGCACAGGAAAAAAAAGAATCGTCAGAACCCTAAATTGAAGCAACCGACAGAGAAGCGAAGTTGTGCAAAGAGAAGCGAAGTTGTGCAAAGAGAAGCGATTGACAAAAGAAAGCGTAATGGAAGCAATAGACAAAGCAAAGAACAATACCTGAATTTTTCCCTGCATGCTGCAGCCGAAAACTTTTCAAAGCAGAGAAGGAGAAGTTGTGCACAGAGATTGCAAAGTTGCTCAGAAATCGTTGAAGCTACGAAGACGGATTCATCAAACAGCGGTGAAGTCTTTCCCCCCTTTTTTCCCTTGTCTTGTTTTAATCTACGCATTTCTTTTGAAGTCAAATGCCCTAGTCTACATGAATTGGCAGGGAACGTGACTGATAGCGTACTAATATATGAATTGACAGTAAATTAGGCTGCCTTTTTGGGCTTTTATTTCATTTAAGTATATGGGTCTTTTCTTTTCAATTAAATTAGTGTTAAGCATCGTTGTTGCAAATTTAAATGTGTTGATAGGCAATGACCTTTTATTTATCGTTACTGCAAATTTGGTAATAAATAACGAAAAACCGAAATTTAAACCGAAACCGAAATAAAACCGAAACCTTTGAAATTTACGAAATCATCCGAAATCAACAAAAATTCAAATTACCGAAACCGAGTTCGAAACCGAGTTCTTGAACCTTGATCGGAAGTTTCAATGCTTTTTCAATATGAAGAACTCGGTTTCAGTCATTTGAATTTTTGTTAGTTTCGGTTGATTTCGTAAATTTCGGAGGTTTCGGTTTTATTTCGGTTTTGGTTTAGATTACGGTTTTCCGTTATTTATTACCAAATTTGCAGTAACGATAAATAAATGTTCATTGCCTATCAACACACTTAAATTTGCAACAACGATGCTTAACACTAATTTAGTTGAAAAGAAAAGACCCATATACTTAAATAAAATAAAAGCCGCAAAAGGCAGCCCAATTTACTGTCAGTTCATATATTAGTACACTACCAGTCACGTTCCCTGCCAATTCATGTAGACTAGGGCATTTGACTTCAAAAGAAACGCGTAGATTAAAACGAGACAAGGGAAAAAAATAACTTCACCGTTGTTTGATGAACCCGCCTTCGTGGCTTCGACGATTTCTGAGCAACTTCGCATTTTCTGTGCACAACTTCGCATTCTCTGCTTTGAAAAGTTTTCGACTGTAGGGAAAAATTCAGGTACTGTTTTTTTGCTTCGTCTATTGCTTCCTTTACGCTTTCTTTTGTCAATCGCTTCTCTTTGCACAACTTCGCTTCTCTGTCGGTTGCTTCAATTTAGGGTTATGACGACTTTTTTCCTATGCTCTAATCCGATCCCCATTTTGGGGGATGATTCCGGACCGCCACCCACCGAAACCGATCCGGTAACCTCGAAATCTCGGGGTGCCGGACGAGTTCTTGAACCTTGGTTGTAATTAATATCTTTAATGTCATACTTTTTTGGTGCAAACAAAAACTTCTCAAAATGTCCTTGTAAATTCAAATTATATAATTTTAATAGTAGTTGTAATATCTTTGGTGGCACACTTCTTATGTAAAAGTAAGATTTCCAAAATGCCGTTTTGATTCAAATTAGACCTTGGGAGGGCCTCAAACATACTTTCATATTTTCAAATAATCACATCGCATGGTTGTGTACAATAATACCCATCGATAGCCTGCCAGATAATGCATGATGCCCAACACTCGAATTAGTTGGTAAATAATATTAGCCACAGAAAAATAGAAATGTCAATGCTTTTTCAATGTGAAGAAAATAACCTTTTTGCCAATAGTTTATTAATAGTTATAATATATTTGGTGTCATACTTTTATAGTGCAAACATAAACTTCTCAAAATGCCCTCTTAAATTCAAATTATATTAACTTTATTAATAATTGCGTTGGAAACACATTTTTGGTCCGACCATGAAATACCAAAATTGCCCTTTATTTAGATTAAAAAACTATCCCATAAAAATAGGATATGTGCGACTGGTTTTTCTTTCTTTCCAAAACTTCATTTATGTACGCGTTTGACCCTTGAATAATGAGTCAACAACAATCCACGCATGAAGCGCGTGCCACGATCACGCGCGGAGCGCGTGCTGTCATCACGCGTAGAGTGCGTGCCGTTACGCTCGTTTTAATAGTAGTTATAATATCTTCGGTGTCACACTTTTTGTGTAAAAGTAAGATTTTCAAAATGTCATTTTAATTCAAATTATATCTCAAATATATATGAGATTCTGAATACACTCCAACATGCAAAAAATTTATAAATGGAATTTTTTTATATGTTAATAGCTGAATCAATCAATTGTATCTAAAATGAATTTTACATTGTATCTTAATATCGTGCATTTGGGTAAACCAATATACATGCGCGAGTTAAACTTGTTCCAGTATGTTTTCAATCCTAAATCTCATCGTAAGAATTAAAAAGTAACCAAAATTGCTTTCACTGAGAATTGAACTCAGGACCTCCCGCTTACTAAACGGGTGGTCTAGCCATCTGAGCTATAAAAGCATCACAACAATCAAATTAGACGAGTTTAGAGTAAATGGAAACATTTGTCAAAAGAGGAAATAAATCATTAAATGTTAATGTTTTCTTTTCAAATTGAGAAGTATTTGAAATAATAAACAAATATATTCATATTATATTTTTTATTGTTAAGAGACTCAATCAAATTATTTTTTTGTATGTTTTATGTACCGTAGCAATTTTTTGTTGGACGATATAAAAATTGCTTTCACTGAGAATTGAACTCAGGACCTCCCGCTTACTAAACGGGTGCTCTAGCTATCTGAGCTATGGAAGCGTGACGATTGTCAAATTGGACAAGTTTACACAAAATGAAAATACTTTCCAAAGAGAACAAAACCATTAATTTTTAACATATTCTTTTGAAATTGAGAAGTATTTGCAAAGGATTATGTTTCATGATATTATTTTAGGTCAATTCTATTTATACACCACCTTTTCCCTTTCTCACTTAAATATTCTAAAAGCACACCGTCTTGTTTTTTGGACAGTGGCTAAAGTTCTTATTAAGTTTCAAAATATACCAAACATCTTTGCCAAAATAATTTTTAACATATTCTTTTGAATTTGAGAAGTATTTGCAAAGAATTATGTTTCATGATATTATTTTAGGTCAATTCTATTTATACACCACCTTTTCCCTTTCTCACTTAAATATTATAAAAGCACACTGTCTTGTTTTTGGGACAGTTTGGCTAAAGTTCTTATTAAGTTTCAAAATATACCAAACATCTTTGCCAAAATAGTACGTAAATTAAGTCCTTTGAATCAAATTATTGAATAATTAAATTAATTTATGCAATTATTTAATGAATAATTGCAGAATTTTATGCAATTATATCAAAAAATTGCAGACATCTCCGCAATTATTTAGGGGGGTTAGGGGGCTCAAACATACTTCTGAAGTTTCAAATAATCGCATCACATGGTTGTGTACAATAATACCCAGCGATTGTCTTGCAAGATAATGCATCATGTACAATAATACTTCAAAAGTTTCAAATAATCGGAAGTTTCAATGCTTTTTCAATATGAAGAAAATAACTTTTTTTTTGCAACTATTTTATTATTAGTTGTAACTAATATCTTTGATGTCATACTTTTTTGGTGTAAACAAAGCCTTCTCAAAATGTCCTTGTAAATTCAAATTATATAATTTTAATAGTAGTTGTAATATATTTGGTGGCACACTTCTTATGTAAAAGTAAGATTTCCAAAATGCCGTTTTGATTCAAATTAGACCTTGGTAGGGCCTCAAACATACTTCAATAGTTTCAAATAATCACATCGCATGGTTGTGTACAATAATATCCAGCGATAGCTTGCCAAATAATGCATGATGTCCAACACTCGAATTAGTTGGTATATAATATTAGCCACGGAAAAATAGAAATGTCAATGCTTTTTCAATGTGATGAAAATAACTTTTTTGCCAACAGTTTATTATAATATCTTTGGTGTCATACTTTCTAGTGCAAACGTAAACTTCTCAAAATGCCCTTTTAAATTCAAATTATATTATCTTTATTAATAATTGCGTTGGAAACACATATTTGTGGTCCGACCATGAAATGCCAAAAATACCCTTTATTTAAAATTAAAAACTATCATATAAAAATAGGATATGTACGACTGATTTTTCTTTCTTTCCACAACTTCATTTATGTACGTTGGCCCTTGAATGATGGGTCAACAACAATCCACGCGCGAAGTGCGTGCCACGATCATGCGCGGTACGCGTGCCGTTACGCTCGTTTTAATAGTAGTTATAATATGTTTGGTCACACTTTTTGTGTAAAAGTAAGATTTTCAAAATGTCATTTTAATTCAAATTATATCTCAAATATATATGAGATTCTGAATACACTCCAACATGCAAAA
Organism: Allium sativum; assembly: GCA_030737875.1. NCBI lineage: Eukaryota > Viridiplantae > Streptophyta > Magnoliopsida > Asparagales > Amaryllidaceae > Allium > Allium sativum. The sequence continues at coordinate 12,194,982 of CM060927.1, read as the reverse complement.
AATTTATAAATAGAATATTTTTTTATATGTTATAGCGCAATCAATCAATTGTATCTAAAATGAACTTTACATTGTATCTTAATACGTGCATTGGGGTAAACCAATATACATGCGCGAGTTAAACTCGTACCCGTATGTTTTCATCCTAAATCTCATCGTAAGAATTAAAAAGTAACCAAAATTGCTTTCACTGAGAATTGAACTCAGGACCTCCCGCTTACTAAACGGGTGCTCTAGCCATCTGAGCTATGAAAGCATCACAAAAGTCAAATTAGACGAGTTTAGAGTAAATGGAAACATTAGTCAAAAGAGGAAATAAATCATTAAATGTTAATGTTTTCTTTTCAAATTGAGAAGTATTTGAAATAGTCAACAAATATGTTCATATTATATTTTTTATTGTTAAGAGACTCATCAAATTATTTTTTGTATGTTTTATGTACCGTAGCAATTTTTTGTTGGACTGCGTAAAAATTGCTTTCACTGAGAATTGAACTCAGGACCTCCCACTTACTAAACGGGTGCTCTAGCCATCAGAGCTATGAAAGCGTGACGACTGTCGAATTGGACAAGTTTACACTAAATGAAAATACTTTCCAAAGTGAACAAAACCATTAATTTTCAACATATTCTTTTGAAATTGAGAAGTATTTGCAAAGAATTATGTTTCATGATATTATTTTAGGTCAATTCTATTTATACACCACCTTTTCCCTTTCTCACTTAAATATTATAAAAGCACACCATCTTGTTTTTGGGACAATTTGGTTAAAGTTCTTATTAAGTTTCAAAATATACCAAACATCTTTTCCAAATTAGTACGTAAATCAAGTCCTTAGAATTATATACATGCTGAAATTGGAGACATCTCCGCATTTATTCAGTGCATTTATTTTGAGGGGGGGGGGGGGGGGGGGTCAAACATACTTCAGAAGTTTCAAATAATCACATCACATGGTTGTGTAGAATAATACCCAGCGATTGTCTTGCAAGATAATGCATCATGTACAATAATACTTCAGAAGTTTCAATGCTTTTTGAATAGGAAGAAAATCACTTTTTTTTGCTACAGTTTTATTATTAGTTGTAACTAATGTCTTTGATGACTTTTTTGGTGTAAACAAAAACTTCTCAAAATGTCCATGTAAATTCAAATTATATAATTTTAATAGTAGTTGTAATATCTTTTGATGTCACACTTATGTAAAAGTAAGATTTCCAAAATGTCGTTTTGATTCAAATTAGACCTTGGGAGGGCCTCAAACATACTTCACAAGTTTCAAATAATCACATCGCATGGTTGTGTACAATAATACCCAACGATAGCTGGCAAGATAATGCATGATGCCCAACACTCGAATTAGCTGGTAGATAATATTAGCCACGGAAAAATAGATTTGTCAATGCTTTTTCAATGTGAAGAAAATAACTTTTTTGCCAATAGTTTATTAATAGTTATAATATCTTTGGTGTCATACTTTTCTAGTGCAAACGTAAACTTCTCAAAATGCTCTCTTAAATTCAAATTATATTATCTTTATTAATAATTGCGTTGGAAACACATATTTTTGGTCCGATCATGAAATGCCAAAACTGCCCTTTATTTAAAATTTAAAAACTATCCTATAAAAATAGGATTTGTGCGACCAATTTTTCTTTCTTCCCAAAACTTCATTTATGTACGCATTGGCCCTTGAATAATGGGTCAACAACAATTCACGTGCGAAGCGCGTGCCACGATCACGCGCGGTGCGCTTGCTGTCATCACGCGCAGAGCGGGCGTCGTTACGCTTGTTTTAATAGTAATAATATCTTCGGTGTCACAATTTTAATTCAAATTATATCTCAAATGTATATGAGATTCTGAATACATTCCAACATGCAAAAAAATTATAAATGGAATTTTTTATATATGTTATAGTCGAATCAATCAATTGTATCTAAAATGAATTTTACATTGTATCTTAATATCATGCATTTGGGTAAACCAATATACATGCGCGAGTTGAACTCGTACCAGTATGTTTTCAATCCTAAATCTCGTCGTAAGAATTAAAAAGTAACCAAAATTGCTTTCACTGAGAATTGAACTCAGGACCTCCCGCTTACTAAACGGGTGCTCTAGCCATCTGAGCTATGAAAGCATCACAACAATCAAATTAGACGAGTTTAGAGTAAATGGAAACATTTATCAAAAGAGGAAATAAATCATTAAATGTTAATATTTTCTTTTCATATTGAGAAGTATTTGTAATAGTCAACGAATATGTTCATATTATATTTTTTATTGTTAAGAGACTCATCAAATTATTTTTTTGTATGTTTTATGTACCGTAGCAATTTTTTGTTGGACGGCATAAAAATTGCTTTCACTGAGAATTGAACTCAGGACCTCCCGCTTACTAAACGGGTGCTCTAGCCATCTGAGCTATGAAAGCGTGACAACTGTCAAATTGGACAAGTTTACACAGAATGAAAATACTTTCCAAAGAGAACAAAACCATTAATTTTTAACATATTCTTTTGAAATTGAGAAGTATTTGCAAAGAATTATGTTTCATGATATTATTTTAGGTCAATTCTATTTATACACCACCTTTTCCCTTTCTCACTTAAATATTATAAAAGTACACCGTCTTGTTTTTGGGACAGTTTGGCTAAAGTTCTTATTAAGTTTCAAAATATACCAAATATCTTTGCCAAAATAGTACGTAAATTAGGCCCTTAGAATCAAGTAATTGAATAATTAAATTAATTTATGTAATTATTTAATGAATAATTGCAGGCTTTTATGCAATTGTATCAAACAATTGCAGACATCTCCGCAGTTATTTAGTGTAATTATTTTGGGGGGTTGGGGGACTCAGATTTAGTGTAATTATTTTGGGGGGTTGAGGGGCTCAGACATCAAAAGTTTCAAATAATCGCATCACATGGTTGTGTACAATTATACCCAGCGATTGTCTTGCAAGATAATGCATCATGTACAATAATACTTCAAAAGTTTCAAATAATCAGAAGTTTCAATGCTTTTTCAATATGAAGAAAATAACTTTTTTTTGCAATTGTTTTATTATTAGTTGTAAATGATATCTTTGATGTCATACTTTTTTGGTGTAAGCAAAAACGTCTCAAAATGTCCTTGTAAATTCAAATTATATAATTTTAATAGTGGTTGTAATATCTTTGGTGTCACACTTATGTAAAAGTAAGATTTCCAAAATGCCGTTTTGATTCAAATTAGACCTTGGGAGGGCCTCAAACATACTACAAAAGTTTCAAATAATCACATCGCATGGTTGTGTACAATAATACCCAGCGATAGCTTGCCAGATAATCCATGATGCCCAAAACTCGAATTAGTTTGTAAATAATAGTAGCCATGGAAAAATAGAAATAAATGTCAATGTTTTTTCAATGTGAAGAAAATCACTTTTTTGCCAACAGTTTATTAATAGCTATAATTTCTTTGGTGTCATACTTTTCTTGTGCAAACGTAAACTTCTCAAAGTGGCCTATTAAATTCGAATTATATTATCTTTATTAATAATTGCGTTGAAAACATATTTTTGGTTCGACCATGAAATGCCAAAATTGCTCTTTATTTAAATTTAAAAACGATCCCATAAAAATAGGATATGTGCGACTGATTTTTTCTTTCCTTCCAAAACTTCATTTATGTACGCATTGGCCCTTGAATAATGGGTCAACAACAATTCACGCGCGAAGCGCGTGTCACGATCACGGGCGGAGCGTGTGCTATCATCACGCGTGTAGCTTGTGCCGTTACGCTCGTTTTAATAGTAGATATAGTATCTTTGGTGTCACACTTTTTGTGTAAAAGTAAGATTTTCAAAATGTCATTTCAATTCAAATTATGTCTCAAATATATATGAGATTCTGAATACACTCCAACATGCAAATTTTTTGTAAATAGAAATATTAATTTTTTATATGTTAAATCAATCAATTGTATCTAAAATGAACTTTACATTATATCTTAATATCGTGCATTTGGGTAAACAGATATACATACACGAGTTAAACTCGTACCAGTATGTTTTCAATACATAAAAATTGCTTTCACTGAGAATTGAACTCAGGACCTCCCGCTTACTAAACGGGTGCTCTAGCCATCTGAGCTATGAAAGCATGACGACAGTCAAACTGGACAAGTTTACACGAAATGAAAATACTTTCCAAAGAGAACAAAACCATTAATTTTAACATATTTATTTGAAATTGAGAAGTATTTGCAAAGAATCATGTTTCATGATATTATTTTAGGTCAATTCTATTTATACACCACCTTTTCCCTTTCTCACTTAAATATTATAAAAGCACACCGTCTTGTTTTTGGGACAATTTGGCTAAAGTTCTTATTAAGTTTCAAAATATACCAAACATCTTTGCCAAAATAGTACGTAAATTAGGTCCTTAGAATCAAGTTATTGAATAATTAAATTAATTTATGCAATTATTTAGTGAATAATTGCAGGCTTTTATGCAATCGTATCAAAAAATTGCAGACATCTCCGCGGTTATTCAGTGAAAATTTTACGGAAATTTTCATAATTATTCATCAAAAAATTGCTGAATATCCGCAAGTACTCATTGAATAATTCTAGACATTCATGCACCTTTTGATATAATTGCATATAATTATGCAATTATTCATTATATAATTGCAATTGTAATTATTCTGTAATTAAATTATAAGAACCTTATTTATAATCTTTTTTGGGAAGGAGTTTTGGTGTTATAAGTTCGATTTTAAGGACCTAAGCGTAATATTTACTATTTCTTTCTCCCCTCCATTCATTCCCAAAATACATTTTCCCTTTGTCACACCATCTATTTTCGTTCTTTCTATTTTCTTACTTTGCCAAAAAAACACTACCATCAAAATCATGGAAATGGGGTAAAATCAAAGCAAAAATAAGGTTATTTTTTGTTTAACCTATAGATATTTCAATTTAAACATCTTTTGCAATATTCTTTTTAAATCGTGGTTGGGTCTAAGTTTTTTTATTTCTAGCCTTGTTCAATGTTGAATCTGGCACGAAACATATACTTTAGAAATAGTATTTCTAAAAGAAATTATCCTCATATTCATCCATTTCTACCAGGTAAAAGAAAATAAAGTTAAGATAAACATACTTTAGAAGTTTCAAATAACCGCATCACATGGTTGTGTACAATAATACCCAGTGATTGTCTTGCAAGATAATGCATCATGCCCAACACTCAAATTAGTTGGTAAATAATATTAGCCACGCAAAATATGAATGTCAATGCTTTTTCAATATAAAAAAAATAACTTTTTTTGCAACAACTTTATTAATAGTTGTAATATCTTTGATGTCATACTTTTTTGGTGTAAGCGTAAATTTCTCAAAATGTCCTTTAAATTCATATTATATCATTTAATAGTAGTTGTAATATCTTTGGTGTCACACTTCTTATGTAAAAGTAAGATTTCCAAAATGTCGTTTTGATTCAAATTAGACCTTAGGGGGGCACAAGCATTCTTCAAAAGTTTAAAATAATCACATTGCATGGTTGTGTACAATAATACTTAGCGATAGTCCTGCAAGATAATGCATGATATGCCCAACACACGAATTAGTTGGTAAATAATATTAGCCACATAAAAATAGAAATGTCATTGCTTTTTCAATGTAAAGAAAATAATTTTTTTGCCTAACAATCAATTGTATCTTAAATGAATTTTACATTGTTTCTTAATATCGTGCATTTAGGTAAACCAATATTCATGCGCGAGTTAAACTCGTACCAGTATGTTTTCAATTCTAAATCTTATCGTAAGAATTAAAAAGTAGCCAAAATTGCTTTCACTGAGAATTGAACTCAGGACCTCCCGCTTACTAAACGGGTGCTCTAGCCATCTGAGCTATGAAAGCATCACAAAAGTCAAATTAGACGAGTTTAGAGTAAATGGAAACATTTGTCAAAAGAGGGAATAAATCATTAAATGTTAATGTTTTCTTTTCAAATTGAGAAGTATTTGAAATAGTCAACAAATATGTTCATATTATATTTTTTTATTGTTAAGAGACTCATCAAATTATTTTTTGTATGTTTTATGTACCGTAGCAATTTTTTGTTGGACTGCGTAAAATTTGCTTTCACTGAGAATTGAACTCAGGACCTCCCGCTTACTAAACGGGTGCTCTAGCCATCTGAGCTATGAAAGCGTGACGACTGTCGAATTGGACAAGTTTACACAAAATGAAAATACTTTCCAAAGTGAACAAAACCATTAATTTTTAACATATTCTTTTGAAATTGAGAAGTATTTGCAAAGAATTATGTTTCATGATATTATTTTAGGTCAATTCTATTTTCACACCACTTTTTCCCTTTCTCACTTAAATATTATAAAGGACACCGTCTTGTTTTTTGGGACAGTTTGGCTAAAGTTCTTATTAAGGTTTCACAATATACCAAGCATCTTTGCCAAAATAGTACGTAAATCAAGTCCTTAGAATCAAGTTATTGAATAATTGCATTAATTTATGTAATTATTTAGTGAATAATTGCAGGCTTTTATGCAATTATATCAAAAAATTGCAGACATCTCCGCAATTATGTAGTGAAAATTTTATGGAAATTTTCATAATTATTCATCAAAAAATTACGGAATATCCACACGTATTCATTGAATAATTCTAGACGTTCATGCAATTTTTGATTAATTGCAATAATTTATGTAATTATTCAGTAATTAAATTATAAGAACCTTATTTATAATCTTTTTTGGGAAGGAATTTCCATGTTATAAGTTCGATTTTAAGGACCTAAGCGTAATATTTACTATTTTCATCTCCCCTCCATTCATTCCCAAAATTTTCCATTTATCACACCATCATCTATTTTCGTTTTCTCTATTTTCTTACTTTGCCAAAAAATCACTACCATCAAAATCATGGAAATGGGGCAAAAACAAAGCAAAAATAAGGTAATTACTTGTTTAACCTTATAGATATTTCAATCTAAATATCTTTTGTAATATTCTTTTGAAATCGTGATTGGATCTAAGTTATTTTATTTCCAGCCTTGTTCAATATTGAATCTGGCACAAAACATTTACTTACTCTAGTAAATAGCGTTTCTAAAAGAATTTATCATCGTATTAATCCATTTCTACCGGGTAAAAGAAAAAAAGTTAGATAAACATACTTCAGAAATTTCAAATAATCGCATCACATGGCTGTGTACAATAATACCCAGCGATTGTCTTGCAAGATAATGCATCATGCCCAACACTCAAATTAGTTGGTAAATAATATTAGCCACACAAAAATATAAATGTCAGTGCTTTTTCAATATGAAGAAAATTACTTTTTTTTGCAACAGTTTTATTAATAGTTGTAATATCTTTGATGTCATACTTTTTTGGTGTAAGCGTAAACTTCTCAAAATGTCCTTTTAAATTCAAATTATACCATTTTAATAGTAGTTGTTATATCTTTGGTGTCACACTTCTTGTGTAAAATTAAGATTTCCAAAATGCCTTTTTGATTCAAATTAAACCTTGGGGGCCCGCCTTAAACGTACTTCAAAAGATTAAAATAATCACATCGCATGGTTGTGTACAATAATACCTAGCGATTGTCTTGCAAGATAACGCATGATGCCCAACACTCAAATTAGTTGGTAAATAATATTAGCCACACAAAAAACAGTGAATGCTTTTTCAATATGAAGAAAATAACTTTTTTTCAATATCTTTGATGTCATACCTTTTTGGTGTAAACATAAACTTCTCAAAATACCCTTTTAAATTCAATTATATCATTTTAATAGTCGTTGTAATATCTTTGATGTCATACTTCTTATGTAAAAGTAAGATTTCCAAAATGTCGTTTTGATTCAAATTATATCTGAATCTATGCAGTTAAAGCCCTGCAAAAACCCCGCTAAAGTCCCGCAAGTTCACCGTTATAGCTCATAGCGCACTTCGGCCGCTACGCTATTTCTATTTATCACTAAAGAATAGTAATTCAACTTTAAGACTCGCTATTTTCCGCTGTACCTGCTAAATCAACGTTATTTAGTACCTGCTTTAACAATGTTAATATATGGAGGATGATTTGACCAGTTCTCTTATAAAATGAATCAAAGAAGTTAATGTAAAGAGCTAATATAAGTCATAAATGCCTTATATAGGATAGAAATTTGTTGCAATCCTTGAATTTGGTGTGCATAACAATGATATTCTTTGATTTGTTGTATAATATTAATTAATATTGATTTCTTCTACACAAATGATGCGATGCGAGAATGATAATGAATTAATTTTAATTATATAGTTTTACATCTAATTAACATTTTTGCACCCACGCTATATCCCGGCTACAACTTTTTACTCCTCCACCACTATAGAACCGCTAAGTGCTTTAACTGCACATATCTGAATACACTCCAACATGCAAAAACTTTGTAAGTGGAAATATTAATTTTTGTGTATGTTATAGTTGAATCAATCAATTGTATCTTAATATCATGCATTTGGGTAAACCAATATTCATGCGCGAGTTACACTCGTATCATTACGATTTCAATCCTAAATCTCATTGTAAGAATTAAGAAGTAGCCAAAATTGATTTCACTGAGAATTGAACTCAGGACCTCCCGCTTACTAAACGGGTGCTCTAGCCATTTGAGCTATGAAAGCATCACGAAAGTCAAATTAGACGAGCTTAGAGTAAATACGAAAACATTTGTCAAAAGTGGAAATAAATCATTAACTGTTATTGTTTTCTTTTGAAATCGAGAAGTATTTAAAATAGTCAACAAATATGTTCATATTGTATTTTTTATTGTTAGGAGACTCATCAAATTATTTTTTGTATGTTTTATGTACTGTAGCAATTTTTTGTTGGACTATGTATTTTTTTCCATTGAGAATTGAACTCAGGATCTCCCGCTTACTAAACAGGTGCTCTAGCCATTTGAGCTATGAAAGCGTCACGACAGTCAAATTAGACAAGTTTACACAAAATGAAAATACTTTCCGAAGAGAACAAAACCATTAATTTTTAACATATTCTTTTGAAATTGAGAAGTATTTGCAAAGAATTACGTTTCATGTTATTATTTTAGGTCAATTCTATTTATACACCACCTTTTTCTCTTTCTGACTTTAATATTATACGAGCACACCGTTTTGTTTTTCTGGACAGTTTGACTAAAGCTCTTATTAAGTTTCAAAATATACCAAACATCTCTGCCAAAAAAGCACATAATTAAGTCTTTATAATCGAGTTATTGAATAATTGCATTAATTTATTCAATTATTTAGTGAATAATTGTAGGCATCTATGCAATTATATCAAAGTATTACATACATCTCCACAATTATTCAATGATAATTTTACGGAAATTTCCATAATTATTCATCAAAAAATTACGAAAATATCCGCAATTGTTCATTGAATAATTGCATATAATCATGCAATTATTCATTATGTAATTGCAATAATTTATGTAATTATTCAGTAATTAAACTATAAGAACCTTATTTATAATGTTTTCTGGGAAGGAGTCTTCGTGTAATAAGCTCGATTTTAAGGACCTAAGCGTAATTTTTACTATTTTTTTCTCTCCTCTCCATTTATTCCCAAAATACCTTTTCCCTTTATCACACCATCATCTACTTTCGTTCTTTCTGTTTTTTTACTTTGCCAAAAAAACACTACCATCAAAATCATGGAAATGGGGCAAAATCAATGCAAAAATAAGGTACTTTCTTGTTTAACCTTATAGATATTTCAATTTAAATATCTTTTGCAATATTCTTTTAAAATCGTGGTTGGATCTAAGTTAGTTTATTTCCAGTCTTGTTCACTACTGAATCTGGCACAAAACATTAACTTAGTCTAGTAAATAGTGTTTCTAAGAGAAATTATCCTCATATTCATCCATTTCTACCAGGTAAAAGAAAAAAGTTAGATAATATGGTAATGCACGAACCATCTCATTTAGTAGAATTTGCTATATTTTTATTGTTAAGAGACTCACCAAAACATTTTGTATATTTTTTATATAACTTTGCAAAATTTTGTTGGATTATAAGAAATTGCTTTCATTGAGAAATGAACTTGAAGCGTCCTACTTGCCAAATGTTTTATCCATTTGAGCTACATGAAAGTTTCACCACATTTAAAGTAAATGATTTTTTTTTTTTTTAAATTGTTCAAGGGAGAAACCGACCTGAGCCGTAAAACCCTTAGTGCATCTTACCTGGTCCGCGAGCAAAATCAAAGCAAAAATAAAGTAATTTCTAGTTTATCCTTATAGATATTTCAATTTAAATATCTTTTGCAATATTCTTTTGAACTCGTGGTTGGATCTAAGTTATTTTATTTCCAGTCTTGTTCAATATTGAATCTGGCACAAACATTAACTTACTCTAGTAAGTAGTGTTTCTAAAAGAAATTATCCTCGTATTCATCCATTTCTACCAGGTAAAAGAAAAAAAAGTTAGGTAATATGCAAACGCACGAAACATCTCATTTAATAGAATTGGCCATATTTTTATTGTTAAGAGACTCACCAAAACATTTTGTATATTTTTGATGTAACTTGGCAAATTTTTGTTGGATTATAAGAAATTGCTTTCACTGAGAAATGAACTTGAAGCGTCCTGCCTGGGAAATGAACTTGAAGCGTCCTACTTGCTAAATGTTTTAGCCATTTGAGCTATATGAAAATTTCACCACATTTAAAATAAATGAGTTTTTTTTTCTTTGTTAAAGGGGAAACCGATCGGAGTCATAAAACCGCTAGTGAACCTAGCGTGGTCCACGAGCGTTACATAAATGTTTATCTTAGTGTATGCACATGGTAAGCTCTTAGCATGTCTTTTTGGGTTTCGAACTCATGCCGCTATTACCACGACATAAAATAGATGAGTTTACACAAAATGAAAATTTTGAGATAAATAAAGAAATCGTTAGTTGTTAACGTGTTCTTCTGTTATTGACTATTATTTGCAACATTCAACAAATATGTTCCATGGCATATGTTTGTATTAGGTATGGGAATTAAATTTTCATGTCTCTATCCTTCTAGCTACTTAATCAATTATTTTGAAGCGGACTTATCTTGTTAATAGCGTTCACAAAATGAAATCATTAATTAGTCAATAGTATCCATAAAGTTAAATCTTGATGAATAATTATGTACAATCATAAAGGGATGCTATCATGTTGTTTATAATTTTGCAAAAAATGTGAACAAAATAGTGAACTTCTCAAAATGTCCTTTTAAGTTCAAATTATATCATTTTAATAGTAGTTATAATTAATATCTTCGGTGTCACACTTTTGCGTAAAAGTAAGATTTACAAAATGCCATTTTAATTCAAATTATATCTCAAATATATTCGACATGCAAAAAATTTGTAAGTGGAACTATTATTTTTTATATGTTATAGCTGAATCAATCAATTGTATCATAAATGAATTTTACATTGTATTTTAATATCGTGCATTTGGATAAACCAATATTCATGCACGAGTTACGCTGGTATCAGTACGTTTTCAATCCTAAATCTCTTCGTAAGAAATAAAAAGTAGCCAAAATTGCTTTCACTGAGAATTGAACTCAGGACCTCCCGCTTACTAAACGGGTGCTCTAGCCAACTGAGCTATGAAAGCATCACGAAAGTCAAATTGGACGAGTTTAGAGTAAATATGAAAACAATTGTCAAAAGAGGAGATAAATCATTACTTGTTATTGTTTTCTTTTGAAATAGAGACGTATCTGCAAAGAATTATGTTTCATGATATAATTTTAGATCAATTCTACTTATACACCACCTTTTCCCTTTCTCACTTAAATATTGTGAAAGCCCACCGTCTTGGTATTTTGGGACAATTGGCTAAATTTCTTGTTGTTTCAAAATAAACAAAACATCTTTGCCAAAAAAGTACGTAAATTAAGTCATTAGAATAAAGTTATTGAATAATTGCGTTAATTTATGCAATTATTTAGTTAATAATTGCAGGCGTTTATGCAATTATATCAAAAAATTGTAAATATCTTCGCAATTATTCAGTGAAAATTTTACGGAAATTTCCGTAAGTATTCACCGAAAATTGCGAAAATATCCGCAATTGTTCATTGAATAATTCCAAGCATTCATGCAATTTTGATACAATTGCATATAATTATGCAGTTATTCATTATATAATTGCAATAATTTATGTTATTATCCAGTAATTAAATTATAAGAACCCTATTTATAATACATTTTAGGAAGGAGTTTTCATGTAATAAGTTCAATTTTAAGGACCTAAGCGTAATATTAACTATTTTTTTCTCTCCCTCCTATTCATTCCCAAAACACCTTTTCTATTTATCACACCATCGTTTACTTTCGTTCTTTCTATTTTCTTACTTTGCCAAAAAAACACTACCATCAAAATCATGGAAATAGGGGTAAAATCAAAGCAAAAATTAGGTAATTTCTTGTTTAACCGTATAATATTTCAATTTAAATATCTTTTGCAATATTCTTTTGAAATCGTTATTGGATCTAAGTTATTTTATTTTCAGTCTAGTTCAATATTGAATCTGGCAAAAAACATTAACTTAATCTAGTAATAGTGTTTCTGTTGGGGGAACAACACCGATTCAGACCACTCAATCCAATCCCTAACGCAACGGAAAACAAGCTAGATCATGCTGGATAGTGCAGAAACAACCAGTCTATTATCAAACCAACCTCAAATGATTCAAATCCGATCAAACTCAAAACAAGCAATATAATAGAACGATAGCAATAAAATAAATCACATCGAGATTTATAGTGGTTCCACTAACAATTTGTTAGTGTACATCCACTTTGAGAGCTTTTATTATCACCAAATGAGAAGAGTACAAGAGATTGATTATCATGATCCAATATCCACTAGAGAATATAAGTTTGTGGAAATTAGAATTGAAGAAACCCTTAGGATTGCCAAACCCTAATTAATGGAGGACTATCATTCAATTATTATGAAGCGGACTCATCTTGTTAATAATCTTCACAAAATGAAATCATAAATTAGTCAATAGTGTCCATAAAGTTAAATCTTGATGAATAATTATGTACAATCATAAAGAGATACTATCATGTTGTTTGTAATCTTGCAAAAAATGTGAACAAAATAGTGAACTTATAAAGGGATGCTCGTCGTAGCCTCCAACCATAACCTCGTCAAACGTTACCCAGATGTTAGAAAGTAAGGATTTTTTAGAAATGGGTTAAGAGTTCATCAAATATATTACCGTGTAGTTTGATCTAGTTTTTCGTTTGTTACTAGATGTAGGCCTACTCTTGCTTTGTTAATTACATATTTGAATTGAACATTATCGATAACGAGAACCAACTAAGCGTTTTAGGAAATTTTGATTTTCTCATTAAAATCAATCAACACGGTGTAAGCCTATTAAAATGGAACAAATCTATTCTCTTCTACTTGATTATGCCAAATGAAAGCATATGAAATTAAATGTAGTATAACACAATACTCAAGTACTTATTGAAATGTTGGCCGGGTTACGAGGGAGAGAAAATAACATAAGTATAGGGGAAATGATCGCCTCATGACCTAACAATTGCACTATAAATGCATATTATACAGAAGATCTTAAAGTCTCATGTATTAGTTTTTTTATTTGACTATTGTGTTATGAACAACTAACTATACATAAGTAGGTTTCATGTATTAGCTTTCTTGATTTAGCATGTGCTGGAAAAAGTAATTCATTATTTATACTTGTGATAATTGAATCAGAATGCAATCTAAATACCTTTGTCAGCCTGTTTTCGTTTCAAAAATTGTTGTGCAACTGTATTTTTATTCCAAATCATCACAATAACTTTAAATTGATAACAATAATTATGAAAATAAACGACTTTCTTAACTAATTTTGAAGTCACTTAAACAAGCATCGTTCAAAATCAATTTTGCCAATTAAATTTTTTGTTTTTAATCATGGTTTGAAAACTCGCCCCGAACCGCGAGATCCCGTTGATCTCGTATTGGTTTCGGCAGACGGCGAGACAGAAACGTTGTGAAATCTCGTTTCTGTTAGACAAGTGGGAAAAAAACCCTAAAATCGCAAAATCAGACAGAAAAAAGCACGCGCGACTTTGAAAAGCAAAAGAAAAAGCAACAATCCGTGATCGAACGGTAAAAGAGTTTGGCTAATAAACGATTAGAGAGAATAAATCACCACGCTTTCTTCACTCCTCAACAATCTTCAGTGGATTCATACTTCTCCCCAAATCGACTTTCAAACCGTGATCGACTTTCAAAATCGAGCTGCAAACCACGATCTTCCATACCGCCTTCAGATTTCAAAATCGACTTTGAGGTGATTTATTGAATTTCGTAATTTTTTTTTGCCGCCTTCGTATTTCGTTTTTTTCCAGTTTCCCTCTTTCGTGAATTGCGTGAATGTTTTCTGGAAAGGGGAGTTCACGTGAATGTTTAAAAGGGGAAGAAATATAGTGGAAGACGCGTTCATTTCCTTTTATGTATATGCTGGACTGACGCGTATGTTTATTTTTTATTTTATGTACACACTGGACTGAATATAACGTGTATTTTTTTTAACGTACACTCACTTAGTATGTTGTTCTGACTTTAGTGTATGTTGTACTTATATGTACACAGTGATCAAAATAGTCAATTTACGTATGCAACACAAAGTGCAGAACCATTGACGTTTGACAATATGATGGAGACATTTATGGGTTCAAGACAAATACAATATGGTTATCCATCTTACTGGTAAATCTCGATGATTTAGATCTGTTTCATAGTTATAAAGGAGAAGATATTTAAATGATTTTCGTAATCAATCAAATACGAAAAATAAACTGGGAAGATAATCAATTAGTATCAGAAGAAATATTAATTGATTTGAGAAACCATTCAAATAAGAATATACGTGGAATTAAACACAAATATGTTAAATTTGTGTTGAAATTAAATCAAGTAAATCTGAAAACATTTCATTCTTATCATCTTCGTGGAAAAATATGAAAACATTTGCTCATTTTTCAACATAACAAAAGTAAGAGTTCTCTACCAAAATATCGTCAATAAGATCTCTATTTCTGTAATTTTTTCAGGATGAGTGAAATTCGTTGAGTGGTTCATTCTCTTCTCATATTGTACTCTATGAAAGTGAAAAAAAAATAAAAGGTTGATTTGTCTTTATGGACATAGGATACTTATACTCGAACACGTTAAACTTCTCTATCTTTTCTTCTTTTTTCTTTTCGGTGTTTGTTCTTATGTTATTTCATAGTTGATTTTAAGTTTCACCGGTATTCAAATAAACAATACTAGATCCCAAATTAAACGCTTCTGCACATCAGATTTTCACAATAGATTTGTATCATAACCAGTGTTATTGTGTTGTCTGGCTACTTCTGGAAAGTTTATTGGTAGATCTGGTATCAATTAAGTTGTTATACGCTTTGATAAAAAATAGATATTGGAACTTGTAAGATAGAGATTGAAGCAATATTTCAAGAAGGAGAAGATGCTTAACGTAATTTATGCGCTTGAGTATTTTAGATGAAGTTCTTAACGAGTTTTCTCCAAAGAAGATGTCGAAGAAATTATATGATGTATTATCAGATGCATATCAAAACAGTCTATTACAATCATATCATTCTTCAACAACTCTTTTCCTTTAAGATGAAGTTTGGAACCAATCTTATGGAGCATGTAAATGCTTCGACCACTTTAATTTATACCTAAAGCTAACGGATGTTGATATTACCGATAAGGCTCAGGCTGTGATACTTTCTTGTTCCTTGCCTATAGAGTATAATGCTTTTGTTAATTTTATGACAAATGGTCGTAGTAAGCTTAGTTTATCAGATGTAAATGTTTAGTCTTCATAATGCTAAGAGGGATTGGCGAGCACTAGCATAGATAGTGATATAAAGGGCTTGCCTGTTCAGAAATGTAGAAGTCAGGGCAAGTCAAAAAATGGTGGATGTTGAAGTAATTTAAGGTCTCAATCTAATGTGCTTAAGCAATTGACTTATCATTATAAGAAACTGAGACACTTTATGACTTAATGTCCAAAGCTCGAAGGAAGAAGGAAAAACCCAATGCAAGCTTCAACATCTACTGTAGAGAAATCAGTTACGGAGAGTGATACCGATGTGTTTATGTCATTTGACTTTTCTCGAAAGAGCAACTTATGACTTATTGATTCTGACGCATCCTATTATATAACATCCGACAGAAATTGTTTCTTTGCAACTATGAGATCGTGATGTTCTAATGGACAATAATGCTTACTGGTAGTGCGAATATTAGAATGTTTAATGGTGTTATTCACAATGTTTTCGATGTTAGACATATACCTGATTTAAGGGGAAACTGAATTTTTGTTGGGGATTCGAGTAAAGCTTGGACCGAAGATTGTAGCTGAAGGAGAGGTGAAGATATCAAAGAGTTTACATAATTGTTATGAAAGGCGTGAAAGCAAGAAATCTTTATTTATTGAAGGACATGACTGTAGTTGGTAAATCAGCTTTTGTTACTTCTGTTGATTCATATTTTTCCAGATTGTGATACTTGCAGATGTGACACATTGGTGATCGTAATTTGGACGAGTTGAGACAATTAGATTTGATTAATGGTTTTCAGGATGTAAAGTTGACTTTTTGTGAAAAATATGTTCTTGGCAATCGAACAAGGATTTTTTTGGTATTGGAGAACATAAAGCAAAAGTTGTTTTAGTATATTCATACATATATTTAGGGGTTCTTCCCTTGTTCGTCTTTGAGTAGAGCCAGGTGCTTCGCTTTATTTGTAAAAGTTTTTTCTAGCAAAGTTTGGATATTCTTTCTACTGTCTAAAAAGGAAACATTACGAGGTTTTGAAAATGGAAATCTAAGGTTGAGAAGCAACCGAGGAAAAAACGAAGGTTCTCCGTTCAGATAATGACAGTGAATTTGTATCGCAGGAATTTATCGAATTTTGTGAGTCCAAAGACATTAAAATGCATTATACACACCTGACAACCCTTAGTCTAATCGAGTTGTTGAAAGAATAAATCAGACATTATTGAAGAGAACTCGTTGCCTCAGATTGACATCTAAGTTGAAGAAAAGATTCTGGACAGAAGCTTTATATATGGTGGCTTTCATTGTTTATTGCACAATTACTGCCGTAGACAAAGATCTCTTAAGAAGTATGAATAGAACAACATGTTATTTATTTTTCAGAGTGTTTGGATGCTAAACTTATGTGCATAAGAGCAAATAAAAGTTGGAATATAGAGCTCACGATTGTATCTTACATAAGTGGAGCGAATGGATGTAGGATGTAGCCGCCTATTTGGAAGAAAGTTATATCAACATGCATGTGCCTTTTGATGGGAAGGTAATGTTAAAGGTGAAGCCTTCCTCATCCGATGATAATGCGAGGACAAATTTAGAATATCAAACGCAAAGCAAGTCATTCTCAGACTCTTCCCATAGAGTTACAAATGGTGTTCCCGATGGCGTCGTGAATGGTGAGGATAGTACTTATGTTGGTACAGAGGATTTAATTTAAGATGGAACTCATTGAGAGATTAGACCTATTAAACAGACCGAAGCCGAAATGGCTTGATGAGTTTGTTGGATTGAGCATCGAAGATATTGATTTAGATGACATGAATGTTGCCCATGGTGAGCCTGGAGATTACAAAGGCGTAATTTCATCAGTTAACGGTTCTATTTGGTTGTTGCTATGGAAGAGGGGATTGAATGTTTGTAGAAAAATTACATTTTGAATTTGGTTACCCTTCCCGTCGACAAGGGAGCTATTGGATGTAAGCAGATCTATAGAGTGAAGGATGACGACGACAATGATCTCAAATACAAAGCAAGACTAGTTGCAAATGGGTTGTCTAGAAGAAAGGGGTCGTGTATCATGATATCTTTGCTCCAATTTTGAGACATACATCCATTCTATTTATGTTGGCGTTAGATGCTCATTATGACATGAAACTTGAGCAACTATACGTCAAAAGCACATTCTTCCATGTTGATCTAGATGATATTTATTTGAGGCAACCAAAGTTCATTGATAGAGCAGTCCAGGTTATGTTTGTAAACTTAACAAATTTGTGTATGGTCTGAAGCAATATTCTAGGCTATGGTATAATAGATTTGATAAGTTTATGCTTTTACAGAGATGTTCTAGAAGTTTTAAAAACCAATGTGTTTATTCTAGGTATGATGGAGAAATGATTTATCTTTTGCTTTATGTTAATGATATGTTGATTGCGTCTCGGAGTATGTTCAGAATCATAGAGTTGAAAGCAGAGCTCAACAAAGATTTTAATATGAAGGAGAAATGGAGATATTTAGAGATTGGAAGTGAAGAGAGTAGAGACTCACTTAGACGCGTTATAACGAGAATGCCCTTGCTTGATTTGGTATGGAGAAAGCTAAACCGGTTGACACTTTATTAGGCTTTCTTTTCAAGTTAGTGAAGGACTATGTATATGACTGATACATCTTATATTAGTGTTGTTAGTAGTCTTATATATGTTATGGTATGTAGAAACCAGATTTGATCTATTCAGTTAGCGTTGTCAGTAGGTATAGGTCCAAAATAGGCAAAGAGCATTGCTAACAGTGGAGAGTGAATACTCGGATATGTTCGTGAAACTTCTTCAGTTGAATTGTTGTATGGTGGAGTAAATGGTGACATCTTTCTTAGATGATACTGTGACTCATATTGTATTGGGGATAAAGGCTGACAAAAGTCGGTTTCATGCTATGTTTTTGCACTGGACATGTGCCCGATTTCATGGAGATCAAAATTGCAATTTATAGTAGCTTTGTTGACTATCGAAACCAAGTTGGTATCGATTGTGAAAGCGACCGAGGAGAGTGTTTGTATTTATTTCAACTAATGGATGATCTCTTTATGGTGCAGCCAATGGTAGAATTATTTTCAAATAGTCAAAATGCGATTCATTTTATGGAGAATCAATTTACATTTCTCTAGTGAAGCACGTTGATATTAGAGGATTTTTCTTATGCTTGGGGAAGAATGAAGGAAAACCAAGTTGATGACTATGAATAATCCTTCAGTATGATGATGAAATCGCTTCCTAATGACAAGCTTAAACACTGTTCAAACTTAATTAGTTTGATTTCGGCTGCTTGAGCGTCATAAGGTGCTAACCTAACAACTAGTTTTGTTGATTGATGAATATATTTAAATTGAGGCCGAGTATTAAATTTGAACAATTTAAATTTATAAGGGAGAAGATATTAATTGATTTTCATAATCAATCTGATGCGGTGACAAATGTGCATGCTACTAGCAAATATATGGCAGCATCCTATGAAGAAACAGTGCACTAGAAAGTTAGCTTTTTATATCATAATAATTAGTGGCTAATTCTCTTTATTAACAAATTATTTAGACGCAAGTGGCTAGGGCTGTAGGCAAATGGTATTGCACCAGCTGTACAAATTTGTTTCAAGGAATCTTGTATAGTTGGTTATATATAGGACCAATGTGTAATGCAAAAGGCATGCTATGTTTAACGAAAATTTTCTTTTACTTTTGCAGCTTCTCAAATCTCTCCTCTCTTCTCCTCCTCTCTTTTCTTCCATATTTTCTGACTGTTACAGAATGCAATCCGTATCAATTGGTGCTTTCATTTTCGATCTCACTTCTTCCCATTCTTGCCATGCTACAGTCTCATCCATAATCAACAACCGACACTCAACTCCCTCGTTTTCTCTGACAAAATTGTTGACGGGCAAAATTGTCGCATGCCAACACCCAAATGTGTGTACTGGTATTTATGGCCTAATTCAAAAACCTAACACGAGCAGAAGACGTCAATCCTACTATACCATGCCTTTCCATCCTACAACTCCATTGAAATGTTGAAATCCAAAAACGGATTAGCAGCCACATTTACCACAAGAAGCGCAAAATGGAAAGATTTTAACCTAACAGTAAAAATCGGAGAGGAGGTAAAACTGAAAAGTAGAGTGACGGTGCAAGCATAATAGGTACGCTAGTAGCTGATGTTATGTTTGCAATGTGCACTGGTATTAAGACAAACCTACTGCCGAATGTCTGAAATGCAGCATGCAAAGAGCCATTGAATTTGCTTGACAAAATGCCACACTCAAAACAAATCCGGGGCCCCATTACCTATTCACTCAACTGCTCTGGTGTCATCTTCCTACCCGTCAATAATGACCACGATCAAGTCGTGGACAACCTCCCTGCCTCCTTCATCATCGTTCTTTCTTCCCTTATCTCCACTTCATGCAACAACTACATTGACTTCTCTTTCAATGCTAATCACATCAAGCTTTCCGACATTAACCATGACACATTTAAATTTCTTTCCATCTCCCTCATCAAGTTATCTGTTCCAGTCGCCTCCATCCTCTTACAACTCTCCACTAACATCATACTCTACTTCCTAAAACTAGAATCACTACCATCACCAACGACAATGAAATCTACTACGACAACAACATTCACATTGCTATATTCGTTATCTCAACCTCCGGCATTGCGACCACTGTCGATGCTTAGCCCATTCCTTTTCCTTTGTCATCGATCTCATCTGCACTCACTTTTCATTCGACGCATTTGATTTCACTTTACACAAATCCTTTTCGATCTCTCTCCACGTCGTCACTTCTAATCAATTGCTCTACAACCTCCGCTATGTCATTTCTCTCCTTACTTGAAACTTAAACCTTGACATTCTGTCCTTTCCACATACAAGCCTCCTTTTTACTTTCAAAAATAGTTGATCCAGCCTGTATTCGGTCTTCGCCTTCACCCATGACAAGTATAGCTTATTTTTATGTTTTTTATTTAAGAAGCATCCCCGACCTTGAGGACAAGGTTGATTTCGTGGGGGCGGTAATGATGCGGTAACAAATGTGCATGCTTCTAGCAAAAATATGGCAGCATCCTATGAAGAAACAGTGCACTAGAAATTTACTTTTTATATCATAATAATTAGTGGCTAATTCTCTTTTATTAACAAATTATTTAGACGCAAGTTGCTAGGACTGTAGGCAAATGGTATTGCACCAGCTGTACAAATTTGTTTCAAGGAAAGGAATCTTGTATAGTTGGTTATATATAGGACCACTGTGTAATGCAAAATGCATGTATGTTTATTGAAAATTTCCTTTTACTTTTGCAGCTTCTCAAATCTCTCCTCTCTCTCCTCTATTCTCTCTTCTTCCATATTTTTTGACTGTTACAGAATGCAGTCCGTATCACAATCAAATATGAAAAAAAAAAAAAAAAAATCAAATAGATAATCAAGTGCGTGCATGGTAGAATTGTGAGGGGGTGCCGAAATTTCAGCACTTAACTATTTTAATCAACATAGGTTTGTTTTACTATGATGCTAGAAGTATAGACATGGAGATCGTTTATTGTGTACAAAAGATCTTAACACTTTATATATGGGTTTCTGATTTGGTCATTATATTACAGTTAAAAATTATGCACAAGGAAGCTTTAATGCTTCACGGATTGGCTTTCTGAACTTAGCTATTGTATTATGATCAACATAGTAGTACACAAAAATGGTTCATATATCAGTGTGTAACCTAATTGAATCAACGTGCAATCTAAGTACCTTTATCAGGTTCATGGTTACATAGAACGTGGTTCGATACGAAACGCGGTACGAAAACAGAGACGTGGAAGGCTGTCTTGAATGTTTCCGGTACGAGGGAACACATGGGTACGAGGGAACGCAGAGGTACGAAAAATGTTTTTTCTTCTACTTTGGAAAAACTGATCTATATATTTTTTATGTTAATTACCAAATTTTGTGAAGATCTTGCAAATTTACAACTACCCTTTCAATGTATATACAAATTGATATATTATATAGCTGTCCTTCCAATATATACTACAACCATATACAGTTGTACAACACAAATCGAAGAGTCGTTTATTTTTAAAAAAAAACTTGTGCGTCATCATCTTCTTTTCGCGACCGCTAACGTTTCCGGGTCGCGTTTTGTTTTGAGATCGGGGACGAACAAACCGGTTCGCGGAATGTGGCCATGTCCCATGTTCCTTGTTTCTATGATCAGGTTTCTTATCAAAAATTATCATGTGAATTTACTTTCATACATCAGTTTGTGTGTAGAACTTTCAAATTCAAAACAGGGAATGAAAACAAATGACTTTATTAACCAATTTGAATGACCTTTTGGCAAGCATCTTCAGTAAATTAAATTTGATTATGATTGGGAAGTATATCCAGGTTGCTAAACTAGTGCTTTGTCCATGTGAGTTATAAATAATTTATAATCATATATTAAGCTAGTTAAATACTGAAATTACTTGTTAAAGGCTGCATTTGGGTCGTGGATCTCCAGGTATTGGTTTCTGGATCACTCACTCTTTACCAAATTTTATACTATATATACAATTTGTGCAAATTCCTAGGATTCAAATATAATCCGGATTTTGCTGGATCTAGCCCTGAAGTGAACTCAAACCTTTAATGCTCTCTACTTGCTGCTTCTGCTAGATGCAAATGAATGGCATTTCTTGTGTTTTATGACGATGACCTATATGAAGTATGAACTAAGCAACATCTTTATAAATAATAAACTAAGGTTCTTAAGTAGATTTTTTCTTTCCTTTTTTCATTTTAGGAAACCAAAAACACCCTGCTCTATGAAAATGAAGCAATTTTTATTCACTTGCCCAAACGTTCCAAGTTATTTGCTATACCCCTAGATCATGTGGATAGATCACTTAATGTAGGACAATGCTCAAGTATTGGTGAAAGTATCAGGGAGACAGAGAGATAAGAGACATATAAAAAGAGGTGCATGGCCTATTGAGTAGTAAACAACAGTGAGAAGAACCATATTTAAAAATAGATCTTATAAGCCTCATATTTTAAGTTTCTTGTCCAACACTACTTTCCTGCTTCGACTTTGATTCCTGAGGTTAGAGGTTTGAAATTTAATTAGCGTGATTCAAACCATTGGATATGTATCGACATGTAATATATTATATGCTAAGACATAGGACAACGAGGCATTTAAATGGTCGGATACAAATTGTGATAGTGTCGTATTCATATTCAAAGTTATTTTTGAATATCAGATATCTATAGCTATGGTTATGGACGGATATCAGATATCCTTTTACCAATTCATAACTGATAAATTTAAATAAATGTTATAAAATGAACACAGAACAGAAGAAATAAGGGAGATAGAATATTTCTATTCATTCAGATGTGTATTTCTTTCTGTTACATTGGCTCCTTTATATATAGGTTTGGAGCTGATGTTTAACTTTTTCCCATGATGTGGGACTAAACAGAGAACTAATAAAAGCATATTCACAACATTTATATATATTACAACACTCCCCCTTGAATATGCGTCTTCAAAAACTTGAATGCTCTGCTAACTTGAAGTTGTCCCTTTTAAAACATATATGATGATTGCTCCCCCTTATTATTATCTTGCTTGCATATATCCGTTCAGTCGATACAATTATTGTTTGTTGCCTTCAAAACTCTATCAGGAAAACCCAATGGGAAAAACCTTGAACGAGAAAAAGAATACAATGTCTGACATTGTGAATATCATATTAAAATGATATTCCTTAAAAGAGTTTGATTCTTCAGGATCAAAACAATGCCTCATTAAAAACCTTTTTATGAAAAACCCTGTGGGAAAAATCATAAACAAGGAAAAGAGTGCGAATTTATTTCCTCTTTAGGTAACATGTTTTACAATGTTACTGTAAGGGTTGATACTTCAGGATCAAGATAATGCCTCATTAAAAACCTTACTAACAAAAACCCAGTGGGAAAAATATTAGTGAAGGAAAAGAGTACATTATAGCATAATTTTATATGCTCCCCCTTATTTATAACTCATTATTCAATTAGTCTATTGATGTAGTCGACGCATGCCAATTTTGTATATCATCTTATGGAATGTTGATTTGGAAATTGCTTTTGAGAACGGATCTACCCTCTTTTCTTGAAATTGAATTTGTTTCTCCTCTCTCTTGTTATCCTTTCATGCATATGTGAAGAGAAATTTAGAAGAATTGTGCTCCATCCTTTCATACTTGATATAATTCACTTGAATCTGAGCCATGCAAACTGCCTTGTCTTCTTCATAAATAATAGTTTACTGCATCAAAATATGTTTGATACTTCTGGATCAAAACGTTGCCTCGTCAAAACCTTACTAAGAAAAACCCGATGGGAAAAATCTTAGTGAAGGAAAAAGAGTACAACATACAATGTTATATTTACTACGTCAAAAGTAGCATGATACAATGTTATGCCTCGTTAAAACCTTATTAAGAAAAACCCAGTGGGAAAAATCTTAAATAAGGAAAAAGAGTACATTATAACTTATTTTTATATGTTACTTTTGGGTTGATACTTCTGGATCATGACCCATGCCTCATTAAAACCTTACTAAGAAAACCCAACGGGGAAAAACTTAGTTAAGGAAAAAGAGTGCATTATATCATACTTATGGATGCTCCCCTGATTTCAAATTTCCTCTGAATTCGTATTCTTCTTTCGGTAACTCAAATTGCTTACGAATACATCTTAATGGAGTTTTTTCTTCTTTTAAAATTTCACGTGCATTTTCATGCTTCTGGCATGCTTTCTTATTTAAAATTCCTCCCTTTTGTGATTTGTATGATACTGATATTCATTTATGAATACACCTCAGGTGCTTATAATTTTCTGTTTCAATCGGACTTGCATGTTGCAATACATATTTGATGAATAAGACAACTTTCATTACTAAGCAGGAAGTAATCTACTCATCTTGAAGTATATCAAGATTTTCATTACAACAATACTTAGAAGAATGTTGCAATCTATCATCCATGTTCTTGGTATTCTTTATAATAACAAATGTTATTTATGTTCTTCAGGAACTTATATATTATAATAAGTTTTGCATATCGCAACTACCACTTCAATGAATATTAAGAGTTTTATTACAACAATTCTTGAAAGCAGGAAGTGATCTACTCATCATGAATTATTTCAATATTTTCATCACAACAATACTTAAAAGAATGTTGTAATCTACATTTCTTTCTCTTTATCACTACCAAAGTTATTTAAATTCTTCTGGAATTTGTATACTTTCATTGTTTATACCTTTAGGGTATTATAAGTGTTTTAAACACTTTCACCACTTTAATCAATTCAGTTATCTCTGAAAATACAATGTTCATGGCATTAATATGTTGTTGACACTCTATGGTGCTTCAGTAATTATATATATATATATATATATATATATATATATATATATCTTATGAACTACAGGTTCATATCTTATGGACTACAGGTCCATATATTCTATTTAGGAGAATTTCATGATGGCCAATCATGTTTCTCTCTAATCTGGGATTTTTAATCCGTTTATAAATATAAGCGCTTCATTATTTATTAATTTATCATCGATGATTATTTCTTGTCAGTTCTTTACATAATTTATTGAGATCTCAAAACTTATCATGCTTTAGTACCTAAACCACTTCTGGGGTTATTTTGACAATCATGTCATAGGTTTCTTTCAAAGTACCCTCAAGTGTTTCTTCAGGAACACTCACCTCCTTTATTTTGCATCTTTATGACTTACTCCAAAAATATTTCGAACTGACTTTTAAACCACATTTTCAGCTGTGATTTACACCTTTTGATCCTTCGGGAATTCAAATGTATATTGGAGAAAGCCTATTAGGGACATAATTG
This sequence comes from Allium sativum, assembly GCA_030737875.1. NCBI lineage: Eukaryota > Viridiplantae > Streptophyta > Magnoliopsida > Asparagales > Amaryllidaceae > Allium > Allium sativum. Next base: position 12,169,149 of record CM060927.1, on the reverse strand, counting down.
ATAATTTATGCAAGTTGCTTAATACTTTGCATAATTCTATATGTTAGCAAACATTTAAAATCGATGATTCCTTTATCCTCCCCCTCAATGTTGACAAACATTGTCACTTTAAATAATAAACCTACTTTGGATTCATTTTTGATCCATTATAGCATCATAGCTAACAAATACATTAGATGTATTTCAATTACAGGAGGATAATGCTCATATTACTTGATAAGATGCATTCATATTGTATTGCTTATTCCCTTTCAATGATCTAATGACTTGGAGGAATTTTCTATCATTTGAATATGCACATAACTTCAGTTCATTCAATATTGATGTCAATCGACTGCATAAATTATAATATGAATTCATAACAACTTCAGGTTGTTAATTAAATATCGCATATATGTGTATATACGTGCGTCCACGTATTACATATATAATTGATTTGCATATTCTTTCTCATTCAAGTTATTGATTTTAGAACAAATGTTTATAATGTTCCAATCATTAATTTTTGCTTATCAAGCAATGTCAACGTGAATCTTAAAGATCGTTTCATAATATCCAAAATATCTGATTTGGAACTGTATTAAACTTCTGGTTCAAATGAAATATATGAACAACTTCGAGTTGTTAATCCATATTGAATTTCTGGTTCAAATAATATATAAACAATTTCAAGTTTGTTAAACTATATTGAACTTCTGGTTCAACTGTATTGAACTGCTGGTTCCACTATATTGAACTTATGATTCCGCTGTATTGAACTTCTGGTTCCACTGTATTGAACTTCTGGTTCCAATGTGTTGAACTTCTGGTTCAAATAAAACATATAACAACTTCGAGTTGTTAAAATTTATTCTTTAGTACAATATGTAAATATAAATATATATGTAAGATACAACTCATTTTGAAAATTGTGAAATCTTTGGATATCAATTTTGTTTATGTTATTATTTCACATTGTTTCAATAAAGCTTCAGGCTTTTAAATTATCAAGTATTTCAAATTCATTGATTGAGGAACTTCGAGTTCCTATGCATATATATACACATACATATGCATATCAATTTTATAAATTTATGATGAACTTCTGGTTCTCAATCTTTTAACATACTTCTAATTTAGAAGCTTTTACATTCTTGCTCATTGACAAAATTTCAAACTTGTATACTTTATCAAAAATGTTTATATAATACATATATATATATATATAATTCAAGACTTCAGGTCCAAGACTTTGAGTTATACAATTTATAGTATAAATATTTTCTTTGCACAACTTCAGGTTGTGGTTCTATCCTTTCTTCCATAACATTAGTTATTACTAGCTAAATACATCGAATAATAATACATATGTTTTATACAAACATACATCAATTAACTTACAATAGCTAATGCATTTAATACATTTATAATAATATGGTAATACAATATATATTACCATAACAGTACATATAATGCATTTATTATAAAAATAACAGAAATAACCATTATACGGTCTAAATATATGAATCAAATAAATAAATTTTACTTAAAACAACATAACATAATTTGGATCTAGCTACAGTATTGATCAAAACTGAAATAAACAACTTACAGTTGTACTGCATTCCCAATAATCATATTTTCTAAATACCATATACATGCACAATAACTGATCCAGAATTGAGTAGAAATGCATAATTATAGAACCGAGATTTTGCATTCTTTAATATGAATGATTCGAAAAACTTGCAGATCTATACATAAAATTCACAACATAAAAAAAATTTACATGTTTCAAATTATACTATCCATATATAGATCTTTCTTTTTATATCAAAATTACTTCTTGCCTTTTTAGAACTGCAGGTTCTAAATTTTCCATGTAATGACAAAAATCGTTTTTGCATTCACTTCCGGTGTGTAGAATTAAGAACAATTTTTAGATTTTAACTTAATATGATCTTCAGGATGCATATTTTCTTTAGTCATTAAATTTGCATCACAATCTTTGATATTTGAAAATATTTCAATGCAAATTCTTTTATAGACATCAAAATATAATATCGCATCTGGGATATTCCATAAACACCATTTATGGAGTTTTAATACATTTTTTTTTACAAATATTTATCGCCTTTAATTGTAGAAATCTCTTCTGGAGATATTTTATTATTTTCAAATAAACAGATCTCTTCTAGAGATATTTTACCATTTCCAAATATACAAATATCCTCTAAAGATATTTTGTTATCATCACTTCTGGGATGAACTTATCTCTTCCAGAGATAAATATATACAAACTATTGAAATGTTATATCAATATACAAAAATACATTCAAACCTTAAATGCATTAACAAAATTAGGTGCATTAAATAAAAATAAGATTCAAGAGAGAAAAGAAATCACTACTTCCGGAGTGTATGATATTCCTTCAGGGAACATATCTTTTACTTATGTAATTATTATGCAACAAAAAAATTCTAACATCTCTTATAGGATGTTGGATTTGCTATATAAAATTAAATCTCTAAAACATCTCTTTAAGAGATTAATATGTATACTATATCTTCAGGATATTCAGTTAATATAAACTGTACATGAAAGATGTCAGTTTTATGAAACATGTTTAGAGATTTTCTATTGAATCTAATGTTTTTGTCACATATTATAATGTGTGTGTCTCTTTTAACTTCTTCTGGAAGTACAATCCTTTTATGTCACAACTTTTAAGAAAGCATCGGGCTTTTGTTTCATCTTTCTCATTTGCATATGAACTTCAGGTTCTTTATTTGCATATGAACTTCAGGTTCCTCATTTGCATATGAACTTCAGGTTCCTTACTTAAAAAAAATTGTATATGAACTTCAGGTCATTTACATATGAACTTCAGGTTCCTAATTGGTTTACATCATGAGTTTTCAGTCTCACTTCCAGTGATAAATAAATACTGCTCTTGAATTTAAATGCTATATCGTTATATTCTATACCCATAATTTTGTTGGATATACATGAAAAAAAAAATCATTTTTTTTTCAAGAAATATTTTGTCTTTAGTCTATCCAAAAGAATCACATACGAAGAATAATAGTAGATTGGAAAGGATAAAACTAGATCTACCTCTACATCATCAATAATGTAAACAATACATATATAATCAAATCTCCATTTGGATTTGGGAACTCAAAATTAGAACCGCAAAGAATTGAAAGAAAATATCTACACATATTTAGGATCAGAATAGATAATTAGATCTAAAAAGTTAGATCCACTAAAATAGAATCTAGATCTACAAAAACTGAAAAAGAAAAGTGATCTAGAAGTATGGACCACATCTAAGCAGAAGACACAAACAAGTTCATATATGTAGATCTATATGATTTCAAAACATAAAAAAAAAAAAAACAACTTACATGATAGATCCATAAATATAGATCTAGAATATTTAAAACAATATCTCTAATAGAGCTTCGTGCTGATAACGTGTTATAAAATGAACACAGAACAGAAGAAATAAGGGAGATAGAATATTTCTATTCATTCAGATGTGTATTTCTTTCTGTTACATTGGCTCCTTTATATATAGGTTTGGAGCTGATGTTTAACTTTTTCCCATGATGTGGGACTAAACAGAGAACTAATAAAAGCATATTCACAACATTTATATATATTACAACAATAAATAGGATTTTTTTGATTCATTTCAGTACTAAAAATAAAAATAAAAGTAAATATGTTAAGAAAAACAATTTTGAACAATTCAAATATTGAATTTTATACACAGTAATATTTTATCTGGATAAAATAGCAAATGACAATCCTTTTATGTACTAAAATACACAAAAAAAAACTTTAATTTTGATAAAAGCAGGATGGATAATCATCGAAGTATGGTCATATCCGTATCCTTATTCCTTTTACAAATACAATTATGGACGGATTTCGGGTTTTCGAGTACTCATTGACAGTCATGAGTAGGGCTGTTAACGGTATGGGTTTCGGCCTGAGCCCAGTTCGGACCCACTATATTAATGCATGAATAAGTTTTGCATTTACTACCTGAGCCCGATTCAGTTACTAGGATCGGTTGAGGTTTTATCCAAACCCTAGTCCCCGACCCTTTAAAAAATCTGCTTTAGTTAGTTTTCGTTGTATCAAAGTATAAGTGTGCATGTTATTTGTCATTTTGTTTTCATGTAGATGTTTCCATATGCTTTTGTTATGAACCTGGTTACGTCACCATCCAGTTTGCATATTTAACACTGTATTTAAATTTTACCAAAAATGCAATTTTGATGTATGGTTTAGCATAAATATTATGAGTGAGATATATAGGTATTATCCAACTGACTTAAGAAACCCGATGCGTCGGGCTTGGGTATTGGTTTTGAATACTTGCGGGTTTGGGTTGGGCTTGGGTTCGAGTTATTGTAACCGTACTTGGTCTGGGTTTTATGGTTTCCAAATTGACCCTGTCTGTTGATCGGCCTAGAGTTAAGGACTACAATTGTTGGGGAAAAAGTTTCCCAAAAACGCCTTGCGAATAAAATTCAACTTTGCGGAAAAACAAATAGGAACAGATTGATGGTGAGGCAAAACAAACAACAGATAGTTACCAACAAAACAATCACGGATCAAGCAATAAAAGAAAGAATACAAGAGATTTATAGTGGTTTCACTAATGTCTTGTTAGTGTATGTCCACTTGGGGTGAGGAGATTTTATTATTTTTCTAAATAAGAAAATATTACAAGACTGATAATAAAGAGGAAGATGAAGAAATACAACTTTTAGAGATGATCAATACATTTACTTAATCCCTATCCTTATATATGGATTAGTACTTGGGTTGAAGTAATTGATTTATGATTATAAGTCAATGCCTAATTAATTCTCCAATTTATTTGATTTCAATCAGAGAATTAATTCTTTACTTCAATATCCCAAAAAAGCTTCTTCATATTCTTCTACTTATGTAGATAATTTATTGCCTTATCTAATTTAAAAAAAGAGGCAATAAATTTTCTGATATCTTCCAAATCTTCCGCAGTTGGAAATATTATATTACTCAAATTAACAATATTTTCCAAAATTTTTCTAAATGGAAATATTGTATCACCGTTGTCAATAATATCTTCCAAATATTTTGCAAATGGAAATATTGTATCACGAAATCTAATAATATCACCTAATTGTCCATCTTTTAAGTAAAATTTTCAGGATATGAAATAATATTATAATTCATAATCATACATAAAAATGTTTCAAGACAAGCACCTTGTTCAAATTGATCAAGACACTTGAATATGGTGCAAGATGTCACGAGTTTAATTTCCACCTTGCGGGATCTTACCATATAGTATGTTATATAATATCTAAACTTGTGTATAAAGCACTCGATAAAAAAAGAATTCAATAGTTGATGTATTGGGTTTTTTGAATTCATGATTACAGGTTTCTTGAATTCATGATTACGCTATGATCAACTCAATCATACAATGTGTACCTTTGCTTAAATACAGTAACTAAATACATCAGTTGATTTTCTATCAGCAAGTTTATTTATACTGGCATCACAGAACGCTCTTTGTGTGTGATGATGACATGTGATTGATACGTGAATTGTTTATTTAACATATTCAAGATTATTTTACAAAAAATTAGTTATATTTTTGCGTTGAAATAATATGATAGTTTGAATTTTGATTTCTATTTTGTAACGTATTATTTTACCTTTTACTTCTGTTATTAGCTAACACAGAATAAATTTGTAAATACATTTTTGTATTAGATCCTACTTTTAAGTTATATTAGGATTTTGTAGAGTGAAGCTTGAAGTTGCATAGAGGGTTCAACCAAGGTCTAATTAAGTATATTACATATGTTAGTATCAGTTGAATGTGCTTTTTTATTGCGGTTTAACCAAGTTTGAATTGTGATGTAAAAATCGAATCGTAAAGGGAGGGATTCTTGTTGGATCGGGATTCAAATCGTAAGATTTTAAGATTTTTGACAACAATGGTTTATAACATAAATTTTCGTATATATTCCCAGATTGTGCGAAACACGATACCGAAGTAAGCGAAGACATGGAAAAGAACTTCACAGACCTCCTAGCTGAAGAGCTGAAGCTAAAGGAAGCAGAGGCAGCAGAAGCTCATAGGCGTGCCGACGTGGCGCTTCTAGAGTCCAAAAAAATAGCATCCCAGTACCAAAAGGAAGCAGATAAGTGCAGTTCCGGAATGGACACCTGTGAAGAAGCAAGAGAGAAAGCGGAAGCTGCGTTGGTCGAACAGAAGAAACTGTCTGTGATGTGGGAGATGAGGGCTAGGCAAAAGGGTTGGAAACAGGCTAATGCTAAATCACAGTCTTCATAAATATTGCCATTATACATAAAGCAAAAGAAATAAAAATGTTTCTTTAGCTGTATATGTGTTTATTTGGAATGAGTTGTATCACAAAATATTCTTTACAGATTAGTTTTGTTTGGTGTTTGGGGGAGAGTGTTTTCTTTGTCTGCTTTTCCTTTTTTTTCCACTGTAGCCTTGAGTTTAGACAGTGAATTGAAAATCTTTGCAGCAGCACGTTCTCTTTTAAATGAGAGTTGAATTAAGACATGCTGCTGCTTGGTTCTGAACGTCAATTTTTTGATTATCCGGTACGCCTTACAATAGTACTTTTGACATCATTTGCTTGTATTATGTTTTCAGTGGACTTTGCAAGTTAGGTTTCTGTTTCTGAAATGTTTCTGCATTATTGGTTTTGCAAGTTTTTTCTGAAATAGAAAGCCAAAATCAATTCGTGCTTTTCTAATAGAGGAAACGTAAGTTAATTTCCTTTTGTGAGAAGTTTTTCAAATATCAGGAAATCAAGTTTCTTTGTTCCTCAGTAATATAATCGCTATTTCAGTGTATTTATTTTTTATTCATTATTATCAAATGCAGTCGACAAAATATCGTGTTTTCCATAGGAAAATTTTTAAAAAGTTTTTTTTAACTAAATTTGAATGTTCATTTCCTAGTAGACTTTTCCGATACAACGTTAAAAACAAACATTTTGGACTTTAAAATGGAACAATATTAATGTGCTGTTGCAATCTTGTTTAAACTTGGTCAAAGGCATGGTCGTCTTTCCTTGTAAATTTCTGTTTCATTGACATAGGTTCAGTTGTCTCTTTCGTAAAATAGTGTAAAAGCATGTTCCGTTTGTATCTTTTTGCGTACGTATCTTCGGACTAGTAAATCAATGATATCAGCTTTCAAGCTTAAAGCTTGTTTGTTTCTAACAAAATGAAATGGGACAAACATAAGTCTCCAACACTAGTAATGGCTGCGATTTGTTTGCTGAAGTGTTACTTTCAAAGTCTATAGTCAATTATGTTGTCCAGTTGCTTTGCTTTAAAGTTTAAATTTATGCATGCATGACTTCAGCATCTGTTTTGATTTGTCTCATTTGGAAACTTCAACCTCTCATGCATTCACAGTCATAACTGCACAGCAAACATAATGAAAAACATTAAATTGTTCATTAATTCGGTTATTTATTAAGTGATGTCTTTTTGTTCAGTTCCTTGTTGAATTGAATGAACTTTTCAACAGTAAGGCCTACTTTCTGACTGCTATACCATTGCATTGGCCTTGCTAAATTTAATCGGAAATTCTAGGGACAGTCGCGCGCATTCCTGTACTTTTGCGGGTCCCACTAGAGAGAAGATAGTGGGCCTACCGTAACTTTGTATTAAATTGTGTTTAATGAGTAAGGCCTCCTGAATTCCTCTAAGGGCATCTGCGTCTGCTAATGTACAATCGAGCAGAGTCGTCCTGATCAACTATGCATAACAAAATTCAAATTTAATTTCATGACTAGTACGGCACAATGTCGACGATAATTACGATAATTAAAACAAAGGCGTTAGGATTTGACGTGATTGAAATTTAGAAATACCTTCAATTTGTAAATAAAATTTTATGCTATCGCAACAATGTTCAAAACGTCTTTGCAATGATATTATGATGTAATCTTCAATTTTTATTTTTATTTTGTTGCACCAAAAGCATAGGGATTTGCATTTCGCTTTTTTAGTGTTGAATAATTTGGCGATGCATATAGGTTTAAATTTATATTTTTCATAAAGTACATTAACATCCGATAATATTAAAATTATTATGGATGGACAAATTTTAGTTTTAGTACAAAAAGAAGAAAAAATCAACTCATTTTTAAGTCATGTTTGAAATGTATTATGAAACTATGTCGTTTTCCCACATTTTACCCTTTTGTTCTTGCACATTAAAAAATACGCAAGAGAAATTGTATAATTTATACTGATCCAAATTGCAACCTAATCTTTTTTGTATATGCACATTTTTGGAATGCACATGTAAAAAAAAATAAAAAAAAATTGAAATAATTTCATGTTTAAGACCAAAAATATAAATATCTTTTTATAGATATTTTAATGTGGGAAATAGACATAATAACAAATTTAAAAAAATTGATTAAAGTACACCAAGGTTCATTTTTAGATTGAAGAACAAGCTTTGAAAATTTGATTGAATGATAATGCTAAATATAATTAGCATTTTATACAGTGTAAAACTGAATGTAATTATAATTAATATTTTTGTATAGTGTAAAAACTGAATATGATGCTAGTCATATTTAATATTTTCCTTCAGTTTACTATTCATTTTTCAAATTTTACGCTTAAGCTTAAAAATGAAACTTTGTGTTTTTCAATCTATTTTTCTTCAAATTTTGTCCTTTTTCCTTATTGCCTCTATTTTAATCTGATCAAATGTTAAATAGTTTATAAAAAGTGCAAATATAAATTGAAGAAGGTATAAAAACGTCATAAAATTTCTTCGGGGTCATAAACGTGTAGGTAAATTCGTTTACCTTTGCCACATAAAATTTACACTAAAAAGATTGACGTTTAGCTAAAGAGATATGTAGTTTTGGAGAACTTTATGACGTTATTAAAATCATTTATTATTTTAAGAGTAAAATTAGAACTATATAAAATAAAATATGTGGATTTAGATGTTTTTTCGTTTTCGAGGAGCTTCAAGTAACTTATATTGGAAATAACCAATTTGTGATTTTTCTAGCATTCGTCTTTAGTGTTTTTTGAAACAAACCTAAATCATAGTGATATTTAAGTACCTAAATAAGTTATAATAATAATAATAACGTTCAACAAATATGTACTACCTTATTATATCTAAAACAATTAAAATTAAAATTAAAATTAAAATTAAAATACCTAAATAAGTTTTGATAATAATAATGTTCAACAAATATGTACTACCTTATTATATCTAAAACAATTAAAATTTGGGGCAAATAATATTATGGTATAATACGGGCTCCGTCGCAAATCCATAAAAAATGGAGGATGCGAGGATTGACAAAAAGGTTCTCGAAGCTAATATGATTAAGGGTGGAAAACCGTCCGATTCTGGTAAAGCAAAGGAGTTTGCTGCTTGTAAACTTTCTTCGGGGAATGATCGCAACATGGCTTGGAAACAACCTAAGTTCCTATCTTATTCGGAACTTACTCACACCCTCAAAGAGGTTTACTTAGAAGTTCATCCAACTGCTCCTTTTAGAAAGTCTCCCCCAAGGGAGTCGACTCAAAGAGAAAAGGAAACTCGTCGGCGCTGCTTGTTTCATGATCTTGACGATCATGATACGAACGACTGTCAGCATCTCAGGGATATGGTTGAAGAGCGTGTCAGATGTGGAGAGTTGGCACAATTTGTTCGGAATCGGGCTGTAGTGCTAGGACAAACACAACCCCCTCATGGAAATCAGGACAGACCTGAGACTAGCGCTCGTCCCAGTGGCATTGTTATCAATTAAACCCCTTATTGGCTTCGGTGTCTTGGATGCAAGTCTCCCGGGCATCAATATCTTATGACTTGTGGATTATGTTCTTCTGGCTTTGTGGATATCCTGGAATCTTGGTCTTGGTTTTGGTCTTCTATGGCTTCTTGGATTTTGGTTTTATGGCCTTCGGTGCTTATGCCTTGGATTTGGCTTTCTTTGTTTTCTTGGCATCATTGATTTATGGCCCTCGGATAATGGGCTACCTACTCATGACTTTTTCACTCTTGGTTTTCCGGCTTTTGGATTTCTTGAGCTTCTGGTTTGGCTTTCTTGGATTTGGTTATATAGACTTCATCCTCTGGATGTATCCTCTTTTGGTTGTAAGATGGTTAAGTCGGCATACCCATGTACGAGAATAGGTGGATCCCTATACATGCTTTTTGACCGACAACACACCATCACCCACTCTGGTTATTAATGAAAAGTTTACTTTCCCTGGCTTTAGATTTTGAATAACTAAGTTTGCTTACCCATGTGGCGGGAACATGCAAGTTTCCAGGCATGCTCTTCATGAATGATAAACCATTCACTCTCCCTTACGTATAAATTTGAAATCTGAAACGACCAAGTTCGCATAACCATGTACGGGAACAAACATCCCTAGGCATGCTCTTTGCAGATAACGAACCGTTGAGTTTTCTTTTGGCTTTACTAAAAAATCCTTAACTTTTACAACTTTATTAAAGTTACTTAGCAAAGTAAGGACGCTTGCTTGCGAAGTATGAAAGCGACAATATGATTACAAGCTTTACTAAGTGTCTGGCTATCTTGACCTCTTGTCCTACTTCGACAAGATTGCCTTGATTTGTGGCGAGCTTTGGATCTTGTGCGTCTGGTCGGTGGATCCTGCTCGTTTGGTTTTGGGTCGTCCTGTCAATACGATTCATTTGGATATTAGATTACATCGGGTGTACTTGTCAGTGATGCGACAAGATTATCAACTCGTGGCTATCTTGACCTCTTGTCCTACTTCGACAAGATTGCCTTGACTTGTGGCGAGTCTCAGATCTCATGCGTCTGGTTAGTGGATCCTGCTCGTTTGGCATTTGGTCGTCCTCACACAACGGCTCATTTAGTTATCTGGTTCTTTGGCTAATAGTTACCGGCTACTCTGGATTTACGGATTCCGGGTTCTCCCAGCTTCCTGCTATGGATTCTCTGGTCATTCAGCTTATTGGACTCCTGCAGTCCTTCTGGTGTATTGATTATCTCTAAAACGATCCAGAGCGGTTATCAGATTTCATTGGATTTCAGGAATTCTGTTTCATGGATAATACGATCCAAAGCGATCGTGGATTTCTGGTTAATTGGCTTTGGATATCTGGCTAATACGATCCGACATGATCGTGACTCTTCGGTTTTCTAGTTATAGAAGTTCGCCTCGGACTTCTCTTGGCTTTGGATTTCTGGTTTTCTCGTAAAACACATCTTCCTTCGATCAAGCAAGACATGTTTTAGGGGGCAAAGTGTTGATATGCTTTTTTGTAAAGCTGTCACATGTCAAGATTTTGGTTAGCGACGCGCTCAAGCATCGAGAACATCGTAAGAAAATACAAAGCGATTTGGTCGAAGTCGTGACATGTTCGGGAAAGGATTTGAAATGACGTCGATTCGTAAAATCATCGTCGATGGACTTAGAAAAACCGGTGAAAAAAATACGTGATCGACTCGGTCCGATCAGCTCAGAATGCTTGAGCGTGTCTGTCCTATCACATGGCAAAACTCATCGTGGAAAAATATAAGGATTTTGGTAAAAAGCAGTGTCATGCACTCAAAAACAACTGATCTACAAACGTCTACCACGGAAGATAGCTTGCACGACTCACGACATCAAAATCTAACAATTTGGAAGGATTTTACCAAAAGTTGGATTTTCACGTACCGATCACCTTAAAACAATTGATCGACACAGTTAGATCAAGCAAAAACGTGGATGTGGAAACTTGCCAAACTTGGATTTAGCATGTTCTAAAAATAGTGAGCAACACAGGAAGATCACGGAAAAACACGTGCGCGCATCGCCTGACCACCTGAAAAATTTAGCTTAGAACCTTACCTTGTCATTTTGCATCAGACATTTCGAATCCCTTAGGGATTCGAAATCCCCATGCCTTGCCTAACCCCGGCTTGGATTTCTTCGACTCGCTCAGGGAGTCAAAATTTGGCAGATCACAAGGGATACGAGATTTGGCATATGGAAAAAGGCAGATCAACTCGAGGGGATTCGAAATTTCTCCATGACTGCACCGTCGATTTGGGTATGAAAACTGGGCTGATCCTAACAATTCAAAATATGGAGTTTGCCAAGCCAAAGTAGCAAACGATCTTGGCACCATGCGGATCATCCTTTTTTATGTGATCCGCATGCGTTTTCATTGATCAAAATGGGCAAGGCTAGGAAAGTGGCAAATTGAGTTTGTATGTGCGAATCAGGTGATTTCCCCTTATCGACACGGTTTGGCAATGTTCTTTAGGATATGAAATTTGTGAACAGAGGGATACTAAATTTCGATTCAACCTTGGTTTTTCGACTTCGATTTTGGGATATGAAATTCGGGATGACACACCCAAAACTCTCCTATAAATAGCCCCTTGCTTGGCATTCAAAGAGGTTGTTTCCCATTTGGTATTTTGGACTTCTTGGAGCTCTCAAGCACCATTTATGGAAGACACCTTCCTCTCTACGACTATTAGACATAGGTTGGACCTCTAAAACGTTGCATACACGTTTCCATGAACTCTTGGATATTTCCTTGGGCGTTTACACTACTTTTGGACTATACTGGATATTTTTGGATTTCTTGGACAATGGAGCTTCTTTTTGGATATTGTTAACCTAGTCAACACTTTTTTCACTCAACGAAAAAAAGAAGGGCATTTTAGTCAAAGTTTAGAATTAACAAATATTTTTTTATTATGACACTTTATACACAAATATTGTCAGAAATTGTACAACTCTTGTAATAAGCTATTATACGATGAATGATTATTATAAAGTGGACGTATATAGTGTTGAGCCACTATAAAAAGTTGTGTGCTCCTTGTATTTTATTACTTCGAATTTGTATTATCGTTTTTCTTACAAAACATACACTCGAGCGTTGGCGTGCGCAAATAAGCGAAAATTCCCCACGTCAACACTTTGGCGTGCCAGGAGAGGGGCGTACAACTTTGACCTCTACTTCGGATTGGATTCTCGGATTTATCTTCGGATTTCACCTTCGGATTTGGTTTTTAACTTTGGTTTTCGACTTCGACTTTGTTACTTTCTTTTCACTATGGTTAAGCGCAAGAAGCTCGACGCTATTGCTGAGGCCCAAAGTGCAGGAGGTGAAGGAAGTCAAGAACTTTCTTCAATTGGAATTCCCTCGAATTACGTCACTCGTGAAGACGTCCATGCGATGATTAAGAACTTAGCTACGGATTTGAATGCTCGACTCGAGCGCATGAAGAAGCAATGACTACCTTTCTTGCTTGGATTGAGGAAAGGATAAGGAATTCTGGAAGGCCGACTGGCCAGGCATATATTATTGAAACAAGTAGAAGTGTTCCTCAAGCTGCAACTAGAGACTTGGGGGAAACCCCGTAAACTAATCAACAGGCCGACGTCGATCCTCGGACCGATGCCGGTCCTGCTACACTCAGGGGCACCCCTAGATCCGACATTGCTCCATCCCATGACGCTTTGATTGGTCAAGTTTCGGGATCCACTGTTGGTAATGTGTTCAAGCGCCAGCGCACAACTTTTGATATCAGTGCTCCCACGGTTCTGGGAGTTACTATTCTGCCCGATGCAGCTCCTCAGGTTGGAATTCAACTGGATATTCTTCTTGCTAATCAACTGATTCCTAATTTGGACTTAAACACTAGGGGCACCAGTGTCGCTTTAGATAATCTGAATTAGTTGCTTGCTTTTGGTAGTGGATCTCAAATCGCGGATGTTATTCATTAATTCACTCGAGGTAGTGCCTTTTCTGCCGACTTGGATTGTGTAACTCGTAGTTTGTTCTCTTTGGATATAATAAATTCTCGTAGCCTACCGGACTTCAAGCTACCGATGTTGGAAGCTTATGATGGTCGGGAGGATCCAACTGCTCACTTGATGCAGTATATTCAACATTTGGAAGTTCTCTCCGCTTCAGAAGGTGTCATGGAAAAGTGTTTTCCGCTTTACTTGATAGATGTTGCTACTATGTGGTTCAGGAAGTTGGAGACAGACTCTATCACTACTTGGAATGCTTTGGTTAGCAGGACTATGGAACAATTTAGAGACAACATCGCTCGTCCAAAAAGCATTATGACTCTGAATGGCATTAAGCAGAAGTCCAGTGAGACTCTGCATAAATTCTTGAAACGATTTAATGCTGCGGTGGATTTAGTCGACAGGCCCGACCCATCTATGGTTTTGATGGGCGCAGTTTCTGGTGTTTTGGATAAATCTAACTTTAAGATTTCATTGCATCGGACCCGCCGAGGGATCTCGGAGTGTTCTATTTTGAAGCTGAAGGATTCCTCTGGGAAGAGGATGCGAGGACTGGAAAAAAGGTTCTCGAAGCTAATGTGGTTAAGGACAGAAAATCGTCCGATTTTGGTAAAGCAAAGGAGTCTGCTACTAGTAAACCTTTTTCGGGGAATGTTCGCAACATGGCTTGGAAGCAACCTAAGTTCCCGTCTTATTCAGAACTTACTCACACCCTCGAAGATTTACTAAGAAGTTCATCCCACTACTCCTTTCAGAAAGTCTCCAGCAAGGGAGTCGATTCAAAGAGAAAAGGAAATTGGTTGGCACTGCTTGTTTCATGATCTTGACGGTCATGATACAAATAACTGTCGGCATCTCAGGGATATGGTTGAAGAGCGTGTCAGACGTGGAGAGTTGGCATGGTTTGTTCGAAATCAGACTGTGGTGCCAGGACAGGAACAACCCCTTCATGGAAATCAGGATAGGCCTGGGACTAGCACTCGTCTCGGTGGCGTTGTTATCAATTAAAACCCTTACTGGATCTGGTGTATCAGATGCAAGTCTCCCGACATCAATATCTTGTGACTTGTGGATTATGTTCTTCTGGCTTTGTGGATATCCTGGAATCTTGGTCTTGGTTTCGGTCTTTTATGGCTTCTTGGATTTGGGTTTTGTGGCCTTCGGTGCTTAGGCCTTGGATTTGGCTTTCTTTGGTTTCTTGGCTTCAGGATTTATGGCCCTTGGATAATGGGATTCCCACTCGTGACTTTCTCACTCTTAATTTTACGACTTTTGGATTTCTTGAGCTTCTGGTTTGGCTCCCTTAGCTTTCTTAGATTTAGTTATTCAAACTTCGGTCCATGGCTTTGGCTTTAAGGACTTTGGTCCTCTGGATGTTTCTTCTTTGGGTTATTTTGGTTGTAAGATGGTTAAGTCGATATACCCATGTACGGGAACAGGTGGGTTCCTAGGCATGCTCTTTGACCAGCAACACACAATCACCCCCTCTGGTTATTAATGAAAAGTTTACTTTCCTTGGCTTCGGATTATGAATGGCTAAGTTCGCTTACCCATGTGACGAGAACAAGCATGTTCCCACGCATGCTCTTCATGAATGATAAACCATTCACTCTTCCTTACGAAAGAATTTGAAATCTCGCATACCCATGTACGGGAACATGCATCCCTAGGCATGCTCTTTGCAGATGACGAACCGTTGAGTTTTCTTTTGGCTTTACTAAAAAATCCCTTACTTTTTCAACTTTATTAAAGTTACTTCGCAAAGTAAAGATGCTTTCTTGCGAAGTATAAAACCGACAATAGGATTGCAAACTTTAATAAGTGTTTGACTATCTTGGCCTCTTGTCCTACTTCGACCAGATTGCCTTGATTTGTGGTGAGCTTTGGATCTTTTGCGTCCGGTGGTGGATCCTGCTCGTTTGGTTTTGAGACGTCCTATCAAGACGATTCATCTAGATATTGGATCACATCAGGTGGACTTATCAGTGGCGTGAAAAGATTATCCACTTGTGGCTATCTTGGCCTCTTATCCTACTTCGACAATATTGCCTTGACTTGTGGCGAGTCTTGGATCTCATGCGTCTGGTCAGTGGATCATGCTCATTTGGTTATTGGGTCGTCCTCAAATGGCGGTTCATCTGGTTCTCTGGCTAATGGTTATCGGCTAATTTGGATTTACGGATTTTGGGTTCTCTCGACTCCCTGGCTATGGATTCTTTGGTCATTCAGGTTATTCGACTCCTGCAGTCCTTCTGGTGTTCTGGTTATTCAGGTTATCTGTAAAACGATCCGAAGCGGTCATCAGCTTCCATTATATTTCAGGATTTCTGGTTCGTGGATAATACGACCCATAGCGATCGTGGATTTCTGGTTAATTGGTTTTGGATTTCTGGCTAATACATTATGGCGCGATCGTGACTCTTTTGTTTTCTGGTTATAGAAGTTTGCCTCAGACTTCTCCTGGTTTTGGATTTTTGGTTTTATCGCAAAACATATCTTCCTTCTATCAAGCAAGATATGTTTTGGGGGGCAAAGTGTTGACACATTTTATGGTAAAGTTGTTCATACATCAAGATTTTGGTTAGCGACGCGCTTAAGCATCAAGAACGTCGTCAGAAAACACAAAGCGTTTTGGTCTAAGTCGTGAAATGTTCGGAAAAGGATTAGAAATGGCATCGATTTGTAAAATCATCGACGATGGACTTAGAAAAATTGACGAAGTAAAAATACGTGATCGACTCGGTACAATGAACTAAAAAAGCGTGAGCGTGTCGGTCCGATCACGTAGGATAACTCATCGTGGAAAAATAAAGGGATTTTGGTAAAAAGCAGTGTCGCAGGCTCAAAAACAGGTGAATCGATCACGAAAAATGTCTTGTGCGACTCACAACATCAAAATCTGGCAATTTTAAAGGATTTTACCAAAAGTTGGATTTTCATGTACTGATCACCTCAAAACAACTGATCGGCAGAGTCGGATTAGGAAAAAAACATGGATCTTGCAACTTGGAAAACTTAGATTTGGCACGTTCAAAAAATAGTGAGCAACACAGGTAGATCACGAAGAAATGCGTGCATGCATCGGCCAGATCACCTGAAAAATTTAGCTCATAACCTTACCTTGGCATTTCACATCAGCCATTTCGAATCCCTTAGGGATTCGAAATCCCCATGCCGCGCCTTGCCCTAGCTTGGATTTCTTCGACTCGCTTAGGAAGTCGAAATTTGGAAGATCACAAGGGATACATGATTTGGCATATGGAAAAAGGCAGATCGACTCTAGAGGATTCAAAATTTCTCCATGACTGCACCGTGGATTTATGATACGAAAATTGGGTTGATCCCAAGGATTCAAAATATGGAGTTTGCCAAGCCAAAGTGGCAAACGATCGTGGCACCATGCAGAAAACCCGTTTTTATGTGATCTACACATGTTTTCATTGATTTTCTGGGATTCGAAATGGGCAAGGCTAGGAAAGTGGCAAATTAAGTTTGTACGTGCGGATCAGGCGATTTCCCCTGATCGACGCGGATTTGACAATGTTCTCTAGGATATGAAATTTTTCAACAGTGGGATGCGAAATTTCGACTAAACCTTGGATTTTTGACTTCAATTTTGGGATATAAAATTTGGGTTGACACATTCAAAACTCACATATAAATAGCCCCTTGCTTCGCAATCAATGGGGTTGGTTCCCATTTGGTATTTTGAACTTCTTGGAGCTCTCAAGCATCATTAATGGCAGCCACCTTCCTCTCCATGACTATTGGACATAGCTTAGACCTCTAAAACGTTGCATACACGTTTTCCTTCAACTCTTGGATATTTCCTTGGGCATTTACGCTGCTTTTGGACTGTATTGGATATTTTTGAATTTCTTGGACATTGGAGTTTTTTGGACATTGTTAATTAAGTCAACGCTTTTTCCACTCAACGAAGAAGAAGGGTATTTTAGTCAAAGTTTAGAATTAACAAACATTTTGTTGTTCTATTGTGACTCTTTGTACACAAATATTATCCGAACTTGTACAACTTTTGTAATCAGCTTTTATATGATAAATGATTACTATAAAGTGGACGTAGGCGTTAGTATCGAACCACTATAAAAAGCCGTGTTCTCCCTGTATTTCATTACTTTGGGTCTGGATTATCGTTTTTATGCAAAATGTACCATCGGGGGCTGGCGTGCGCGAATAAGCGACGATTCCCCGTCAACACAACTCAAGAAGTATTTAGCTGAATGAGAGACACAATCTATGTGGAGAGTTGAAAGTGAATAAGGAAGAGATTTCTACACTCAAGAACGAATTGAGTGGGTTAGCAACGAGTATGATGGATGTGGTGAAATCATGAATGTGTATATATAATAAAGAGATGATGGCAATAGTGGCCATCAAATGATATATAATTATGGCATGATTTGTGTAATATACATGTAAGTGGATATTTGTTTCAAGGACACATTCAAATTCGATCTCATTACAAGCAACTTTTGCTGTGCAAATTAAAGGCAATTTTCATATTTTAATTAGAAAAAATCCATTTTTTTTAACTAAGGACACATTAATATTTTGCAATTATTAAAAATTAATATAAAAATGTTTTCATGTGATTATAAGATTAAAAATTAATAAAAATTGATTAGCAAACGTTTTTTTTTATAAATATGGAAAAATGAATGTAAGAAAATTTAAGTTGGAAAACTAAATACATATAGCTTTGTTTTTTACATATAGTTTTTTTGGGTGTAAATGAGATTGGATTTAAAATATCTTAGTTCCATGCTTAAGTGATACGGTATAAAGCTATATTTTTAAGTTATAAAGCTACATTCATTTAGCTTTCTGAGCTAATTATTTTTATATATTTATAATAACATCAATCGATTAAAATAATTTTGAAGTCATTTTTTTCTTTCAATTTTTAAGGTTGTTTTTTATTTTTTAATTAATTTAGTAATGATCAGAAATTAAAGTGAACTTCATTTTGATATAATACAATTTAGTCTTTGTTCTTAACCTAATTATTAAACTTAGTTGTCGTTGGATCTATTTTCTTTAGAAATATGTCCTTAAAACTAAATACCCTTTATATGTACCTTTGGACATGTTTGGCTGGAATTGAAATTATCATGTGACTTCATAATTCGATTTTACTAATTATGATTATGTAGTGTGTGTTTAAACATAATTTGTGTTAGTATACCATGGTTTATTGGTTATATATATATATATATATGTGTGTGTGTGTGTGTGTGTGTGTGTGTGTTGATCCGCCTTTTGGCAAGGCCGTCACAACTTAGATTTTTTCTTTATCAAGACGAGCTCTCAAGACCGTTAAATTAACATGTCTCGGTTCGACTTCTGTTCAGCTCGATTAAATTTGGCTCGACACAAACCAGCTGTGCCCTAGATAGAAGCACCCTTTTTCTAGCTTGGATCAAACTTCACGGATTGGATCGACCAATCGAACAAGTCGACCCTAGAAACACCGATCTGAAACGTGCGCAACATAACGAGGCCTAATTCTTAAGACAGCTTTATTGGTTAGCACCGACCTAATTTATTTCCTTGATTCCTAGATCGAGCTACACCTGTGCCATAAAAATCGAGAGGAACTATTCCTCATGTGAAGACCAGGCCCCGCCACGTAAAGCCGAATTCTTAGATCAGGCGACACGTGGCCGACCCAACCCATGATAACTGCCACGTGGCTAGTCGATCTGAACTAGATTTCTGCCTATAAATACCTCATTCTAGAAATGGAAAAAGGAGGCTTTTTTTGGAAAGTTAATTGTTTGGTTTCCTTAAATAGCTTGCCCTATAAACCGATCGAACCGAATTGTAATACAAGAATTTTGTGTATAAATCACTTCTTTCTCTACTTTCTTTCAACCAAGAAACTGTAACCTGTAATCAACGATATAAACAGAGATTATAAAGTGGACGTAGACTTGGATTAAGTCGAACCACTATAAAAATATTGTGTGTTCCTTGTTATTACTTTAATTTCTTTGTGATCTGTGTGTGGATTATGCACTTTGGGGGTTGATTGTCATAAGACCAACTTTTGACGTCAACACTTTGGCGTGCTGGGAAGGGGCCAACAACCACCTTCAACAATTTCTAAAATTGGAAGGTCTTGGATAGTTATTTCTTAGAGAAACATTAGTGAAGCGGAAGAAGGATGTAACATCTTACCACACTCAAGCCGCCGGCACCACAAGCTCACTGGGCGGGGTAAGCTAGGAGGCTTCCTCCCATGGAGAACCTTCATTGTATCTGATTAGTGACGAGATTGGTGTAGTTCTAGCCGAACTCAAGGCACAAATGACACACCAGGATGAACTCCTCAAAAAACAGCAGGAGATAATGGATAATTTCTTCACTCGAATGGAAGAAAGCCCGAGCAACCAAGCATCACTCCCTGCAACAGGTGAAGCTAGGGCAACAACAGAGTTTCGGGTCGATGAAATCCAAGCCCTAAATCGGCCCGCCAACTTGCCACCATCCAGTTCGACCCAACCTCCGAGCCGAT
Organism: Allium sativum; assembly: GCA_030737875.1. Lineage (NCBI taxonomy): Eukaryota > Viridiplantae > Streptophyta > Magnoliopsida > Asparagales > Amaryllidaceae > Allium > Allium sativum. The sequence goes on along the minus strand of CM060927.1, from coordinate 12,148,762 downwards.
CAGATCTCAGTTCGATGCAACCTCCGGATCGACCAGGTATTGGTTTGATATAACCTTCGATTCGACCCGACATCTTACCACAAACTGGACTTATGCAACCTCCACCTCAGCCATCTCTGCAGATCGATCCGAATACAACCGGGGGAAGCCACCCTCCGTTCCTTCAGCAATGCGATACCACATCAGTTCCCAATGCAACGGAGGGAAACATTACTGTAAACCACTCTCATATCACCTTAAGTGGAGGCAACGGTGAGCCAAGAACTGGGAATATTATTCTAGGTCGGTTCGATCTTGCCGACTCGGGCATGGCTCGGCCCAACACACATGCCGATCTCAGGACCTTGGGCAATCTAGAACCAACAGCCGAGGCTGGAAACCACCTTGGGCAACACCAGGCCAACTGCGAACACGCGAGGCATGCTTCCACAACCTGCTGAGCTTCGCGCTGAAGCTACTGGTGCAGAATTGGATTCGTGACAACGACTTCTCGGAGACGATAATCGAACTTGTAGCATTTTTAAACGCTTCAACCGAGGTTCCACTTCCCATCATGACGTGGACAATGTTCATCGCAGCCCTTCACACGAGAAATCAGGAACACTTGCAATCCACCTAACTTTAAGCTATCATCTCTAGAGCCATACAACGGCATGACGAATCCTACCATACATCTTATGCGCTACATGCACCATATGGAAGTACAATCAGCATCGGTTAACGTCATGGCTAACTGCTTCCCCCTTTATTTGACCAAAATCGCTGCCATGTGATTCCGGCAGCTAACATCTAAATCGCTCAACAGTTGGAACATGTTGGTCAACTGATTCATCGAGCAATTTGGGGTCTACATAGCTTGACCCAAGAGCATCATGTTTCTCACTTCTATTAAGCAATGGTCCAGCGAGACCCTACGCTCTTTTCTGGAAAGATTTAATGCAGCGGTAGCATCAGTCGATCGATCAGAACCATCCATGGTACTTATGGCAGCTATGGCCGACATTTTGGATAAAATGAACATCAAAATCTCCCTCCAGCGGGATCTCTCCTAGAGATATTGGTGATTTCTACTCTGAGGCGGACAGATTCCTCCGGTAAGAGGATGCTAATATCGAGATGGATAATCTCGACGTACTTTCCGTAAAGGATGGAGGACCTTCCACTGCTGTCCAGAACAAAGGGAAGGGGAAGACCCCGGAAAAGAGTGACATGAATGTGCATTTCCAGAGAGAGCCCAAACATGATGGATACACCTACCTTAGTTCCTCACTATTGGATATATACCTTGACATGCGAGAAAGCCTTCCTTTTCCTACGCCTTCCAGGAAGGTGCTAATCCAAAAGAGCGTGAGTCTAGAATGCACTACATGTTTCATGATATGGTAGGTCATGGTACCAAGGACTGCAGACACTTATGTTATCTCATCGAAGAACGGGTTAGATGAGGAGAGTTACCCGAGTAAGTTAAAAAATCTGCGGCGTCCGCACTGCTACCCCCCATGCTCTTCAGAATGGTCCCCATGCTCCTCGGAATGGGAGGGATCTTGATCCAAGCAGTCACGACATCATCATTAACTAATCTAGATTATATCATTCTGGATTTACTGCACTTCTTAGGATATAAGATATGTACTTTTGTTGCTTTGAGATTTCCGGGTGTCTACATCGACTCATGTATACACGAGAGTTAGGATTTAACCCTTGGACATACCACGTTCTTGACAACAAAACCACCCGATGAATAAGTGGTTAAGTTAAAGTACACACATACGATATTAGGATTTAATCCCAAGGCGTGCTCTGTATTCAGTCATAATCCAATTAGAATTTGTTTTGGTTTTGTAATAATTTTCTAGAATTAATAAAATCTATTTTCAAGCATGGATTATGTTTGACGAATGTAAGTATCCTGTTAGGATTTGGTAGGATTCTCAATCATAGCCAGAGTATGGCTTATACTCATCTTGGCATCTTAGGTATGACTTATAACTAGTAATAAACTCTACTTGTCAGGATGTGACAAGCATAATTCTATCTTGATATGAGTATGGATTATACTCAAGTCGGATTCCTAGGTATGGATTATACTTGGGAAGATCGGATTATCTTGTCAGGATTTGACAAGTGAACACCACCAAAGCTCGAGTATGTGTTATACTCAGTTTGTATTCCATGGTATGGATCATACCCCGAGTATGGCTTATGCTCGGATTGGATTTCCAGGTATGGTTTATGCCTGAGGGGTTGAGCTACCTTGCCAGGACTTGGCGGGATGATTCGACCATCACCCAAGTACAGATGTTGCTCACAATCGGATGTGCCCACCGAGACCTCGGCTTTCTTGGAAATTATTCATAATACGATCTAATGTGATCGTCGTCTTTCTAATAATATGATCTCTAACGATCACGGGTTTTCTGAATTTCTCTTATCATATAATATGATCTGGCGTGATAGCGGCTTTTTGGATTTCTATATATTGGATTTTATGGATTATTAATCTTCGAAAGATCACCTTTCTTTCTCAAGAAAGATGTGTTCTAGGGGGTAAAGTGTTGAACCTCCTTTTGGAAAGGCCTTCACAACTCTTATTTTTTTCTTTATCAAGACGAGCTCTCAAGATTGCGAAATTAACATGCCCCGGTTCGACTTCTGTTCGGATCGATTAAATTTGGTTCGACCGAAATCAGCTGTGCCCTAGATGGAAGCACCTTCTTTCTAGCTTGGATCAAACTTCACGGACATGATCGACCGATCGAACAAATCGATCCTGGAAACACCGATCCGAAACGTGCACAACATAACGAAATCCGATTCTCAAGGCAACTATATTGGTCAGCTCTGACCTACTTTATTTCTTTAATTCCTGGATTGAGCTACACGTGTGCCACGAAAACCGAGAGGAACTATTCCTTATGTGAAGACCAGGTCCCGCGCCTACAGCTGAATTCCTAGATCAGACGACACGTATCCGACCCGACCCAGGATAGCCTTCACGTGGCTGGTCGATCTGAACTAGATTTCTACCTATAAATATCGCATTCCAGAAATGAAAAAAGGAGGCATTTTTTGGAAAATTAATGGTTCAGATTCCTTAAATAGCTTGCCCTATAAACCGATCGAACCAAATTGTAACACAAGAATTTTGTGTATAAATCACTTCTTTCTCTACTTTCTTTCAATCAAGAAACTGTAACATGTAATCAACAGGATAAACAGAGATTATAAAGTGGGCGTAGACTTGAATTAAGTTGAACCACTATAATAATATTATGTGTTTCTTGTTATTGCTTTAATTTCTTTGTAATCTATGTGTGGATTATGTACTTTCGAGTTGATTGTCATAAGACCATCTTTTGATGTCAACAATATATATATATATATATAGGAATTGTTTGAGACACCCTTGTTTTGCAGCACTCTTTCAGCATCCCTAACCTACCATGAGCTACACTAATCCAAATAAAACAAGATTTTGTAGATGTTCAATCCACATATATATTATCATCTATCCAAAATTTGGGCTCATTCCGACATTCGTAGAATAACATATTTGATGTTTAAATTTAATGGTTCGAATAAATATCTGAACGATGAATAATTGAGCTAAGATTTTGAAAATGTTACGAATGTCAGAACTAGCTCAAATTTTTGGTAGATGATAATATTTGTGTGGATTGAACATATACAAAAGCTTATTGGATTTGGATTAGTGTAGCTCACGGGTAGGGTAGCGGTGCTACAAAACAGGAGTGCCCCGGAATGCACCTTATATATATAGGGTTGTCTATTTAAACACAAAGGCAAACTCGAAATGAAAGACATAAATTCGAATCGTTGGATTATTTTGTATTAATATGAGGGGTGGAAATCAGGAAGCAATCTGATAGATTCTCCCTATATATATATATGTATATATATATGTATATGTGTGTGTGTGTGTGTATTACATATATATATGTGTGTGTGTGTGTGTATATATATATGTGTGTGTATGTGTGTGTGTATATATATATATATATGTATATATGTATATGTATGTATATATGAGCGACTATTTGGATACAAAATTAGACATAAACTTAGAGATCACACAAAGCCTCGATCCTTGGATCTTTATGTCCTTATGTGAAGGGCTGAGATTCAGGCGGCGATCCAATGTGATGGAGATCAATTGTGTCAAATTTTGTGTCTGAATAGACTTATATAGAGGATTTTCTTTTAAAGGACAAACTTTGAAAAAAAATTGGTGAAAATGGAAAGTTTCAAAATTAGGGAGAACGACACATTGACACTAAAGGTGGAATTCAGGGGGCCCACTAACCTTTTTCCAATTACACTATTATTTGGCCTTCTCCCTAATTTTGAAACTTCTCATACTTTTCACAAAAAATATTCCAAAGTTTGTCCTTCTCCCTATTTTCCACACTTATATATATATATATGTATGTATGTATGTATGTTTTGTGTATATATTATTATTTATGATGACATATGATATGATTGTGTTGCTTGTTTGGTACAACTGGTTTGACTTTATATTGTTATAACTTTTGATTTGCCAAGGAAGTAAACAATCATTTACCAGTTGTGCAGTTGAAGCGCTCAGCGGATTCAATGCGACGAATATTCAAATAGTTGTAGCGGAGAACGAGATAAAATGGGGAAATCATAGGATGTAGTAGATGAGTCTAAAATAACATATAAAACTCGTATATAATGCTTTTACAAATATATAAATAGTAGATAAATGGAAAATTAACATTCAACTTAATTATAATTAGTACGTTCTTAATTTTAAATAAAAGCATATGTAAATAATGTAAATATATGTAAACTTTTATTCAACATGATTAAATTTAATAGAATATTATAGTATTTTCTATTCTAAAAATTATATTAAAAAACTAATATTTTATAAATTTTATAATGTATAAATGTTGGAAAATTTTTGATCAAATCGTATTCCAGTTTGTTTAATTTAACAAATTAAACAAGGATCTAGACATGAATAATAGATTAAAACTCATATAAGTTAGGGTTTATACCTGCTTTGGAAAATCTACGAAAAACGCAGATCTATTTTGAAATCGAAAGGGGAACGGGATTGAGCATCGAATCAGGAGCACGTCAATCGCCATGCCTCCATGGTTGTCCACTAGAACGCTTCCTCCTTTTGATCGAATCAAGGAAGAATATAAAATCGGTGCTAGCCGCCATTATTGAGGAATATTGGATATGAGGGTTTCAGTGGTTTTTTTTTTTTTTTTTAGATCTAATCTAAAAACAATTTAGGGTTAGCCGCACTTTGTAAATGGAAGTGTCTGTTCCTTTATAAAGTGTTAATTAACCATAAAATTAGGATCCAAACCGAAAGCTCATTCCAACTTCAAATAAAATATCAACGTATTGGTATTTTATTTGTCCAAAATAATTTCTCTTTTATAACGCTCTGTTGTGTGACCCCATAGGTTATTACAACGTTGGCAATGATTTTAAATCATATTTAAAATCATAAACAGTGATTGGCATCTAGCAATACGTCGCTGCTACCCAAGTTATAATAAGATCAACGATTCGATACAACCTTTCTGTGACCAGTGTATCAATGTAATATAATCCTTTTAACCAATATATCCAGGATTAAACTAGAGACATGGATCGTATCATCCTCGTTATGATTTAATCTGTATTTCTTGATCGATGAGTAGACTGTTTAAAACAAATCAATATTTGAGCACGGCCATGCATTTCACAGTCTCACTCAATCAAGAGGCCCATGGATATCACTACGAATATATCGTAGGGTTAAATTCCATTTAGATCATTCATAATTTTCATTCGACTCGAGATGTATCCAATAATCACCGTTATCGTTACTCTGTTACGAAATAACTTTAGATGATATCAAAACACAAATATCTTCGAATAAAATTATAATGATTTCAGGTCTGAGGACCATTACATCACTATCACTATGAGAACAACTTATGATACTGTTGATTATATTCCATGTAGTTATCTCACAGTGGGTCAGCCCAATACGTTATTCTCTAATACGTATTTATATCTTGACTTTAATATCACGTATATTAATGATCAATGAGATGCGATCATCAGTCAATCAATATACTAGTCTCAACGCTTTATTGTTGTCCTGTATAAACAATAAAACTCGACTAGGGACTTTTAAGAATTATAATACTTATCACATTATATAATCTCAAGTTCAGTCTTACTCGAACTATATAATTCTGTATTATTATTCTAAGGACTTCTATTATATTATTATTTATATTACACAGTAAATACAATATAATAGAATAATATTTTATTCCAAATAAAATAATAACATCAGCAGTGTTATCAATCTCATCAAATGAATTGCCTCTAGGGCACAAACTCTAACAATCTCCCACTTGCACTAGAGTCAATCATTTACGTATCGTATACTTATGAAACTAGTGTGACTATTAAACTTCTGCTACGACAGAGTTTAATTCAGTAGGTCTGCAACATTACAATTTTTGTAACTTTGCAGATATGTTTATTTCTTCTGTGAACAATTTCAAATAGGAATTATATTTCTTAAATATATGTTTGGATCGATAATGAGTTTAATGTTTTAGGCCTGAGCAAAAGCCATATTGTTATCGCAATGTATATCATTGGATCAACAATGAATTAAGTTCAGTTATGAACTTCTTAATCCAAACATTTTCTTTCTTAGAATCAGTATTTATTTCTTGTTTTAAAAACTAACATAATTTACAATAATTGATGTGTTATCAAATAACATTAGAATTATTGTGACACTCCCACTCAACTTCTTGTCTATACAAGATTCAATGGCATTCTATGATCTTCGAAATATTTCGATTTCTATTTCATTCCTATCGGTATCTTAGAGACTACTCTCTTTTAAATAGATACCAATTCGAGCAATAAACGTTTTATTCTGAGGATTTATAGAAATAATATCCAATTGTTTCTTGTAGATATTACACAAAATAGTTATCTGATTTGGGTTCGATCTTATTAGAGGAAGGACGTTTAACTAATGCCTTACATCCCAAATCTTCGCATTAGACACACTAGGACATTTCCTAGTCCATATCTTATATGGCGTCTTTAGATCGTTTTAGTGGGATTTAATACAATTGCTCTAAATTTAATTTATTGGAAGATCTATATGGCTTACTATTGATCGTATTTTATCTTATAATGTACGATGTCTCCTTTCAGACATACCATCTCAATATGGTCTTCTAGATGGAGTAAGTTATGAAACAATTCCAAACTCATATGGACAGTCATTAATTAATTGGCTTAAATATTCTCTTTGATCCTTTCAAAGAGAATTCATTTTCTATCAAAATTGTTTTCTAACTTCACTTTGAATTCTTTGAACTTTTCAAAGGATTCTGGTATGTTTTATAAGATACACATATCTATATCTACTGATATCATCAGTAAATATAATGAAGTAATAAAACCTACCTCTAGCTTATGTATTCATTACTCCATATACATCATTATGTATAAGTCCCAATACTTATCACTTATTCGTCGTGTCAAGTGAAAGGTGATTCAGTTATTTTGACTAATAAACAAGATTTGCATATTTCATATGATTCGAAATCAAATGATTTCAAAATTCCATCACTATGGAGTTTTGATATACTTTCTTGTTTATAAGGGCTAACTGGTAATGCTAAAAGTATGTTGGATTTAAATCACTAAATTTAATCGATTCATTATTAATGTCAAGTACATTATAGTTAACGATTTATAATATTCATTAACTACTTGTGAAATTCCATAGATATTTCATTTAAATAAAATGAATAACAATTATTCCTTTTATTACAAATGAAATTCAAACTTGTCTTAACAAGATCTATTATAACATTTATTTTAAGTGGAATTTCATAATAATAATACTTTATTTATTTAATTAAGCCAGTATATTCAACAAGAATCAACTTCCTATGGATAATCCAGCAACATTTGCTTCATTTCCAATCGTAAGTCCACTTGTCCTTTTTATCATATTTCTACTTATTCTAGAATTTCTGTAAATCAACATACATTTATGTGATTTATATCTAGTATCTAATACTAGAAATGTATAAGTAGATTATCATAACAATTATATCTTATTCAGTTGAAGTCACACTTTAACTTTTAATTTAAATCCTCTATATTTGTTAGAACAATTACATTTTTAATTTGTTTGAGGACAATCCTCAAATTTTAATGTTAGTCAAGAAATTTAATTTAATTCAATTTATCCTTCTTAAGGATTAATTTAAATTATCAGAATTATTTGTTATTTAATATCTACAGTAGATAATAAATAATAACTGATTCTTAATATAAAATTTTGACAATCAAAATTTATATTAATATAAATGTATTATTTAAACTAAAATACGCTCCCACTCAAATTAACATCCCTCTGTTTAGATATACATATCGGTATATATATATAATGGTGTTCCAAGATCCATATCTAATCATGTTTTGACTCTGCTTTGGCAAATCCCCAAAACACAACCTTTTAGGTAGACATCTTATGTCAATTATATCGTATATAATTCTTGGATCGCATGATGAACATTTTGTTCAGTATTATTCATTTGCTCAAAATATAGAATAATTCATGCTATTGTCTCTAAGGCCATAATCGTATTATGCAGCCTAGTTAAGTCAGACCCAATAATAGGTTGGAGCACCACATTTTACTCCATCGCATATAACCAAAATAAAAAGGATGCACAACGCTTTGGCGTTACCTACATCCAATGATTTTGGACAGTGATGAGTATATTATTGGAAGACGTCACCATGACTTAATATAACAAAAAAAAAAATTGCTTTAAAGGGAATTTATAATTCGTAGTGGCGAACAATATCGGAGTCGCTTACATATATCAAAATATACGTAATTTATATTCATAATATAAATTGGATTTAAATACATACATATATATATATATATATATATGTATGTATGTATTTAAATTCATCAATGTATAGGAATAAATATTGGCCCCAACTATTATAAGGCTTTATTTATGTATATAATAACAACTTATATACAAGGTCTATTCAAGTCAATCGTTAACTATGATCTCATATATGTCAGATAACATTTATCTTCAAAAGGTATGACTTAGTAAGGTATAGATAATTGATGTCACACAAATATACTTATACACCCACTGTTCAAATAATCCTTCAGACCGAAGCATTTTAGCATAGTAAAATTAATCAAACATATCTACATGGACACATTGAATATATATATGCACGCACGGTATCAATCATAAATTATTATGACATTATTTAAAAGGATGAAATCTATACTACTGCATTTACAAACGAACCCAATCTTACATAGAACCAGTCCATATACAGAGATCATTTCAACTATAGATCTACAAACATGCATTCAACAATATATAGTTTTAAGTTCTACAGTTTTGAATGGATTTCAGTACAGTTCGCAGGTATTTATGTATTTGCATACATCAAAATGCATACAGTTGAATCATTTATATTGACTGATGCAGTGAAGTATACAAATTTTCTATCTGAAGTATCTGCCAATGCCAACCATAAGTGATCTTAAAAAAATGTTGTTTTGAACATTTCAAAACTCAAATTTCAACTCCATTAGGTACAGCTGAATTAAATATATAAACAATGAAACATTGTTTTTCGTTTGTTATGAACATTTCAATACAAACTTTCGTCGAACGTTTATAAACATTTTATCCATTGTGTGGCCCCTCAGCAAAATACAACATACCCATATGTAGTCCACTAAATAGAACGGCCTATCAATATTAAACCATATCACAGTACAGTACCTTGATCCGATTTTAATTCAGATTGAATCATATCGATTATATAATATGTAACGTTTTACACATGCATGTTTAATACATCATTATATATACATATATATATAACAGAGATGAAAACTCAACTTTCATTTGTCACAAGCAAAAGATCAAACAAATGATCAGCAAATTCTCAGACATGTATACAATTGTACAGGAATGAGATTTTAAGAATTAAACTATTGTAACTCCTTGCATTACAACACATATAATAATATAGCATTCAGTAGACATTCGATATGTATCTATATACATAGCATTACAAACCGAATTTATGTACAGCTGCCAAGTCTCACTTGGTTTCTGGAATTGCCATGGACCTTTCAGGCATTTTGCACATCATATTTACTGTTGAAGTCTGCGAACGTTTCGCACTAAGTTGTACATCAAAATGCACCGTTCCTCAGTCACATTGATACAAGGCTTGATCCATCAGAATTGATTTAGCATCTTCATGCTGACCCCTTATTGTTTAATCAAGGTAATAATTTTGCTAACAATAATCCTACGCATCTTTTAATATCTGTATATAAGGTCAGTCCTATATTAAAAGACATTGACACAAGCTGATTTTAACACAAATTAGTATTCATGTTTATAAACACATTTTATGGTTTTAAACCATTAAGATTTTGAAGCATCCTTATACATATATCAGTATATATGTACCAAGTATTGTACCAACAATTGCATGCATACCTTTACATAATGTTAAACAGCATTCACATATTCAAATATGAATTATAAGTATGTAACAGCAATTTAGGAGATAAGCATAAGGAAGTAGGATTAATGCAGTAATTCAGAAACATTTATAATCCTTATAGATTCAAAACAGATAAAGTCTGTTTTAATTTCAATAAATTATTTGCAAGAAAACAATAGGTAATTCAATCATTTGAATAGTTACTAACTCGTTCACAAGATCAATATCTTGACATCAGAGATTATTCTTGCAAACATAAATAACTGCAGATGACAGTGAACCTATAATATCACTAACTATTAACGCAGATAAACACTATTCATCACCAATATACAATTAACCTTTACTAAAGCTGCTTTCTGTATATCGGACTTGTGTATATGTGTGAAATTGCAACACAGAACAACCACATATATATATATATATATATCTTATTATTTAGTGTTTTATTAACACCAACATGTGACCAGTTTATCAACAAAGGTACAATAGAAACCTTTTCTTATATAATACATAAACAGATCGCATAATTGACATAAAGTGGGCTTTTAGCAATTTTTATGATAGTGAACGACTTATAGATTCAATTACAAGTCAAATTTGTAATCGGTTATTCAATAAATCATTTTAGAATTTTAATTCAACTATTCATACAAGTAGTATAAGACTGGAATTAAATAGGAAACTAGTTTCTCTGTCATTTTGAGATCTGAATACGTTATGCATTTATCATCATAAATTCATATAATCAGTGTATTCAATTACAAAAGGCTGGTTTGACATAATACGTCTATTACATATATGTCATTGCTTATACACTATATACCCATATAAAACACATCTGTATGTATTTTAGAGGATTAATAAACCATAGTGCATCCATTATGATCTGATGCTGTTGTGCATACTATTTACATAACGTAAATGTAAAACCGTAGAACTTATGTATAGATTTCAAGCACATATTCTTGAACAAATAGGATAGAGCCATTTTTCTGAAATCAAATAGTCAGTTTTTCTTGATTTGAAAAGTAAAAGCAGAAAATGCCTTAATAATAATCAGTTTTACAAAATCAAATATTATCAAAACTATGATCTTAAAGATCAAAAAAAAAAAAATGGTCTTTGATCAAAATCAAATATAAGCATAACTGAGTCATAACTTTTATGCTCATGTTCATAACTTTTATGCTTAAGTCAATCAGACATTTTGATTATGGATTTATATGTGTTTAAGCATGCATACAAATCCAAACAGCAATCAAAATCATATGGTTAAAGAAACATCTTCATGTTTACAGTTTAGTATTCTAGGATGAACTAATATCTTAATAGGAATCAATGTATTATATCAATTTATGCTAAATTGAAACAGTTTTATTTCATAAATAAATCTGCATCATATACATATTCCATCGCTTCATCAGTAGATCTATAACATATTCCAGCTTTGCTAACTTATATAAACAGATTAATTTGTTGCTAAACAAATTCATAAATCCAAGGTTCAAGTTTTGATGTCCAAAACAAGTCAAACTAATTCTATCTTAAACCATATTAGTGATAGTAATACTACACATGGATTCATACATATTAAATGACCAGATCATACGCAATTGAGTAATCAAATTAAATATCGTTCTGGATCTAAATCCATATATGTACGGTTCACAGTGTAAGATGCATTAATACAAATTAACATCTAATGTTAATTCATATCTAAATGAAACAGGTTTTTCATTTGAAAATTGAAATCAATACGGCATTTCTAATTAATCAGATAAGAGGTAAAACATATCTGTATTATAGATACTATCATTCGAATGATAAATCAACCACAAAATAAACCAAAACCAAAGTCCAATCTATTAATTCCCGCTAAACCTGGCTCCGATACCATTGTTGGAAAATTTTCGATCAAATCGTATTCCAGTTTGTTTAATTTAACAAATTAAACAAGGATCTAGACATGAATAATAGATTAAAACTCATATAAGTTAGGGTTTATACCTGCTTTGGAAAATCTACGAAAAACGCAGATCTATTTTGAAATCGAAAGGGGAACGGGATTGAGCATCGAATCAGGAGCACGTCAATCGCCATGCCTCCATGGTTGTCCACTAGAACGCTTCCTCCTTTTGATCGAATCAAGGAAGAATATAAAATCGGTGCTAGCCGCCATTATTGAGGAATATTGGATATGAGGGTTTCAGTGGTTTTTTTTTTTTTAGATCTAATCTAAAAACAATTTAGGGTTAGCCGCACTTTGTAAATGGAAGTGTCTGTTCCTTTATAAAGTGTTAATTAACCATAAAATTAGGATCCAAACCGAAAGCTCATTCCAACTTTAAATAAAATATCAACGTATTGGTATTTTATTTGTCCAAAATAATTTCTCTTTTATAACGCTCTGTTGTGTGACCCCATAGGTTATTACAACGTTGGCAATGATTTTAAATCATATTTAAAATCATAAACAGTGATTGGCATCTAGCAATACGTCGCTGCTACCCAAGTTATAATAAGATCAACGATTCGATACAACCTTTCTGTGACCAGTGTATCAATGTAATATAATCCTTTTAACCAATATATCCAGGATTAAACTAGAGACATGGATCGTATCATCCTCGTTATGATTTAATCTGTATTTCTTGATCGATGAGTAGACTATTTAAAACAAATCAATATTTGAGCACGGCCATGCATTTCACAGTCTCACTCAATCAAGAGGCCCATGGATATCACTACGAATATATCGTAGGGTTAAATTCCATTTAGATCATTCATAATTTTCATTCGACTCGAGATGTATCCAATAATCACCGTTATCGTTACTCTGTTACGAAATAACTTTAGATGATATCAAAACACAAATATCTTCGAATAAAATTATAATGATTTCAGGTCTGAGGACCATTACATCACTATCACTATGAGAACAACTTATGATACTGTTGATTATATTCCATGTAGTTATCTCACAGTGGGTCAGCCCAATACGTTATTCTCTAATACGTATTTATATCTTGACTTTAATATCACGTATATTAATGATCAATGAGATGCGATCATCAGTCAATCAATATACTAGTCTCAACGCTTTATTGTTGTCCTGTATAAACAATAAAACTCGACTAGGGACTTTTAAGAATTATAATACTTATCACATTATATAATCTCAAGTTCAGTCTTACTCGAACTATATAATTCTGTATTATTATTCTAAGGACTTCTATTATATTATTATTTATATTACACAGTAAATACAATATAATAGAATAATATTTTATTCCAAATAAAATAATAACATCAGCAGTGTTATCAATCTCATCAAATGAATTGCCTCTAGGGCACAAACTCTAACAATAAATGCCATTTTTAAATTTATTTCTTTTATAAAAGATAAGATATATCGGAAATAGCGGAGTATAACTGAAATAATGAGATATATCGGGAATATCAGAATATAGCCGAGCTAAGAACAGAATTGCTATTTCAAGGGTTATGTGGAAATAACATAGTGGAAGAAATCCATTACACGATACACTAGAGATATGACGAGATGATAACGGGGTATTAACTACATAGTTTACCAGTAAAATTTATAGTAGTGTAAACTTTATAGTAGTTTGGCGACGTAAATAATATGTCCTAAAATCTAGATTTTAAATTTCTAAAAGATGTTGCAAATTGCGAGGATTTTTTTCCTTTTAGAAATCCATAATTGCAATTGCAATGACAAGTCTACCTATTTCATCGGGACGAGAAAATGCATTGGAAATATTTTGGTTGCACTAGCATTGATAGAGACGCCATTTCTGTACGTGCACCAAACATAAAAGATGCATGCGTCACTAGTTAGATTTTAACGACGATATAGGCTAGCAAGCCATTTCATGACGCCTTACTGATGTCAAACTGTTGAGTTAAATGTTGTCGCTAAAATATATAGGACTCCAAGTAGATGTTAACAAATTGCTGATTTGTAGTAGTGGAATAAGCAGTGTGACTAAAATATGCTTGTTTAAGCTAAGTCATTTGCTTAATTGAAACCTAACAAGCAGAAAGAATAACAAAAACTCATATTATTCAAATATAAACTAGTTATATACAAGCACACACATTCCTATATGAAAGCAAACTTTATTCCTACCTGTACCTCCTCATCTAACATACCAAGCTGTACTCATACAGATGAAAGCATAATCTCACCATATAATCACTAAATTACATAGGGGAGCAACATACAGACACATAGAGCATACGGAACAATGAAGGAATAGTACATAGTAAATGCGGTTGAAATATAAACTAGTTAGCAATATGGCGAATCTTGAGAAGCAGCAGTAGTGATATGATCGATCATGCAATAGTCGACGATTCTTCCAAGTTCATCCCAGTTTCCACAAGTGTTTAGATAACTATTATTAGAATATTGGTATGAGTTTGTGGCTGATACAGGAGAATGCAATATGAAAGGATGATTGATGTATTGTGCTGCATATATTTGATTAGGAGTTAGAACACTATGTTGATCTTGAATGTTCATATGATCAGAGTCCACACTACTGTTTGTTTTTGAACTTGAATCTGTTGCAGTTTGTATTGGATTTGATGCTGATGTTTGTTTGTACACTTTCTTTGAACATATATTTCTCTTGAATATCCTGCATATTGTCCATATTTCCTGCAAATTTATATCACATTACTATCATTGAATTCAATGTCAGTTATATATATTCCACATGATTGTCAGAAATTTGCGCTAAAGGCAATATTTTGTCCACAATTGGAAAATCTTGAGAAAAATCTCAAAGATTACTTTTCCAACATTTAACATTGACTAGTAATTTACAAAACTACTTGATAATGACGTGATTGAAACAAATATATAATAATGAAACGAAGATATATATATATTTATATAGTATAATACCGCTTCCTGCATGCAAGGAGAACACGTATCAGCATCTTTTACATTAGAAGGAAGTCTAAACTCATGCATCATCCAATCTGTCTTCTTTCCTTTTCCGGCACTTCCAATATAATACACCAAGGACTTCTTTAATCCAATGCAAGTGTCATTGTTATCGGATCCTGAACTCGTAATGGGCCTGTCTATGCCTGTCGCCTTCCAAAATCCAGAACCCGTAACCCGGTTAGGCCTTATGCTGTTTCTGTATTTTCTTCCCCTCAAGCTGAAGAAGTACCATTCTTTTTCCCCTCCCACTGAGCTTACTCCTGCTTGAGTTAAGCATATAACCATTAATTTGATGATTTGTTTTTCAACCATTCATAATGTATGTGTATATGCATAATTTATCTGTCTTCAGTTATAGGAATTAAGTGTTAACACAAAAACAAAAACAAAAACAGATAAATAAAATAAAAGAACATACTTGGAAGATCCCATGGATCAAACTTATACACATCAATCTCCTTTATAATCTCTATAGAAATAGACTTGTTTTCCACTTTTCTTCTTAAATAAAAGGCAACAAGCTCTTCATCTGTTGGGTGAAATCTGAATCCTGGAAGAGCTATCTTTTCTTCATCAGTATCATTATTTTTCTCTAAGCAGTCATTTTTAATTTCCATAGCGGCTGATTAATCAAATATCTCTCACTGTAAATGTTACATTGTGAACTTCGGTTTATATACAAGAAGGTCATGAAAGGTGCTCGTTTAGTTTATTTGGTCCAAGTCGTAAAATTGGAACCATTTTGTCCAAATTGTATCATCAATCTACTGAATGTTTGAATATTTCAAATTGAGGTAAAACTGTGGCACGTTAGATCATGTGACGTATGCATTGGAAATATGGAGATGTGAGAGGGGAACAAGTCGTAGGGAAGTGGAAGAACATGTTTGACTAAATTAATTGAGAAAGATAGGTGTTGGAATAGTTGCAAGGATCTGCATTCACAAGTTATACTAATATATTTTCTGTATACAAAGTACAAATTACTAGACTTGTACTAGTAGGATAAGGATACTTTACACCTGTTATCCATGCAACTCATTCTACACTTTCATGGTTGTAGCCAGTATCCCGTGAAGAACAAAGTTCATAACATTTCTTAACACCAAAACGGCGAACATTCCTTTGTCTTCAAATCTTGAATCAAAACTTATAAATGCTAATATTCTAATTTTCGAGAGATATGGAAAAGAAAGAAAATGGTAAAGCCTTGACATCGTCTCAAAAAAATATGAGTTGAAGGATAGGCTGTGCTAATTTATTTATAGGTGTAAAGGAAAATCTGATCTGTCAGATTTGATAATATAAAATCCGAACCGTACAAGTCAAGATAACCACGTCAGAAAATCCAGATCTGGCCCTTAGTGTGTCGACCCCATGGTCGACGCATGTAAGGCCTGGGTAGACCCACGGCCTGGGTCTTTAACTTTGATTTTGCCAATTTTTAATTCTTCCTTACGCTGATGTTAACTTTCATTTTATTTCTTAATATCTCTTATGTAAATTATTTTCTTCCGTTTATGACATATATCCAGTTTCAAATTTATGCATATATATGTGTACAACCTTCTAAAATTTTATTCCTTAATAACTTCCCCATACGGACCCCGTTTGGGGCAAGTCATATATAAAAACGAACCAAAAAATTGCCACGAGCACAGTGGTATATGTTTCAGGGCTAAATTATGAAATAATGAATTATCGATATTTTTTGTTTAATGGTTATATAGAAATACGGGTGTTATAATGATTGTTTAGATGTATGCTAAATATTTATATATATATATTGGTTAAATTAAACGTTCGTTTGCTTTACTTGAAACCAAATCGTTATTTAAACGATTATTACCAATTGAGGTAACTTACCTTATTGGTTACATTTATAATAATATAAACTTATTAAATTAAAAGATGAATGCTTAGATTGTTGTTATTAGTTAATTGTTTGTTATCAGTTAAATTGATTATTTCCACTTATCGAATTGGATAATGATAATTATATTCTCGTATTGAATGAATGATTTTATTTAAGGTAACTTATTTGGATGCAAGGAATACCATGTTGGAGGAATCCAACAGGATTCCGCACTGTTATTGATAATGTTTATCAATGTAATCCTATGTGGTTGATTTGACTGAAATTGGTTGATATTTAATGGTTTGATACTTAAGTATACATTTGCCTCTTTAATGCCGTCGACCAAATAAAATATTGTTGGAATCGATTTTGAAGTTGATTTTGAAATATGTTCAAAACTATACATGGATTAAATTACGAAGTGTGTTTTCAAAGTAAATGCTAATGTTTTTTATTTACGTTTTATCACTACACCATAGATGACCTACTGCAACGAAAATCCAAGGTGTTACCAGCTAAAATTTTGCCACAGCTATGTTGATTTTTGTCTATTGCAACACACTCTTCAACGTGTTAGCATAGATATCAAACTGTGTTGTAGTAGCTATAATCATAAACTTATAACACCGATAAAAAAGATGCATATCTATCCGTCAATTTACCTTTAGAAAAACATCTGTAGTTGACACCTCACTAATCCGTTATAATCCTCCACCACCAATAGGAACTCAACTTATGGTACTCATTCCATTACCCTTTCTCAACTCAGAACTGTTCGTTCTCACTCCCAAAGTTCCATTCTAGTCCCTAATTTTCATTCACCTACTACTTCTGCTCCAACTCACTTTGCGTCCTCCACTTATTCCAGCTAGTCTTCGACTCCAACTCCAAATGCACTGATTTCTCTCCCCTTCTCCGTTATCAAATGGCAGTCAATCCAAGAAGAAATGTGCTAGCTTTTTATCTTGTGTTTCTCATGTATGTTTCTGTTGCTTTTTTGATCACCGCTATTAATTAGACTATCGATCACTACAATAAAAATACCATTTCACAACACTGAAAAAGTGTTGTTGATGTACTTTAACAACATTTAGCATAATGTTGTTATATCCACAGTTGTGAAAAATGGGGTTCCTTTTACAACATTCACTTAAATGTTGTATAAAACGTCGTAGAAGAGCTTATTACAACAAAATGTAAATATCGTGAAAGCACCAACAACTAAATGAAAAATTATTTACAATTTTTTTAAAATGTTATGAGATAGCCAATGACAACGTATTTCAAATATTTTAACACACTTTTTTACGATAATATTTATATGTTGTATATCAATTTTTTTCAATGTTTTCCATATGTTGTATCTTAATTTCAACAACTTTATTCGTCCATGGTAGAATCATCATTCACATCTTTCAACAAAAGTTGTGTATTATTTTTATACAACAATTATTAACTATAATATTTTAAGCTTTTATCATATTTAATCAACGTTGTAAATACAAACCAGACAACGTTGTTTAAATGTTAACTAAACTTCATTTGCATTAGTTATTTAACATTGTAGAACGAAGTTTGTACAACTATTTTTAATCGTTAAATTTTTTGTATTACAACCACAAATGTGAATCATTGTAAATAAAAAAAAAAATGCATTTTACAAATCATGACAAACATTGTACATAAACTATGACAACAATTTTAACATGTGGTGTTTTATATATCAACAATATTTATATACTACAATCTCAAATATATTTAATACTGACTTCTAAAGACCGAAATTCTATCTTAAATTTACATAGATATAAAATACACAATAACAAACGATGGAATATCACTAAAAATGCATAACATTATTATTAGTTCATACACATCAAAAAATATTCGATAATATATAGAAACCACGTAATATAGAACAGTGGCACACAAATGATAAAGCACTCGAATTGACATAACTCATAGATTCAGCAAGATATTGTATACACATTATTTTAACAAGAAGGTGAAGACAACATATGCAATATTACATTAACAAAAAGATAATCCAACATGTTCACTACAAAGTACACAACTTACTTTCAGCAACCAAAAAACAAAGCAAATAAGTCCACTAACTGTTATGTACATACATTACTTGCACAAGTGAAGCAAGCAAACAAGTGGTACCTTCATGCTGTTGACATTCTTCTAAGTTGTGGGGTGGCTGATAAGGCATAGGCGGTCTTGAAAACTGCTGCATATCTGAATATTGTTGCATATATAGTGGTTGCTGCTGATCAAAAAATTGCATGTCCTGTTGCACAGTCCCGAACGTGCTGGACTGCATAGGCGACTGCTGCGATGGATATGCACCCACCGACATAGATCCGTGGCCTGCTGCACAAGAAACACACAAATTACTATAAGGAGAACAAGTAGTTTAAAAGCAGAATTTTCTATCTCATCTACATAGCTAAAACTGAAGGATTTCCATTAGGGAGATAGCAAAGTTAATTGGCTGCATCTACATAGCGGACTGCTGCGTCCGACTATAGACTTTCTCACACCATTTGAAAAGCATATTCAAAATATGACAGTAATTAAATTATATATCCAACACACAATTCTGACACTATATTCTGAGATACCGACTATAGACTCCTCGTTTTCTTTATTAAGAACTACAGTAGCCGATTAGATGAATCATTCGTTTGCGGTTACGTGCTCTCATTCAGGGATTCCGAGAGCTGGTGGTCGGGGTTTGAGCTGACAAAATCGAAATTCATGGATCGACGCATGGTATTGATTTTATCATTGATTAATTGGTTTTTATTTGTTAGGTTAAAAGTTTGAGTTTTGAGTATTTTACTGCAGTTATTGCTACTTTCAGTTTGTACATTTGAGGAGATTTTTAGATTGTTTACTACTAGAAGAAATAATCATATTGACTTATACAACACAATTGTTTCTTCTATGGACTTTAAGATAATAATGTTAAAACTCTATACTGTATGAATCCTGGAAAATGAAACTGAAGTGTACATAAAAAAATCACTCTCTTATAGTTTGAATGTTTGTGTATGTCTTACTGAGTATTGTTGGCTATCAAATGATGTTGGCATCTGTGGATTGTAACGTCGATGGTTCTAATGAGATCGGTTAGGTGTGGTTATCTTTTCATCACGGTCTTTAAGGTGTTAATATGTGAGCTTTATGGGATACTTGGTATAGGCATATTAGAACTCATCGTGGTTTCAGAAAAATATTAAAGGTTTGGTGATTGTTTGGTCGTAAATTTGTAATGCCCTTTTGTATGCAATAATCAAATGCTATGTTTTTATTAATACATATATTTTGAATTCAGTTCCAGTGGCAGTAGCCTATTTCAGTTAACAATGTATACTTTGTACTTGGTCATATGCTTTACATAGTGAATTTCATTTCAATTTATTTTTGGGCAGCTGGCCAAGTTGGCTGGCTTTAGTATTGCCAGGCAATAAGTAAATCAGCTTTATCATGGAGTCAACGTTTTTTAACAATAAACTGAATTATAATGATGAATTAGGTTCATATAATTGTTGACAAAAACTATATCTATTTTACTATGACTCCTCCATATAAAGTAATTACCAACAAAATTGGGTTTATATAAATTAGCTAGTTGAAATAGTTGCAAAATTCATCATCATCAAGAGTGTTGCAAACCCCTTGACTAAGGCTATGCTGGTTGTACAATATAAAGTTAAAATCACCCATAACAATCTAGGATAAGTTAATCTGTCTGGCTTGTTCAGTTAAATAAGACCACTAATGTTTCCCTACTCAGATAGACTGTGAGCATATATAAACAGATGCTAAAAAACTTACTACACCTGTAAATCTCCAGTTTGAGTGGAGTTTATATATGAATTACTTAAATAGACAATCTTCTAACATGTAATACTGCACATAAAATTTTAGATTGTTGATATTATATGTAAATCTCCCGTTCTACCAATTTCTATTTTGTCTGTTTTAATGTTTTAAAATTTAGATTGTTGATATTACAATCGTATATTCGTAGATTTAGACCATTAGATATTTGGTTGATCACTTTGTCAATAGAATCTCTGAACTTTCTATGTTTGGGATGACTAAGTTCAATGATAGCATTAGGTTTTCTGTTACAACTGCTAACTTATATTAATGAAAAACTACAATAATTATGCTGTACTACTATATTCATTTCTGTTAATTAACTTATCTGTTTGTTAGAACTGAATTGCTTCATGCTCAACTGTTGTTATATGCATACACAGTTAAGGTAGATTTATTTCTTTCATCAAATCTAATATAACAACTGGCTTAACAATCCCACATTTATGCATTGAAGATGGAATAATTTTGTACTATGCAGTGCTATATTTTATATGGTGGGTACTGATTTTCTAAACCATAACTCCTGTATAAGTAAATCCTTTTGAGAAATACATGCCCTTGGGTCTATCAACGCTGCCATTCCCAAAAAAGTATTTTATGGAGACTTTAGCATAACGCTCCAGTTGTGACAAAAAGTTTGATCACCCTGTTGTGGTTGCAGTATTCTTCAAGTCATACATCGGTTTAGGACAAGGCTTCAAAAATTTAGCGTAAGGCTTCTTTTTGTCGTATATGTATCTACAGATGACACTCAACTTCTAGAGTCCCCAAATACCCTTTTTTATACTGTAATTTGAACGTTTATCACCTCTAAGTCTTTGTGCACAAAGTGATACAAGCTGTTGGGATTTGCTACCAAACTGTAAATGAATTACATGCTGTTAATGAACTCTGAAAATGAACACTGTAATATGAGTTTAAATGCATTATATGTTGTAAATGAACTCTGTGTGTGAGGTTCTTTGTGGACACTTAGTATAAGTTATTTGTGATTCACATGCTCTTTAACATCAAAGATTTTGTGTACTTGGAGATCGTGGGATTGAATCTTCTTGACATCAATTTACCATGTTTAAAAATAACATGCAAGGAAATTGTCAGTTATCCATAGGTATAATTATTAATCTTTAACATGTTAGGATTTCTTAGACAAAGAAGTTTTTATTTCACTGTTATGTGCAGTACCACTATTATTATTATTATTATTATTTGAATTTGTTCAGGAGGGAAACCGACAGTCATAAGACCCTCCCTGGTGCACCTAGCCCGGTCCGCGAGCACCACATAAGTGATTGATCTTAGCGTATGCACATGGTAAGCTCTTAGCATGTCATTCCAGGTTTCGAACCCGCATTACTGTTATGTAACACAATCTCTCTTTATTTTAGATTTTGTGCTTTGGAACAAATTTGGATTTTTGGAAATGTTTATTCAAGAAAGACTTAAAACTATAAAAAATTCTTTTTTTCAACAGCTATTTGTTAGACAGACTAAAGGAAGCAACAAATACAGATACATGACAAAAACAAAGCTTATGTTCGAAGTTCATGTTGTTAACTATTTACTTACAGGAAACAATTCATGTAAATGCAAGCCCAGTCATCGATGAAGCTGCATTCATAGAGCATCTGAAAGTGAACCTTATGTTCTATGTTGGGCTTGATGTCTTTGAGGTAAATTGTTGATCTAAATAGGAGAGATAAATAAATAACTTGCACATGATGCGAACTGGTAAATTTAGCTTCCAATTGATTGATTTGGACTCAGTCGAATTCTATCTTTTTAAATAGGAATAACATTACATGAAGCCGGGATTCGCTGTCAGAAAAATGTGATTGTAGGGAATCACATCATCTGATTCAGAGGTTAATCATATCTAGCTCTATATTTCTAATTTTACTATGTCAAAATATAAAATATACACTCAAATGACACCAAAACAAAACATAAACACACATATGCATTGACTGCAATTAGCATATAAAAGATGCATAATGCCATTTAAGACTTTTTAAGTTAAGCATTTTTAATAATTTAATCAATCAAAATTCTGTTCTTTCTAGCATTTCGGGCATTTCGGAACTTGTTATTTGTATATGTACTGTCTTTTCCTTTTCTATGTCTCATATTTTAATATTATTTTAACTGAAATGTTCAAATCATTTGTTTATTGTTGTGTGCAGGCAATTTTTTTAGGAACTTTATCACATCCAAACGCTGTCAAAAATCATGGGATAATGCATAAAAGACATAACTGACTACTGCAAATGATATTATGCATTCACTTTTAACAGCAGATTGCAACTATTATGTTTTTTTAATGATATTTGATTGCAGTTGTTATTTAGTTTTTTTAAGGATGTTATGTTTTATGTCATACTAATTATTGAGTACACTCTAATGATATTTCAATTAAAGCTGGTGCTGTAAGTATTACAGTTTGAATGATTTTCAATTTATGTTTTTGTATGTGAAATTGATCGATATTGCTGTTGCAATTGCAGTTTCTATGTTTTAGCTTCATGAGTCTACTTTTGCAAGTAAAGTTAGATGACATCGTCAATGTGATAAGCAACAATTTCAATAAAAATGGGTTAGGCAGGTTGGGTTGGTTTGACCCATTAAATTGCTGGGTTGGGCTGGGTTTACCCATTTTATAAATGGGTATAATGGATTGGGTATTTTTTATGTTAAATAGGTTCGGTAAATTTTTAACCCAACCCATTTGACACCCCTAGGCGCGGCGCACATGAAAAAGCGTGCCAAATGGTGCATGGCGGAGAAATGACGCGCTTTTTTCTTTATTTCATGTTTTTTTTTTTTTGCATTTCAAACTGCAGTAACTACCCTACTACAAATGCTCCCACCATCACTACTACTATTACTATCATAATAACATGAAATGTGAATAACTCTATTAATATTATTTTTTCAATTATATGAGAACATAATCACATCATTATTATTTCCTATTCGATTATCATCAACGAGTTGATAACCTTACAATTATGTAATTGACTGACCTTAGCATATCGGCATTTAGAACTGACATATGTTTTATTATCCAACATAGTTTAGATTCATTTTAATATCGTTAAAAATATATAATGTAATGTACAAAAGTCATAAAATATTGTCTAACATAGATGCAAAAGCAAATGAATGGGAGCGAGAACCTGTGAACGATAAATTAAGAGAAGCAGCTTTAGAGTAAGAGAAAACATTCTCAGAAAATTAACATTCAATCAGCTCTGAAACATAACCTTGGATATTTTTTTTATATGTGTGAATATGTCCAATATCTTTGTACGATTTGTTTGCAACATAAAAATATTTCATGATTTGGTATTTGCTAAATACAATCGAGCATTAAATTTATCATATTCAGATTTATAGTTTGTCAGTAATGTGCATTATTATTTTGGATACGAAAACTATTGTGCTTGAAATTTTATGCTTTATGTTTTTTCGTAAAATGCATCAAAAAATTGTTGCATATAGTTTAGAAAAATATATTGAATTTTTTTATTTTTTTGTTAAAGTATTAAATTTATTAAAAAAATAAACACGCGCAGTAAATTAAAAAGGCGTGCGCCATTTGCCGTGCCGTGCGCCAAGGCTCTAGAGAGGGTTTGCGTCTTTTTACGCCGTGTGCCATTAATAACACTGGTTATCTCCAAACTATATGTCGATTATCTAAATGCATGTAATAGTCAACTGCTTCTTGCTTCTATAAACTATTTGCATTTACATATACTTCTCTAAACGCACTGATGATAGTCAACTTCTCTAAACGCACTGATGATGTTTCCATTATACTTCCATAAACTATCTACATATATGATTGAATGTAAACTACCTGCATTTAGATATACTTCTCTAAACGCACTGATGATATTTCCATTATACTTTTAACCTTGTAATCAGCGCTCAGCTGTTCATCGATCAAATCACAGCAACACTAAACTCCATTTTTGGCAAATTCTTTTGAGTTTTTTATTTTAATTAAAAAAGTCATAGAAGTAAAGGAAATAGAACAGGAAAAGGAGAGAGAAGCAAAATGAATTACCTGCAGGAAGAACGAAAAGAAGCATCGGCTTTGGCTCCATCATAACCAGCTCATCTGATGACTTCAGGAGCGGTGTTAGCCGACATACCTCAAGCCGTATATATGAAACAATCCGTACGCACATAGTTGGTCCAGTAAAGCTGACATGCCAAAATTGTATTTGCTTATTTATTAAGAAAAAATTAAAATCTAGATATATTTTAAGCATAAGTGCATGCAAATGGTGAATATATACCCTTTTAATTTCATCCCACATGTCTACTGGTTAAAATTACTTCGGATTTCCACATATAGCAAAGTAAGGGCATTCTGAAATATGAATGTTGTTTTTTGTGCTGCTATTGCAAATTTCATGGTAATTTTTCTTTTACATTTCTAACTTGGCAAGTTAGCACCAAAGGTAAAAATAAAGTCTAGGTACAAAGTTAAACATTTCCTCTGCTAAATAAGATGCAGAAATGGAAATTCATAAGAGTACAGTTCACATCTCATATTTCGATATATATGTGTGTGTCTATATATATATATATATACACACACACACACACACACACATATATATATATATATATATAGACACACACATATATCAAAAAGGTAAGAACTCAAAAGCTAACTTCAGCTGTAAATGGTTCCCATTGAATCCAAAATTCCAATCAACCGAAGACTACATTTATAATGATAAATATGTAAAAATTGCAAATGCTTTAGCCTAACCTATGGCTATAGTGACGTTGATGCATTAGAGAGTAGATGGAGATTCCAATAAAAGAGAAAATGACAAACGAAAAATTATATTGGACTAAAAGGTAGATGATAGCATGATTGATTTTCTTATTATGATGTGGTAAAATATTATGCATGAATGCTGTACAATTTATTTGAAACTATGGATCATTGTGAATGAGAGCTGAAAGAAGAAGTGTACAACAATAATTTATATAACTTAAAAAGAAAAACATGCAACATGTTAATAGTATATCATTAGTTGATTACTAAGTTTCACATTCACAGTGTTAGTAGTTGGAATTTCTCAAAATAAGTTCGAAAAACAGGGTTGATATTGATGGGTACAAAACCTTTACACAAAAAAGTCGTAATATCTACACCTCCATCTTAATTAAAAAAAAGTGGTAACAAAAAGGAAAATAAGAATTTACATGGCAAGTAGAAGGTAAATCAGTTCAATGCCACATCCGTAACCAATCCATATATAGGAATGAATATAAAGTCATCAATGCCACTGAAATTATGATAAAAACTTATGTATAACTTGATCAACGAAAAATCATGAAGAATAAGTAATATTTTGTAAAGACTAAAGACCACATTCGTTTGGATAATTTGTAGAGAGCACATATAGTTAAAAATTATGCAGAAATAATAAATCATTTTTTGTATGTCTACTTGCAAAATTATTGCAATTAATATAATTAACTTAATTATAAGCAGTATGACCCGGCAAGAGGGTTCAACTTCCTTCACCTTGTGGGTCGTGAAATAAATATTCTCCATGACGCAATTTCTGCTATTAACGTAGTCAATAGGCAGGTGTTAAAACTGGAAATAAGAGTCGACTGACATTTCCTCCTCAACAACGTTCTAACTTTAACCAAATCAGTAGGACATGTAATGCAAATTACGATAAAAGTGTAGAAGTGTACATATATCATTACTAACCTATGATGAAGGGGCGAAGCATGCGCGCCGTCCTCGGTCATTGCCGTCGGCGACCGTGGAGCATATTAGCTGTTACATTTGACCCAAACCAATAGTCGCCCAGGGAAGCAAGCATCAAAGTTTATCAAATCACAGACGGTTGCATATCGAATGAACTTTTAAAAGGAAAATAGCAGGAATTGATGGTGATTGGATATAGACGGCAGAAAGGAAACAGTTGGGTTAGTGGATGGGTTAATATCAAGCGATGGATTGGGTAGTCAGCGGGGTTAGAAGGTCGAGGAGGAAGAGGATAGTGAAGAAGAGGAGGGATCAGGCGAAAATTTAGATTGGAGTTGGAAGGAAATTAGCGGATGGGGCCTGGAAGGGAATGAGCAGTTGATGGGGAAGAGGAAAAACATCGTCTACTAAGCGAAGAACGCACAGGAAGAAGTTTTTGTGCCACGAAAAAAAGTGGGGGTAACCGATTCTTGGGGGGAAGGAATAAGGGGATGGGAATACATGGGTCACGTGAGTAAATGGGAAGTTAAGAAAAAAAAATCAAAACGCTGAAGCGATCAAAATTCCTATATTTTGAAATAGAAGTGAAACGCTGAGCGTCGATGCATCATACATGTAAACTTGCAATTGCATCTTTCAACTCAGCACATGTAAACTTGCAATTGCGTCTTTCAAATCAGCACATGTACGATATGTAGTCAATCATAAAGATGACACACAAGCATAAATAGTAATAGAAGTCATAACTATGCCAAAAATAAATGTTTCATCCTAAGAACCATGGCATAGCGGTTCTTATGATAAAAATGATGGAAGCATGCGAACTTAACGAAAACAGTTTACAAACTCAACAAGGATACACTTTAAAAAAAGATGAAGATTGACTTACAAATAGATATCATCTCCTTATTAAACATTATATGAACGACAACAAAACAATGGTAAATTTTGGCTCAACAAATAGAACAAACGATACTTTATAGTTTATATGCTCAATAAAAAATATATGATAGACACGCCAACTGTTGGAGTTTAGTTTGGATTGTGAAAAAATGAAATCAATAAGAAGTAAAAAATAAAATGAATAAGCTAGTCACTTTAGCTCTATACGTATTTGCGGGACAAGGCCATTTGCGCTATTTGTTGCGGCTTCCATGCACCCCACCCACATGGAAGAAAGATGCATGCACCACATCTATCGCCATGGCACACACTATTCAGGACTATAGTGAAAAGTATTTTAAAAAAGCATTTTTGACCATTCTCTAATTGTCACTTCTACCAAAACATTGTGCAAAGTACAATATATATCTGAAATTATATAAAAAGTGCAAGATAACCTAAGTTGAAGTGGAGCACTCTGACATTATTTGATGCTTAGGCATCATGCTTCAAAACAAAGTGTAGGCAAGTTTAACGGAGCCTAAGCAACACCACTGATTGTTAGCGAAATGTATATTTAAATAACACAACTTGCTATGGTATTTCCCTGATGGAGCACGGACAATTTAATGGACATTCATCTCGTTCTATATGACTCTATGAGACTAAAATTATTAACTCAAAAAATAACAGGTAGTGTTGCAACAGATGGTTAGTATTCAAGCATAAATTATTCGATTACACATAGCTGTCTTCGCAACATATTTATAAAAGGTAGAAGAAAACAACAGGACATGCATGTTTAGCACTTCAAATTAGCTTTCAACGCAAAAATAGTTCAAGGGTAAATAGTTATGGTAAAAGCAACACCACTTTGTCCTTACTGGAAATTATAAAACACTAGACAAAACAAAACAGGACTAAAAATGAAAAAGCGTGTGTTTACCTGAGAAGCCTTATAGCAACTTGAAATCCAGCATAGGTTCCAACATCAACCCCTAAAGGCAAACACGAAAATCTGTTGATAAATCTCAGTTTCCACCGACGTACGATAATATTTTCAACTATTAATTCAGAAACCCTACCGAAAATAAGCAGGAGATTAAAAATAAAGATAGAGAAAGTTACCAGTGATTAAAATTCGGAGAAAATGAGAGAAAAATACTGCGCAAGCAAAGAGAACCGGGGTCGTGTAAGAATCGTGCAGGAGGGAGATATTTTTTGCGCGGGATCGAAGAAAATCATCCGCCTTTTTTTGGTAATCGGCTGTTGAGAGATTTTTAGGGTTTTGAGAATGAAGGGGTAGTCGATAATTTGGGGGTTGGTACGCTGTGATATCTGCTGACGTTTGGAAAAAGGAGAGTTAAGTATGTTATTATTTCAAATTAATTGATGATAATGAGTTTATTGCTATTTATCGTTGTCAATCACATATTGGAATCTCTTAATCAAATAACCACATAAAGTGGTAATTTATATAGATACTTCTATCATCATCCCATGATTTACTTACTCTTCACCCCCTCTCCTCTTCCCCCACGCTAATTACAAAATAAAACACACACATTTATTTATTTTTCTACGTACCTCATGTATTCCAAAAATAACATTTCTTTCTTCTTCACATTAATTTTTTTTCCTCTCATGCTTCCTATAACTTATTGCTCTACCTTTTAAACCTTTGCAAATTCGTAAAATTTAATACTGCAGACGAGAAAATTAGGTGATCGACGTCTTAAACAAAATAAAATAAATAGTATTTGAATAAAGCAGTGCTCAATGCAACGCTTTCATTTTAATATAAATGCGCATATACCTTACGTTCGTGTATAGTTACCAAACATAGTATTGATATTAAATTTATTTTCAAAAATGTACACTTTGGAATTTCTTAATCCTACTGCTCAGACGCTGCAATACACCCTATTAAGACTAGCTTATGTATGTGTTGTTATAAATTTAATTGTTGTTTGTGCTAAAACAAAAAACTTGCATTTTCAAATCATTATTCTTGGATAGATTGAATGAACCACATTTGTTATGGTAGTACATCGTCTGTAAAACTTGTTGGTTCGCTTATTTTAGTGTTCATAAGTCATGACAATTTGAATAAGAAAAGATGTGACATGAAGATGGAAGATAAATACACATATTTTAGTGTTCATAAGTCATGACAATTTGAATAAGAAAAGATGTGACATGAAGATGGAAGATAAATACACAAGTTATTTATCGCTAAAGGATACAAGTGGAAATAAATTATTATCTTTTAAAGGGGGGGGGGGGGGGGGGTAAGGCTAAAGAGCAATCATAGGAGTGTTAATTGATGAACCCAATTTATATTTGATACTCCAAAAGCTACGATATTAATAAGGAATTCATATTAAAAGAAACTAAGATATAAGTGACAGCATGTTAACTTGAGTCCGCTTAAATTAAAAGATTCATAATTTTGATTTGAATGTACAAAAAATTACTTCAAACT
The DNA here is from genome assembly GCA_030737875.1 of Allium sativum. Classification (NCBI taxonomy): domain Eukaryota; kingdom Viridiplantae; phylum Streptophyta; class Magnoliopsida; order Asparagales; family Amaryllidaceae; genus Allium; species Allium sativum. The sequence goes on along the minus strand of CM060927.1, from coordinate 12,118,287 downwards.
CCATACTGAGTGAATAAAAAACCAATTCATACTCATAATATCGAGAATCGGAGAGCATTCATTGTATAAAACAACTAATAAAGATAAAATAGACAATCTTCGTAATTTAGAATTTTAATCTACAACGAGGAAGATATATGACAAATTCTTTTTGTTATACATAATGAATTGAATTATATTTAGATTCCATTCAGTTCTCAAGTCTATTCATATAATTTAACATTTATTTTCTCGCTTTCCACTTTAAACGAAACATGAAAAATAAAATTTAAAATTCAACAATAAGATCAATATGATTCAAAAAGTACTAAATTCTTCTTTCATGTTTACTTAATCAGGTCAAGTTTGAATTTAAAATAAATTTTTAATATTCAAAAATCATTTCATATTTCAATATATATGCAACTAAATCAATTTATGTTCCATTTAAAATCGTTGATTTTCAAAATTAAAATTTGCAAACGTTAACTTGGGAAATTAAAGAATTGTACCTTGAATAATGCTCAAGGAGAGAGAGTCTACGAAATTAGATAACTGTTCTGCTTTAGGTAAGTTTCATTTACATCAACGACATGATTTAGTTCATTCACCCTACTTTCAAGCATAACTTGCTATTTGCAATCAGTATATTTTTATTTTGTTTATCCACCTTGTCGTTGCTATTTTTTTTCTATAGGTAGTTCACTTCTTATCAACGCTACGAGAAATTTCGTAGCACCATAGTTATCAGAACCAAACCGTAAATCAAACTGTAATGACCTAGGGTTAAAGATTTAAAAGGTCGGATCGATCGAACCATCAGAACCGTACATTACTTTCCCGTAATTTGCAAATAAAATAAAGATTTGGACTTAAACAATTTTTTTTAATTAAAAAGGTGCTAAATGTGAAAACAACGACAAATAGAAATACACATAAGGTTTTTAATGCGAAGTTTCAGCTCCAAAAAAGCTTGCATCTGCTCTTCCTCGAAAACGATACATGTCATTAATTTTACCCTAAATTTTCAAATCAATACACAAATCATAGAAAAATACTTTAATAATTGCTGCTCTATTGAGGTTTTGGTGGTTTTAATGCGGTTATGTCGAGGTTCAATGTAAGTTGCGGTTCTAGTGACCTCCCGGCCGCCATAACCAATGGTCGGCGGTTTTGAAGGTCCATCCGACGATCTGATCTTGATAACTATAGTATGCACTACTAATAAGACAATTAACAAACATGCTCAACATAACCATTTTTCTTCATAAATTTTAAGACTTTGTCATTCACTCGTTCCGTCTCTATTTATATCAAAGCTATCAACAACATCAGTTTATGCTTAACGTTGTCCCTCCGTATGATTGAAAATCACACTACTTGATAACATCATAATAATTAGCGTATTTTTTTGATATTTGATATGAAGGGCTGGTTTTAACTTTTAAGATCCATCTTAATCTTCTTCATGCATCATTTTCTTTTATTTTTCTTACGAACATACTAAACCCATTATACATAAAATTAATAAACATTTAATAGCTTAACCTGAGTGGTTAGGAAAGGATGGAAGCGGCTTCGTTGCATGGAGAAGAAAACATCAAACTATAGAAATAGTAATAGTAAACAATTAGGACTCAAAGTGTCACATAAAATAGATTTGCTAGACACATGATTTTGTAGAAAGCTAATGTTATGCATTACTTACCACTTATGTTTGAATAATCACTATAAGTAATTGCCAGAAAGATCATTAAGTTTCCTAATTCATTCCTACTGCTCTTGTTTTATATACTTACAACATTCATTTCAATCCATGAAAAGTTTTGTTAATAAAAAAACTACATTTAAGTCAGTTTGAATCAATTTGAATAGGTCGTTTTTCATCTTTTGGGATGCAATTCATTGTATTTTGTACATGGTTCTCAATTTATTTACTTTGTATGGACCTGCTGCAAACTCTGTGCTTTTGATCGCGTCAATTGGAAAAAAATGGAATTTCATTTTCTGTACCGCTTTTTCCGACTTCCGGCAATTGGAATTCCGCTCAAAATACAATTAAGAGAATTATAAAGGAAAAAAGCCTGATTATTGTAAATGATGCATATCTTGTAAAATTTACGATTTGGACGAATGATGATAAAGGATTGTCTAAACATGGAATTGCATAACGAACTATTCAAACTAGTAACAAATTAATTAACAAAATATTTTACACTACCAGTTAACCTTATGAAATACCATGTACTTTACAGTATCAAGCAAACATCATTAAAGGCTACTAAAATATTTTTGTCTAGTACAAGATTACATCATCAAGTTAAAAAATTAATTTCCTATAATGGTCATAATTTGATGTCCTTATTACAATTTTGAACAATAACATATAAAAGTCATACAACGTACTTATAGCAATGTTACTAATATATTGTTGAAATATGAATATTAACAATATTAATCAAAAGTTGTTAAATATACTGTTAATAATAACATGAAATAAACGTTGTCCTAAAAAGAATTGAGATAACATTATTCAAATGTTGTAAATTGAAAAATAAATAGAATATACAACTATTTTTTGTTGATATAAAACACGAGTTTAAAACGTTTATTAACTATTGTCGAATACTACGAAATTACAATGTTTAAAAATTGTAGTTTTAGTTGCATGTTTCGATAACATTACGTATGTGTTATGAAAAGGCAAATATAATACAATGTTGAAAAGTCATTGTTATTTATTTATTTTTACAACATTTTAAGTAAACATTGTAAATATTTATTATTTTACAACATTTGTGCAAAGAATGTTGTTTAGAAAAATCTATAACAACATTTTTCTTAACATATGTCATGAAAAAGCTAACTCTTCTACAACATTTCAGTGAACTGTCGCAGAAACAGTGTTGTAAAATGGTATTTTTGTTGTACGAGAAACTGAAATTATTATCACCACGAGTATAATTGGTATTAGATGATTAAAATTCTTGTATGTTATTTGTCAATGAATCCACAATTTTTTCAGTTTGAAGTTGTATACAATTAGTTTTTGTTATTTGTGGTTCTTCTGTATGTTGATTCACTGAAATGTTCTTTGAGCAGCTATTGGGTTATTAATCAATTTAATAACACAATAGATTGAGACATGATACTGCTAGCTTTTTTTATTAAGATATACAGTGGTTTAAGAAAATGGTTTCATAAGTATGCTTACATATACATGATAGTATTGACTTCTTAAGTATTTTCATGTTTGTCATATGCATGATTTTTCACCTAGTTCCCAATCAGAAATTTCTTAAGGAACTTGCTGTACATTGATGTATGCATCACCATTGACATCATTGTATTTGCATACATGGATCAATAAACTGCTAATGGATGATTTTTTCTTCATGATGCATGCTTCTAAAATTTGATGTGACCTTTGTTTTGGGGGGGTGTGTGTATGTGTAAGATTGTCTAATAAATATACGCATGCAAGTACTGAATGCATGAAATATACGCCTAAAAGCCTACTGCATTAAATTTATGATATGGAATATATACATAATCATTCGCAGTTTGTGAAATTACTGAAATGATTTGCAGTTTGTGATATCACTTCGATTCTTCCTTCAATTCGAGTCCAACGACCGCTCAATCAATTTCTGTTTCAAATTCATCAACATCGGCTGCAAGAAAGAACTACCACCACAAAATCCCAGCGAAGATGAGGACTATGAAGGCAGGGTCGAATGCGGGAAAGAAGTTTTTTGGTTTCTCCATGTGGCCGGTAAATATAAATTAGGTTTTTTTGGTTGCTTTGTCTATTATCATATCTTTTATGATGTTTTAGTCGAGAACTTAAGATATGTGCAGAATGGCGATTGCCTGTATTTTATGTGGCATAACGAAGTGTATGAAATCAATAGCAATATGAAATTGAATGATACTACGTTAAATTGATGGAAAAAGAAAAGACTATATCGCAATTGCTCGTGGAAAGGAAGATAATTGAAGAAAAGCTGCTGAAGAAAAAACAAAAAAGGGCAAAGGCCGATGAATTTGTGGCAGATATGAAGGAAGAGTTGGCCCTAATGCGCATCAAATCTGGAAAACATGAGAAAGGAGAAAAATTCTTTGCAACAACTTTAGCGATGTTCTGGATCATGATTGGAGTTCTTTTGTGTGTTGCTATGGCGATATTTGGACAATTTTTCAAGTATAATTTTAAGTTTTGTCACATTGTAGATTAGTGATAATTTTTGCTACATTGCAGATTAGTGATAATTTTCTCACATTGCCCATTAATCCTATAGTGCTGATTAGTGATAATTTTATCCATATTGTAACTGTCTAATTGTTTACTCAGTATCGTTTGTGCTTTGAACAAATTGAATCATTGCATCAATTTGCAACGGAGGCATGCATGCCATAAACTGAGGTATGCGACTAAAATGCAACTGAAATGCAAATGAAATGTAACTTAGTTATGCAAATGAAATGCAAATGAAACTTAGTTCTGTAATTCAGTTATGCAACTAAAATGCAAATGAACTGAGGCATGAAGGTGAAGGAGACAATGATAAGGCTGTTCAAGAACTTGTTACTGAAGGTACTAGAGGTACTCGAGGCAGTAGAGAGGAACTGAACGGAGGCTCGCGCTGTATTTTGAAACTGTTTTAGTTTGACATATACAAGAATTTAGTACTGGCTGTGTTTGTAGCTGAAATTTTTGTAAAATTGAATTTAGTGGCTATGTTTTGTTATTTTGTAGTTGACTAAGTAGTACTTTTGTTGCTGGTTAATTTGAAATAAAAAGTTCTTTGGTAATTTCAGTGTCATGTTAATTGTTGTTATGTTGCAGTATGTTATGTAATGTTGCCATAGCTATGATAATGTTGCAGCATGTGATGTTAAATTTTGTCATAGCTATGATATAGTGTTGCCACTGGATGGTAAAAGTGTTGCCATATATTAATGCATGTGGACCCCACAATAGGATTTCGTGAACCCAGGCTACATATTTTAATGGGGATTCCATGAACTCGGGATGAAGATTTTAGTGGGTCCCACCTTTTTTGTAAATTTAGTACCTGTGGCAACACCTGTAACGATGTTGCCTTAGGGTTGCAAAGAAGTTTCTTTTGACTCTAAGGCAATGTGGCAAAACGCAACACCAAGAAAGTGTTGCCACAGATAATTTTTGGCCTATAGCAACATTTTTTGGCACTTCCTGCATCACTTCTTTGATGTTACAGTATGAAATCTATGGCGTAGTGTATCATTTTAAATTTATAACTAAAAGAACTTATGACGTTATTTAGTAATTTGAAGGCTTGATTAACTGGTAATATTAATGATTTGAAAATGGTATAACAGTCTTGTAAAAGGCGTTAAAAGTATTGGAAATGAAATTTATAAGATTTCAAAGAATAAAAAGGGTTAATGGAATCGTCAAGTGTGCATAAATGGGTATAACAACGAGAAGGTGGGGTTTTATGTACTAATGAACATTTTGTAAACGTCGTTTACAAATAAGGAAAGTGGCATTAAAAAGGGCTTATGAATGGGATTGTGAATTTAAAATGAGAAGTGAAGTTATAAAAATTTATTTTATAACTAAATATATATTTTGAAATCTGCTTTATATAAATTATTAGTTGTTGATTATTAATTAAATTGATTATTATTTTAATAACTTCTTAAGAGAGATTAACTATTTTGTACAATTAATGATAAAGTAAACCACCTTTGCTTTTGTAAATGTCGAAATTAATTTTTTTAATTAATAATAATAATTACCGTATGACCTATTGATTGGAATTTATTTAGTAAAGTTTATTGACCCTATGTTGAAGTTAAATGAATTTATAAGTGGTCTCAGTTGGTTTGACCAAAGATAAATGTGACGGCCCGCCCCGCACCAGCCTGCATTTCCTCCGAAGGTGCGCTGTACACATGCCCGACTAGCACAGAACGGTCGCCAAAGAAAGGAAAGAAGAGAATGAACTAATAAGGAACCTGTAGATTGTCTCACAGCGCATGGAATAAAATATAATAATAACATAATCTTGACATAAAACAGGCGAGACAGTGCATAAGCTAAAAACTAAACCAACATAGCAGCGGAAATCCAAATACAGCTTATTACAACTTCCCAAATTACTGTCTCTAAAACAAAAGAAAGCTAAAGGAGAAGATGCACTGCTAATGCCCAAGCAGTGATCTTTAACAACACAGGGAGAGTATTATATGTATCATACGTGGAAGCCTCCTGCTCGTCTCCGGATCAGCTACCCGTGCATACCCAGCTAACTTGTCTCTAGTGTGCTCGTGAGAGCACCCAGAGTAATAAGAAGAGACATAAAACTCTGGGTCAGACAAAAGTCTGGTATGAGCGATAAGCATCTAAACAAAACAATAAGAGGTATACTAAACCATACCTGAACCTGGACCTGCAACCAAAGAGTTAGCACTACATACCGTACAATACTCTAAGGTGCCACTGAACAAATGGTGTAAAGATAACGGGGTGGGGGTGTGCATGTCATAATGAGGGCAAAAAAATCAACCATAACAACCATCCTCACATCTCTCACTCAGTGCGTAAAACATACGATGTCCACCACTGTCAATCACTAGACCCATCGAAGAAGTGACAGAGTTCGACTTGTACAACTACTGCTACTACCAAGCTTACCACATGGAGTCATGACCAAATCTTTACAAATGACCCCACTTCATTGGTCTATAGCTCTTTAGTCGTACCTAGGCCACTGTGGCCCTGAATCCGTTCACGTACTCCCTACACATAGTGATTCAAAGTTACAGACATCGACAACCTCTTAGCACACGTCCTGCAGCTAAGCCCAATCATGAAGCCCACTCATTGGTTCCCAACTGGATCCTGAGTCAAAACTTCTCATTTGGACTTCCTTTGCATCTCGGGTTTTGGTCGAATTGGAGTCGGTCTTCAAAAGAGTCGTCGCGTGATAGTAGAAACATTTGGTCATCCGGTTCGGTTCGGTGTATGGGGTCCTTCATGCCACATCGGTTCGGTTCGGGTGTCCTCATCGGTTCAGTTCGGTCCAATACTTCTTAGTATGCTCCTGGGTGCGGTTCAGTTAGGATGTTCCCCTTCTAGCTCGGTTCGGTTCGGATGCCCTCTGCCTGGGTGCTGCTCGGTGGTTGCCTCCTGGATGTCCCGATCCGATCCGGTGCTTCGCTCCGATTCCAGCTCCAAGCTTGGTCCTCCGATCCGATCCCTACACTCTTGCTTCCGATCCGATCCCTACGCCCTTGCTTCCGATCCGATCCCCTGCGCCCTTGCTTTCGATCTGATCCCCTGCCCAACTCCAATTCTAAGCAAGTGGCCTTCCTTCTCACCAATTCTCCTTTAGTGCGAGGTTCCGATCCAGTTCGGTTTCTCTGCCCAGTCCACCAGCCGATCCGAGCCCCTTATCCCGATCCGATCCGAAACCCTGCATATTTTCCTGCAACTTTTCCAATGGCTGTTTTATGCCATACGACGACATTTTCGACCAATCTAACTATTCTAAACAATCACAAAACATACCATACAGTCATAGCAACATGTATAATCAACCACAAACACCAAAACAACAATCTTAACATGTAAAATGGATCAAACATACCCAAAATCTCATATTTTCCTGTAAGCATGTTTAGGCAAAACTAATGATATGATTAGCAAAACTTAATCAAATTAAACCAAATTTCTAACAGAGGTCTAAAACATCATTTAAGAATTTATAAATATTTTTCCAAAATTTAATCATGTCTAATTTCGTTAATCTTCACTAATTACCCTTAATCAACCGTAATTAGTGCAAAACTATGCAAATCACTCACCTTGGCCACAAATAAAATTTCCAGAACTGAAACCTCGCTGATTTGGGCGAATACTGATGTCTAACAGCAGCTCTAATACTGATTTGGTGCTATTTCTCCTTGATTTGATGTTGCTAAGCTTAATCCTTGATTAGAAAGTGATTTGGGGATGTTTCTAGATGTTGGCGGCCATTGTTAGGGTTCAAGAATGAAAGTGGCGGCTGAAAAATCAAAATAAGATCGTTCTCTAACTGATTTCAGCCTCCTCATAACCCTAATCCCGAAATGGGTTATGGGCCCTCTTGCAAATCACCCTAATAAGGCACGGTTAAGCTATTTTTCACCTTCTAAACCTTGTTTCAGCCATATCTCCCAAACGGTGAGTCCGTTTGGCTATTACAACCACTCTACGGAAAGGTAAACCATCAAAAGAATCTAATGGAAGTGGTTTCAGGTCAAAATTCCTTTCCAGTCAAAAGTTATGGTCAAAGCAAGATCAATTAGGGGGAAAATGGTCATTTAAAAATCGGCAAAAATCATGAACATGGGAAATGACCCCAATAGTCGTCTCCCAAAGTTACATGACCATACGACTTCGCATATGAAAGAAATAAATATTTTACGATCCTTCGATGCGTAAAATGCGGGTCGTTACACTCTCCCCCCCCCCCCCCTTAAGAAATTTCGTCCCCGAAATTCCTTAACCCAAAACATACAAAGGATCCCGCATGCCTACCAACCATATACAACAATCAATCATGCAAAATAAGCAAAACAAGCCTATCCTAGCATGCAGAAAGACTGAGTCGAAGTTAAAATCTTACCAGGCGAAGAGTTCTGGATACGTCTTCCTAATGCTCTCCTCTGTCTCCCAAGTACAGTCATTCTCGTTCTCGCCCCACTGAACTTTGACTAGATTCACCGCTTTCCTTCGAAGTTGCTTCGTATCGTTCCCAACAATACGCATAGGCTTGCGATTACCAACTGCCTCGGGTTCAACTTCGATATCATCCAACTGATCAGGTGAAATAGTCACATCAGGGTCATGAACGAACTTTCTTAACTGGGAAACATGAAATACATTGTGAACTCCTGCCATCTTCTATGGTAATTCAACTTTATATGCTAAATTCCCAATTTGCTCAAGAACTGGGAATGGTCCAACAAATCTTGGTGCTAACTTGCCTCTTCTGCCAAATCGTGTCACGCTCTTTAACGGAGATATCTTGACAAACACCAAGTCGCCAATGGAGAACTTTAAATCTCTTCTCCTCTTATCAGCATAACTTTTCTGCCTATCTTGGGCAGCCTTCATTCGCTGTTGAATGATCTTGATCTTGTCTGAAGTTTCTCTTATCACATCTGGTCCAAGCACAAACTTCTCACCAGTTTCTAGCCAACATGACGGTGAGTTGCACGGTCTTCCGTACAAAGCTTCAAATGGAGCCATACCAATACTGGATTGATAACCATATTATATGCAAACTCTACTAGATGCAAGTGGTCATCCCATGATCCACCAAAATCTAATACACAAGCTCTTAAGAGGTCTTCTAATATACGATTCACCCGCTCTGTATGTCCGTCGGTTTGAGGATGATACGCGGTACTGAGGTGTAATTCTAATCCTAACGCCTCTTGTAAGCTTTTCCAAAATCCACTAGTGAACAACGGATCTCGGTCACTCACAATGCCTTTGGTTATTCCATGAAATCTCACTACCCACTTTATATACAGTTCCACTAACTTAGTTGTCGTCCTGTTTGACTTGACGGGTATAAACCTTGCACTCTTAGTCAATCGGTCCACAATCACAAAAATGCTATCATGGCCCGATCTAGTCCTTGGCAACCCATCAATGAAATCCATTGACACTTGTTCCCATTTCCATTCTGGAATTTCTAATGGTTGTAGCAAACCACTAGGCTTCTTTTGCTCAGCTTTAACTAGCTGGCAATTCATGCATTTGGATATAAATTTCCCAACATCTCTTTTCATCCCTTCTCAATAGTATGTCTGCTTCATGTCTCAATACATCTTGTTACCACCTAGATGTATAGTCAGTTTTGAGTGATGACATTCTCTAAGCACTTCATCTCTCAATCCATCGACATTGGGTACAACTAGTCTTCCATTCTTCCTAAGCCATCCATCTCGATCAAGCCCATACTTGTTCATCTCTCCGTCGATTCCCATCTTTAACTTTGAGATGATCCCCAATAGGTTAGGATCGTTCCTCTGACTGGAACCAATCCTCTCAATCAAAGTGGGTCTGATCGTCAAACTTGCTAACATTTCTGGATCCAATTCGCACTTTGGTCTGAAATCATACCCAGCGATGTACTCCAGTTGCTTCCATTCTAGAAACATAGTCCCTAAACTGGCATGTCTTCTACCTAATGCATCAGCCACCGCATTGCCCTTTCCTGGTGTATATGCGATGTCAAAATCATAGGAAGCTAAAAATTCTAACCATCTTTGCTGTCGGAGGTTTAGATCCCTTTGAGAGAAGAGATACTTTAACGATTTTTGATCGGTAAACAACTCGAATCTTTCTCCCAAGAGATAATGTCTCCACATTTTCAATGCGAATACGATCGCTGCCAATTCCAAATCATGGGTAGGGTATCTTCTCTCATACGGTTTCAATTGCCGACTTGCATAAGCTACAACCCTACCTCCTTGCATCAATACAGCACCCAGTCCGGTACCACATGCATCTGTGTATATTGTCATCTCTTCATTCCCCTTAGGGATGACTAACACTGGTGCACATGTCAATTTGTCCTTTAGACTCTTGAATGCATTCTCGCACTTTTCGTCCCAGACGAAAGCTTGATTCTTCTTGGTCAACTGAGTCAACGGTGCTACTATCTTGGAGAAGTCTTGGATAAACTTACGATAATATCCAGCTAATCCCAAGAAACTTCTTATGTCCGTTGCATTCTTGGGCGTAGACCAATCTTGTACCATAGCCACCTTCGCAGGGTCCACGACAATACCATTCTCTAAAACAACATGGCCCAAGAATCTCACTTCCCTCCTCCAGAAGTGACACTTAGAGAATTTTTCTTTCAACTGGTGTTTTCTCAACACCTCCATCACTTTCCTAAAATGTTCCTTGTGTTCTTCCTCTGTCCTCGAATAGACCAAAATATCATCCATGAACACAAGGACAAACTTATTCAGCTGATCTCTGAATACCCCATTCATAAGATCCACAAACTATGCTGGGGCATTGGTCAGCCCGAATGGCATGACCAACCACTCATAAAATCCAGACGGCGTCCGAAATGCCGTTTTATCTATACTCTCAGCTTCCACTCTAAGCTGATGAAAACCTGTCGCGAGATCCAACTGAGAGAATACTCTCGCGCCACTCAACTGATCAAACAAATCATCTATCCGCGGTAGAGGATACTTATTCTTCCTCGTCACTTTATTCAACTCGTGGTAGTCTACACACAAACGAAGGGAACCATCCGCCTTGGTAGCAAACACAACTGGTGCTCCCCATTCAGAAACACTCCTTCTGATAAATCCCTTCTTCAATAGACCGCTGACTTGCACCACGAGCTCTCGCTGCTCCCTTGGTGCCATACGATGAAGTGGCATCACTATAGGTCTGGCATCTTTCACTAAATCAATACAGAACTCAATCTCTCGATGTGGTGGAAGCCCGGTCACTTCTTCGAAGACGTCCGGATACTGGCCAACCACGGGAAAACCTGACAACTCACTATGCGGGATGTCGAGAGAATTTAGAAAACTAGCCATTACCCCATCACTAGGTAGACCACCAAACACTACCCTCTGCCCATCAACCGCTCTAGCTGTCACCAAAAAGCCCTCACAGTCTACCACCACCACATATCTTTGGAGCCAATCGACTCCCAAAATAATGCCAAACCCAGTAAAGCCCAAAACAAAGCAATCACAAACAAACATGTATCCATGACTCGATAAGACCACATTACGAAAAATCATGCTAAGGGTAGTCGAACCACCAATCCGGTTTGTCACTACTAAAGGTCTATCGACAATCTCGGGCTCCAATCCCAATCTATCTACCAGGTCACTAGATATGAAAGAACTGGAAGCCCCAGTATCAAACAAAACTCTAACAGGAACATCATAAACAGAAAGCATACCTTGAATGATGACATTCTTTCCCTTCTCCGCCGCGGTTGGGGCATTCGACGAAGAAGGAATAGCATTAAGGGCATATGCTTTCACCATCTGCTTTTCTTTAGGGGGTTGCGGACACTTGTCCTTGTGATGTCCCACTTGGCCACAATTGAAGCACTTCCTATCCGCTGGCTTGGCCCGACAATTACTAGCATAATGGCTCTTCTTACCACAGCTGAAGCACTCAACCTCTTTATTATTCTTTTTCTGGCCATCCTTATTCTGGTTCTGCTTCCTCTTATTCTGAGAACCACTCTTGCCTCTGCCACTTGCTTGTGGCTTCGGCTCCTCTGCAGATGCAACCTCAGTCTTTGACTTAGGGTAAAGACTTTCTGACCTCAATGCTTTCCCCACAATCGATTCAAACGTCTCATCGATGTGGTTAATGAGCCTTTCCCTCAAGTAATGATCCAAACCAGTTATGAACTTCTCGTTCTTCTTCTCTGCAGTATCAATAAGAGATAACCCATACTTCGACAAAGTGTCGAATTCGGCAATATACTCCGAGACAGCTCTGCCATTCTACTTGAGCTCCAAAAATTTCTTAAACAACACTGACTTCTGAGCAGATGGAATGAACTTCTCACTAAAGCGAACCTTAAACTGCTCCCAAGTAATTTGATCCTCGGGAGTAGCTGCCTTTATAGCATTCCACCAATTCATTGCCCGTCCTTGCAGTTGACGGGATGCTAGCCTTCTCTTCATCGCATCCTCGATACCCAAATCTTCGAAGATACGCTCGCAGCTATCCAACCAATCCCGAACATCCGTGGCCGACTCCGTTCCGTGGAACGGCTTCCCACCAAGACTAGTATAATCCTTGTTCAACTTGGCAAAATCGGCCCTAGGTGCCTGCACTATTGGACCACCACCATTACCACCATTGGGAGCTGCCCTCTGCACATCCCTAAGCATTTCCCTCATGAGGTCAGTAAACATTGTCCTCATGTCAGCAACATTCCCATTATTGGCTCCTCTACCGGTACCTCTTGCGTATCGGCTCATCATTCAATCTGTAAAGAGAAAACGATTAACCATCTCCATAGTGGTGCTAGTGCAGTGCGACTTCATCCTTAACTATACTAATAGTATATGTATATATAGCTTTTAAAAATCAAAATAATCACAAATACGCGCTCTCGTATGCATACACTATCTCTCCCTGATGACTTCCCTAGGTTAACTACGCGACCTAGAGCTCTGATACCAAATGCGACGGCCCGCCCTGCACCAGCCTGCATTTCCTCCGAAGGTGCGCTGTACACATGCTCGACTAGCACGGAACGGTCGCTAAAGAAAGGAAAGAAGAGAATGAACTAACAAGGAACCTGTAGAATGTCTCACAGCGCATGGAACAAAATATAATAATAACATAATCTTGACATAAAACAGGCGAGACAGTGCATAAGCTGAAAACTAAACCAACATAGCAGCGGAAATCCAAATACAGCTTATTACAACTTCCCAAATTACTGTCTCTAAACAAAAGAAAGCTAAAGGAGAAGATGCACTACTAATACCCAAGCAGTGATCTTTAACAACACAGGGAGAGTATTATATGTATCATACGTGGAAGCCTCCTGCTCATCTCCGGATCAACTACCCGTGCATACCCAGCTAACCTGTCTCTAGTCTGCTCGTGAGAGCACCCAGAGTAATAAGAAGAGACATAAAACTCCGGGTCAGACAAAAGTCTGATATGAGCGATAAACATCTAAACGGAACAATAAGAGGTATACTAAACCATACCTGAACCTGGACCTGCAACCAAAGAGTTAACACTACATACCGTATAATACTCTAAGGTGCCACTGAACAAATGGTGTAAAGATAACGGGGTGGGGCTGTGCATGTCATAATGAGGGCAAACAAATCAACCATAACAACCATCCTCACATCTCTCACTCAGTGCGTAAAGGATACGATATCCACCACTGTCAATCACTAGACCCATCGAAGAAGTGACGGAGTTCGACTTGTACAACTACTGCTACTACCAAGCTTACCACATGGAGTCATGACTAAATCTTTACAAATGACCCCACTTCATTGGTCTATAGCTGTTTAGTCGTACCTAGGCCACTGTGGCCCTGAATCCGTTCACGTACTCCCTACACATAGTGATTCAAAGTTATAGACATCAACAACCCCTTAGCACACGTCCCGCAGCTAAGCCTAATCATGAAGCCCACTTATTGGTTCCCAACTGGATCCTAAGTCAAAGCTCCTCATTTGGACTTCCTTTGCATCTCAGGTTTTGGTCGAATTGGAGTTGGTCTTCAAAAGAGTCATCGCGTGATAGTAGAAACATTTGGTCATCCGGTTCGGTTCGGTGTATGGGGTCCTTCATGCCACATCGGTTTGGTTCGGGTGTCCTCATCGGTTCAGCTCGGTCCAATACTTCTAAGTATGCTCCTGGGTGCGGTTCGGTTAGGATGTTCCCCTTCTACCTCGGTTCGGTTCGGATGCCCTCTGCCTGGGTGCGGCTCGGTGGTTGCCTCCTGGATGTCCCGATCCGATCCGGTGCTTCGCTCTGATTCCAGCTCCAAGCTTGGTCCTCCGATCTGATCCCTACACTCTTACTTCCGATCCGATCCCTACGCCCTTGCTTCCGATCCGATCCGATCCCCTGCGCCCTTGCTTTCGATCTGATCCCCTGCCCAACTCCAATTCTAAGCAAGTGGCCTTCCTTCTCGCCAATTATCGTTTAGTGCGAGGTTCCGATCCGGTTTGGTTTCTCTGCCCAGTCCACCATCCGATCCGAGCCCCTTATCCCGATCCGATCCGAAACCCTGCACATTTTCCTGCAACTTTTCCAGTGGCTGTTTTACGCCATACGATGGCGTTTTCGACTAATCTAACTATTCTAAACAATCAAAAAACATACCATATAGTCATAGCAACATGTATAATCAACCACAAACACCAAAACAACCATCTTAAAATATAAAATGGATCAAACATACCCAAAATCTCATATTTTCCCTTAAGCATGTTTAGGCAAAACTAATGATATGATTAGCAAAACTTAATCAAATTAAACCAAATTTCTAACAGAGGTCTAAAACATCATTTAAGAATTTATAAATATTTTTCCAAAATTTAATCATGTCTAATTTCGTTAATCTTCACTAATTACCCTTAATCAACCGTAATTAGTGCAAAACTATGCAAATCACTCACCTTGGCCACAAATAAAATTTCCAGAACTGAAACCTCGCTGATTTGGGCGAATACTGATGTCTAACAGCAGCTCTAATACTGATTTGGTGCTATTTCTCCTTGATTTGATGTTGCTAAGCTTAATCCTTGATTAGAAAGTGATTTGGGGATGTTTCTAGATGTTGGCGGCCATTGTTAGGTGTAATGGCGCGTTTTGTTAGCTGTCGAATAATTAATTTATTTAATTATTTATATATAAATTTGGCGATATCGATAACTTAAAGTACAACGTTCGAACATATAATTATAATATAATTAAAATAGAGCTTGAAATAGCGCTGCAGTTCGCTATTTGGCGATTCGAACTTCAACTGAATGTACAGAGTTCATTTTAAGCCGGATTTCTGTGAAACAAGAAACGTGTGGAGCTAGTGAAGTATATATTTCTGATGGAAGAGAGAAATCAGGATTTCGTCGTGTAGATTTTGATTTGTGTCCAAATCAAATTTCAGAATAGTCGCTATAGAATCGGTTATCGACCGTAACAGTTTATTCGATATAACTAGAGATCGGGTTTGAATTTAGACAAGGTTCTTTTGGGAAATAGTGATACTGTAATTTTTAGAATTTAATTGTAATTTTTAATTAATTAAAAAGCAACTTTTTATTTGGAGTATTTTGCACCCTGAAATCAACATTTTGAAGTTTCAAAATAAGAGTTAATCTACCGATATTATTATATTTTTAGGATCGTAGCACGTTACTCATCTTAACGGTATTTTTATTTCTGTCTATGGTGGCTCGTAAAGCGACGAAATTGGGAAAATGGAGGCCATAGAACTTCGATGGGGAAAACAAAAAGGAAATATAATTCTGGGATCAAGGATAAAGCCACGTTTCATTTTCTTTTATCCGCAAGTTCTAGTGGCCTCGAAACAAAACTCGTGTTCCTCTCGGAACCCCAAACCGCAAAACAAAAGGGAGCTAAAAACCAAATAAAGTTCCAACACTTCGTTCGTTTGCAGTAACACAAAAATCAAGCCACCAGATATTCTTCCTCACATCAACATCGGCCACTTAAAAATCAATCTAAAATCGAACATCACGATTCAAAAATCCCACTGAATCTCTTGACGTTGGAGACATGCTCACAGATCTGGATCTCGAAATAAGTATCGCGACTTCAGGAGGACATGTGAGGGGAAGAATGGCCGACATCGTTCAGTGTTGAGAAGTGCGATATTGGGTGAAGGGGTTGCTGCGGATTTTGATGGAAACCACAGTAGATTATAATCAGTTTTGTTACTATTGAGGTGAGGATATTGTTTGATTGCTATGGCATGGTGATGGGCGTTCAACGCCACAGTAGGAGGTCTGCGATTTGAATTGGGGATTCTGGGGTAATATGAACGTGGCTAAAGTAGTGCGAGTGTTGTGGAGTTTGAAGCTATAAAATGGTACGGTGAAGTGATTAAGGGGGAAAATGGGTTTGAAAATCTCGGCTGTGTGATGGAACTCGTACAAAGCTGGAGCGGTCTTGCTAGAGGGAGAAGGATTAACGTAAAGGAGTAAAATTAGGGATGAGGTGATTATAATTTGATTTATTTATTAATAATGGTAATTTGGGGTTGTTGGAGGAAGTGGATACCGAAATGATGTGTGAAATTGTTTCGATGTATAGGAGAAGATGTGGTTCACTGTGTAGTTAGTCCAAGGAGAAGAAAATGTTACGGGGTGTTCATTTCCGCGTTCAAGAAAATACTGGGAGCACATTATTTTGTTTCATCAAGAAGGAGCTAAAGTATTTTGCATGGATGATGAACAGGAGCTGCTCACGTCCGGTATGTTTGAAGAAGTAGGCAGGGACGGGTTGGTTTAGTTTGTGGGCCGGAACGAAGTGGTAAGGCCCGGTAATTTATTTAAACAACATTTAAGTTTAAAGTTAAATAAAATAACGTATGAACTTGTTAATTTAATAACTTTCACATACGTTATTCAAACCCAGCGAAACAAGATCCGTCGGGATCGTATGGACGAGGGCTACACTGGAACGGACTGGGAATGAATTCAAGCTCGTTACAATTTATAGAGAAATAAATTGTCCGTCTGAATCAAGCGATGGTTATCGTTATTAACAATGATCGTCCAATGTGAGTAAAACTCACCAACTCTGAATAGTTCTATTTTTACAGTGTATTCTTAGGACTGTTAATTATTGTCTGTTTGACTGTGTATTGATTGGTTGATTGAACTGCTAGTCAGTTAGTTAAATTTCTATATTGATTCTGTTTAACAGAATATATCATATGGAACTGAAAGTGATGTTATCTATATTGTCTAACATCTGTGATGCAGGGAGACAGGTTGGAGGAATCCGACAGGATTCCTCAACAGTTATTTTACTGTGATTTTTATATTGTGATATATAATGTGATGTATATAATCTGTGTGATTTTGTGTGGTGGGACGATATTTATCGTTGTTATATGGCATGTTAAATACCATGAGAAATACCAGAATGTAGTAGAGGGGTTTTCAAAGTATATTTTGAAAATATTTTATTTATATAAAATCAAGGGATTATATATATATATATATATATATAAGAAAAAGGATTCTGAATATAAAGGGGTATAGTTGGTAAAAACAAATATAAAAGAATTATATTTGTAAACCAAATACAAGGGAATATATAAGTTAATCGAATATAAGGGGATATATTTGTTAATCAAAATATAAAGGAATTATATTCGTTAAAAAGAAATATAAAGTATATTTATTTAGAGATTAAATAAATAGAATTTAACTAAAGGAGATATTTATTTGTTAAATAAATAGGAGTTAACCAAGTGAATTGGTCGAGTTAACCAAGTGAATTGGTCGAGTTAATCGAAGTGAATTTGTTAAGTTAAACTAAGTGGTTAATCGATGTGAATTAGTTAAGTTAAACTAAGTGGTTAATCGATGTGAATTAGTTAAGTTAAACTAATTGGTAAATCAAAGTGGATTAGTTGCGTCAAACTAAGTGGATTAACTAAGTTAAACTAAGTGGATTAGTTCAGTTAATCAAGACAAGTAAATCAAGTTAGGTTAAACCATTTGAGTTAACCAGTTAAAGTTTACCAGTTAAAGATAAACAGTTAGAGTTGACTAGTTAAAGTTGACCAGTTAGAGTTGACCAGTTAGAGTTGACCAGTTAGAGTTATCCAAGTGGAGTTAATCGAGTAGAGTTGCCGAATATCACTTATTCGAAGTAGAGTTATCGAATATAGTATATTCGAGGGAAGAGTAATCGAATATAGTTTATTCGAGTGGAGAAATCAAATGTTATTCATTTGAGAAGAGTTACCGAATACTATTTATTCGAAGAGTAGTTATCGAATATTGGTTATTCGAAGTTAGTTAATCCAAAGCAGTTATTCGAGGTTAGTTAATCCAAAGGAGTTAGTCGAAGAGTTAATCGAATATAGTTATTCGAAAGAAGGTGTTAATCGAATATAGTTATTCGAGTAAAGTTAAAAGAGTTAATCGAATTTAGTTATTCGAAATGAGTTATTCGAATTAGATATTTGAATAGAGTTAAACACATTAGAGTTATTCGAATTAGTTATTCGAATAGAGTTAAACACGTAAGAGTTAATTGAATATTAGTTATTCAATTTGAGTTAATCGAATGTAGTTATTCGAGAAGAGTTAAATCGAATTTAGTTATTCGAAAAGAGTTAATCAATTTGAGTTAAGTTAATCGATTTGAATTAAGTTGAATCGAAATGGAGTAAATCGATTAGAATTAAGTTAATCGAGTTAGAGTAAATCGAATATTGGTTATTCGAAGGTAAGTTATTCGAATTTGTTATCCGAAGGAGTTAATCAAATGAGTTGATCCAAAGGAGTTAGTCGAATATTAGTTATTCGAATAGAGTTAAAGGAGTTATCGTTTTTGTTTGATCGAAAGGAGTATCGATTAGTAAATCGAAAGGAGATTTTCGAATATGGCATATTCGAAAGAAAGAGATCGAATATTGTTTATTCGAAAGAGAGAGATTTCGAATATGAGTTATTCGAAGAGAGATAATCGAATATAGGTTATTCGAAGAAGAGTTAATCAAATAGAGATTACTCAAAAGAGAGTTATACGTCGAATTCGATTATAGCGAATTCGGAAAAGTACTATTTACTTTCCAGGGTTTAAATCAAGATTTAGTTATTGATTTAGAAATTAGGTGTCTGTTAAATTATTCGAGTTAGGAGGTAAAGTTATGATTTAGGTTAGATATTGCAGAAGTAGGAATTATAACGTTATAGTTATAATCAAACGTTTTCATATAGGAAGTGGATTCGTAACCTGAATCCGAGAGTTTGCATAAACAGATGATTGTAAAAAGTGAGTGATGAGCTTCATCTATTTCACAGTAAAGGACGTTGTTCAATTAAGGTCTGAGAGGTAATTATACCCCAACTTGATTGACTTCAGAATTGACAAAGGAATAGTTGTGGGTCGATAGAAAAGGTTGATTTAAAATATAGTTAAGTAATAAGCGATAAATGGATTAAGCGAAACGATGTTTTATACAACGTTCATTTGAAATCCGTAAATGAGTTTTGGAAACGTTTTCCAAATATAGTCAGATATGTTTTCTAAACATAGAAAATGAAATGTTTTCTTGATAAGAATTTAAGAAATAGAGTTAAGCAAATTCAGAAACTGACTGGAGAGGGTAAGTTGAACGGTATTCTAAGTGACGATCTGATGTTGGTTTCGACCTTCCGTATTGATACTTAATAATTGTTCTCATACTAGTTACAGTTAGGGACTGATAGTTGCGAAATAATAGTGATGTGAAAATAAGCTATGGAAATGTTTTCCAATGATTAATAACATATATTTTCTAAATATATGAAAAAGGGAAATATGAACATGTGATGATTGATCGATCGAATTTCCATTTGGAAATAAGATCGTTGTTTGTACACCGACATGTTTTCATTTGATAGTTGAATCACAGACTATCAAAGTTTTTACCATTTTAACGTTGTTATTATGGAGAGACCGGTTGGATTATTATCCAAAGAACCACTCTGTATTGGCATAAGCGTTGCGAGCAATATCTGCCAAAGATAAATTGAAGACGGAGTAAAGTGCAAGGGCTGTTGTATAAGTCTTAGATAACAGTGACTAAGATGGATATACTGAATAGTGCCTTCGGTTTGTCCAGTCCCAGGACAACGTATATGGAAGAAGGTCTGACAGAGTATATCCAATAGATCGCGTAAGTTGATCTGTTCAAACGTATTCACGTTTGGTGGCGGAGGAATTCATTTCTCTTAGCTGTATACCCGTGTCATTTTTGAATAAGTCAATTTGTGATTTGGCGGGTATGACGATGTGGCATTCAAAGTGAATGGTGATCAGATGTTCTGAAGATAGACGTAGCTTCTAGACTCACACCAGGAAGTAACAAAAGTTTGGCTAGGCAGCATGGCTAGTTGGGTCATTCCCAAGCAGGGTGTATTGTCACCGATCTAGAGAATATTCATATTTATACTTCTTTTTGATTCTGTATCTTCGGATGACGGTTTGATGGCCTATAACCGTGGTGGCAATATATTCGCGACACTCAAGCTAAATGAGTGAGCGGTCATGTGTGGCCGGGTTGCAAGATGTTCTTGTTGAACCCTGAGTGTATCACCTCTAGAGTACACTATTCAGAAGGTGCTCCCATACCTTGTCTGTTGGAATCCATTTTCCGATAAGCGCCCTGCGGTTTATGATTTTATACTATGTATGTAGAACGTGAGATGCAAGCGTTTCTGCTAGATTGATACCTATTTGTACTTAGACATTATTATAATATCACAATGATATTGCTTGTCAAAGTTGTTCAGATACTCATAAGGGAAAAACCCGTTCCGTATTCACGGCGTGGTCTTATGAGATATCCTATACCTGTTTTAAACTATTTTACTCATACCAGTCCCATGACTGACCCGGAGTTTACTTTGTTGTTTTCCCTAAACTCTTGGGTGCCTAAATTTGTACGGGCAGTCAAGTAGTCGGGATTTACAGATATACTTGGAGAGCTTGGAGCAGGAGGCTGCAAGATTCTATAGCTATAGTTATTTCCGCTGTGTTGTAAGTGTTGTACTCTGATAAGTGCTATTGTATATATATAACTGTTTACTTCAAAGTTATATTATATATTATATGTTATTCGTTCCGCTGTGAGATTCGTGTTACTCTGATGATTCTGATGTTCTTCTTCTTCTTCTATTCTATTAGTTCTATCTTTTCTTTCTCACCTTCTAAATTCTTTCACTAACGTCTCGGAATTTCCGACTCTCGAGGAGTCGGAAATTTCCAGCCGTTACATTAGGGTTCAAGAATGAAAGTGGCGGCTGAAAAATCAAAATAAGATCGTTCTCTAACTGATTTCAGCCTCCTCATAACCCTAATCCCGAAATGGGTTATGGGCCCTCTTGCAAATCACCATAATAAGGCACGATTAAGCTATTTTTCACCTTCTAAACCTTATTTCAGCCATATCTCCCAAACGGTGAGTCCGTTTGGCTATTATGACCACTCTACGGAAAGGTAAACCATCAAAAGAATCTAATGGAAGTGGTTTCAGGTCAAAATTCCTTTCTAGTCAAAAGTTATGGTCAAAGTAAGATCAATTAGGGAAAAAACGGTCATTTAAAAATCAGCAATAATCATGAACATGGGAAATGACCCCATTAGTCGTCTCCCAAAGTTACATGACCGTACGACTTCGTATATGAAAGAGATAAATATTCTATGATCTTTCGATGCGTAGAATGCGGGTCGTTACAATATATTTGTTCTTATGTCGAACTTGTAAGCCCAACATGGAAATAGTGTCGGATTTTGGGAAATGAATATTATAAGTGATTAAATATTACAAAAAGTTAAGCAAGTTAATTATGAATATAAGTTAAGTTTATTACAAGAGTTTAAATGAATTATTATAAGAAATATTGTTTTGGTTAACAAATCCCAGATACACTTTGTTATACAAACTAAGTCTTTATAAATAAGTGTTGGAACTGATCCCAACCTTTGGAACAAGTTTATAAATTGGGTTATAAAATATAACAAATGGTTTAAATGGAGTTAAAGTTAGAATGCGAAAAGATAGGAAGTTTAAGTATAAACGTGAGCATAAAGATGATCTAATTTGGTTATGCAAGTCAAGACCTAATGATTCGATTTAAAGTCGAATAATTTAAGTGAGAAAGGAAGTGTTATTGAAGATCAAACTAAGGTAAGTTTGTAATAAAACTTATAGGGATTTTATAAAAGGATTCTAGTTACAATGGAAAAAGGCTTCATATATAACGTTTATGTTATATAACATTTTTGTTAGTTACTCCACCTTTAGTGAATAGTTTACTTAAAATTAAGTTAAGTAAATATGTTTGTAATTAAAATGAGACTTTCAAAAGATGAAGAATATATAGTTTAAAAACCATGTTTAAATCGAATACTAAATGGAATTTTTCTGACAATATTGGAATGGGGGTTTCGTTAATAAACTTCTATCTATTCTGAAGATAAGAATGCTTTCGACTCAAGGTCTGAGTGGTAAATAAAATACTCCAACTTGAATGACTTCATGATTATCTAAGGACAATATTAGTTTAGAAACGAGATTAGTTGAAGGAAATAAAATTAGTATTTCCATGAATGATATTATAAACTGTAATTCGAAAAGTTTATAAGTTGAATATAATGGTTTTGAGTATACTCTTATTTTGAAATAAGAAGTAAGAAGCTGTATTCCAAATATTCGAAGATTTAGAAGACTGAATTAACAGATGATTATTTAAAGAGGTAAAATGATGCTAGCTATTGAATCAGTGAATTCATTTTCTTTTTATGATGAATGATTTTTTATTTGATAGTTAAATAACCGTTTATCAAATCTATCTTAATCGATTGTTGATACGGAAAGACCGAGATCGAATTTATATTGAAAACCATTCCGACCATGAATATGTAAACACGGAAGATGTCAGATGTTGATCGAGATGGAGAAACTAAAGAACGTAGATCTTCATAAAATGGAAGAACCGCTTATAATATCTGGTTAGCTCCCAGAGAGAAACTGTGGTTCTGTCGTGGTTGGAATCAACTGATTGCAAGGACTACTCAATAATGATCCATAGGGTGATTCCTAGTATGTGGTTGGAGAGTGCCTTCGGTTCATCCTGTTCCTAGATGACTTGTATGACAGAGTGTTCCTAAAGACGTCACGTATGTTGATTTCTTCAAATGTACTAAGTTTGGTGGCGAAGAAGTCAACTTCTTTAGCTTAACACCTAGAGTATTTTTATGGAAATCAATTAGTGATTTCTGGCGGATCTGACGATATGGCATTCAAAGCTTGATATGCTATCTTAAAAAGGTAATAGTAACCTCAAGCCTTGTCAATCGAGAAATGGCAGAAATCGGGTTGGTTGCATGGCTATGTGGGTCACTCCTATTAGGGTATATCGTTACCTAATCTATAGAAATCAAATGCCTTCGGTTTTCTGTTTTTATGCTTTTGGTGCGGTTGGCTAGCCCCTAACCATAGTAATGATATATTTGGTACACTCAAGCAGAATGAGTAGCCGATCATGTTTAGCCCGGTTGCAAGATATTCTTGTTGAACCCTATTGTATTCATCTCCGGAGGTTCACTGTTTGAAAGGTAGTCCCATACCTTTCCATAGTTGGAATCCATTCTCTAATAAGAGCCCTGCGGTATTTTATTACGTACTAAGTATGTGGAGCGTGAGATGCAAGCGTTCCGCTAGATGGTTATTTGTTTGATATAAACACTATTTTAGTATCAAAATAATTTTGATACAAAGAATGTTTTGGGTTATCGTAAGGTAAAAACCATCCGTGTTTATGTGTGGACTGCTTTTACGATTATCCTTTTCTTTAGAAAGAAGTTTTATAAAAGTAAAATCAGTTGGATGATACCTATAAACTTAGTGAATTTTCTCATGCTGGTTCACCAGACTGATCCGTGGCGTTAGCAATTCTCAGCTCAGACCGAGGTTTACGGGTTAAGATAGGATGATACAGACTTCAGAAGACATGCTAGAGGAGTTCATATATATGAAACATAATTAGTATTTATTCCGCTGTATGTTGTAAATGAGGACAAGTTGTTATAATTGTCTAGATGTATTCATTATCTGTTGTACTATGATGATTGTAAGTATTATTTTAAGCTTTCAATAAAATTTATTTCTATATTATATTTTATTTCGCTGCGATGTGGGAGACTGTGTTGTGTTGGTTAGTTTGATCCTTTTTCGTTTTCTTGTATTCTAATATTTCTTTCTTTCTATTCTCACCTTCTAATTTCTTTATATTAAAGATTCATATTTCCATTCAATTTGTGTTGGACATGTATGGTATTAGTCGACTCAAAGGGTACGTATTTGCGAGCCTTTATAGATTACATGTAAGTCCTCGATTCAGGTGGTACATCATGGATGTTTGAGCATTGGAGCGAGTTAATGCAGACGCGATTTCATGATTTCTTATCAAATGATGGAACACTTGTATCGTAGGCCTTACTCTTCTGTAGCGTGATGATGGAGACCTGTTTAGGAGGGTACTACAAGTAGTACCTACATATATTTGGCATATAGTTTGGTGCGCTGGGGAGTAGAAGGGTACTACTTACGCATAAAGGCAAGAGTATTACAAACCTTAATAACCTAATAAAAATTAAAACAAGGTTTGAGCTGTATATGTAGTATTATTTTTTCAAATGTGTAATTTTCCTATTTGCTGAAATTTTAATTATGATCCCCTCCTCATAATAAACCTGCAGGTTTGAAAGATGCCACATACTTTTCCGCTTAGAGACACATAATCAGTGTCATTATTGTGGTAAGTATTTCCTTATTATTTTATTTTATTCAGTTCTGCTGTGAGATTTTTATTTGAGCTATGATATATTTGTCTTTTCCTTTCAGAAGTATACTGGATAACCAACTCGGGTTTTAGTGGATTTAGCTTTTAGCGTTTTACGAACAATTTGAGCCTGTTAAAACTTTGGTTGTTACATTTTATATCAAAGCAAAGGCTTAAGATTCCTATGTAGGTAGCGAGTGAACATATCCATATTTTTATAATATAAATATAGTATATTATATATACCAAGATTCATAGAGAAACCCACTTGTAAAGAGAAATGACATATGGAAAAGTTGGAATATCAGTTTTGTACACTAAGAAAATGGTTATGGAAATTTAAGAACCGCAGGCCCAAGAGTGGCTAGAGCATAAAGCGTATAATTAGTTTTAAAATAAAACGTAGAATTTCATGTGTTAATATCTGAAAATTTTGGCATTTTAGATTAGTGGGTTGGACAGTAGAGCCTTACGATGTAAGAAAGATAAAGAGGGAAAGTGGATTAGGATTATATAAATATTTGGCATAAGAATTGCGCTAGGCTCAGATTTCAGTTCATATATAACTATGGAGAGATCATGTAAAAGAGAATCAGGATGAAGGAATATAATTTCGCATAAAGCATTTGGAATGAAAATTAAGAAACCACTTTGTACTTATCCCCACAATTAAACTTTTAAAAGAACTTTGAAAAATAGATATTAAGAAAAAGTTTGTCAGAAGAATTTTCAAGATTAAAAAATTCAAGAGTTTATAGTTTTCAAAAAATTACTAACTCGAAATACTAAGTTTAGCACTTAAATAATTTTTAAGAATAAGTGTACATATTTGTTTTCAAATAAAAAGCATAAGACAGTTATTGAGTTAAGCAGCATAAGTAGTTAAAGGAAAAGCGTGAATATAAAGAATGGAGACATGAATTTGATTATTAAATATGGAATTTAATTAAAGCATGGAAGTTATCAGACCCTAGTTGGAGAGTAGAGAAAATTTTGGGAATTTTTATTTGTGCTCATAACAGCGACTTATCCAAACCGAAATTGTCGAAACTCAGATAGAAATAAGATACGCTCGGAAGAAGGGGGAAAGAGGCTCGTAAGAACACACACACACACACCCCCCCATATATATATATGTATATATGGGTCTGGTCGACCCGAGCCAAATGAGGGTTGGCCTATGTGCACAGAAACGCATAAATAAAAGCAACGAAGCCAAGAAGCTTCATCACTTTTATTTCCTCCTTCTTCTCCAAGCTAAAACCAAGAACCCGTCATTTTTTCCACTTCCAACCACCACTATGCCCTCAAAACTCATTCAACCCCTCCAAATTAGTTCCAAATCAAAGCGTGTTGAGAGAAATTCCATATCCGTAGTCTATATCTATAAATTTTAAAGTTTACCACCATGTCTCCAAGGCAATCCATAGCTAATTGCTACCCTCGATTAACACCATAAGAGATTGCGTTATAATGACTCGCATTTTACGCATCAGAGGATCATAAAATATTTTTATTTAATTCCCTAAGGGTCGGACCATTCTCATGTTTTGGTATATTGTTCATGGGGGGTGTGTGACATATCCATGATTTTTACTAATTTTGTTTTGACCATTTAGCCCCTATTGTTTTGTTTAGGGTATAAGTTTTGAATGGGATCGAATCGGGTGATGGAATTGGTTTCATTGGATTGGAAATGGTGTTGCCAATTCCGTAGAGTGGTCACATTCAGCGGTTTGGGAGGAATCACTGTTTTAGTGCTACACATTTTCTGGACAGGTTAACTAGTCATTAGTGGGCTGATTTGGTGTGGCCCATTAGTGGCTGGTTAGATGTCTATAAATGGGGGGGGGGGTAGAGGCAAGGAGAATTGTTTGGTTTCTTCATTTCTCTATTTGGTTGGGGTTTTAGATTCTCCCTACTCCAACCAAATACCTTTCCACTCCATTATTTCATAGATCTGGATTAGAAGATCAACATCGAAGGAAGGTAGATCGCATCAAAGTGATTGATTCAGAGGTCGTTCTTCGCTGTCCGAATTGTAGATCATCGTTTTAAAGCTATTTCTTGGATTTGGCGAGTGATAAAAATCTCTCTCACAGATTCAATCGGGTGTATGAGTTGTTTGATCTTATTTTCATCATTTAAAGTTGATTTCACCTATATCTAACCAATGTAAGTACATTTTCAATTCGGATCACCATAGGATCTAATCTAGCAACTTAAAACGATAAGTTCATATGTTAATTCTATGTTTAGATCCATTTATTGATTTGATTATTGTTTTATCATAATTTGGTGAAATTTATATGATTTTTTAATGTGTTAATGTTTGATTATTGTTGGTTGAATCGATTATTGATTGGTTGATCGAAATTTGTTGATAGATCGGCCATGAGTTTTGGTTGATCGGTTGCTTGCGAGGATCGTGACTTGGGAAGCACGAAATGGTGATGGATCGGGTGAGATTTGGCTCGAGTTTAGTGATGGATCGGCAAAGAAAATCGATGGATCGAACGTGCCAAAAATCGGTAGATCGAACATGCTTATTTTGATGGATCGGTACCATATTTTTATGGATCAGAAGGTTTTTGGACATGGATCGGATCATGTGTAAATTAGCGGATCGACAGAGTTTTTCTGAAACGTTGTGTTGGATGGATCGGGCTCAATTTTGGATCGATCAGATTTGTGTGGATCAGTCACGCAAATTCTGATGGATCGGGCGTGCGCAACTTAGTGGATCAGATGGATCAGCAAGGCTCTGGCATGGACCGGGCAAGGCGCTGGCATGGATCGGGCGTGGGTATACGTGATGGATCGACAACGTTTTATGAAACGCTGTACAAGATGGATCAGAAGGGTATGGATCAACTAAGAGAATTCTGGTGTAGCGCATGGAGAATACGATGGATTGGTCAGTTGCAAATTTGATGGATAGAAAACTAATCCATGACGTATCGGTGACAGGGAAACTATAGTGTTTCAGAAACATTGTGGAATGAAAAATGAAATGTTGTATATTAAGATTCATAGCAAAGGGTGAAACACAGTAAATCGAATATTGGCCAAACGAAGTACATTTTTGGCTCGACGTTGGACGTGGCTTTGAAGTAAATTCAAGGCGGGGTATTTGAAAAGTTGAGAAGTATTCGTTGATCGTCGTAATGCAATGAATGTGGAGACTACTCAAAGTTGCGAGTTCATGGATAATGGTTGCTAAGAAGCCGCTTGAGCTTATGAATAATCATCAAGGCAGGATGACTAGAGATATTGAAGGCTGAGAGATTATCATTGTCGTATGTTCTAGCGGATACAAAGCAGGGGTATAAGGGGGATGCCCAAAAGACTTGAGGGGATCTGGTCGAGTGCCCTAGGTATCGTTGAAAGCCTTAGATACGTATCGTGGAAAGGCATATGGAGTTTTGCTAGAACTGGGGTTACCATTAGCCCTTGACGAACGAAAAGTTAGGCCCGTCATACGATTAAGGATGGTTTCAAAGTAGGATAGGCGGTTATAGCCAGAGTCATGGATGATGATTCATTTTCTTGTATCGTCTTACGTAGATTGTTCGATGTCGAAGGAGACATCTCTTGGGTGTTTGTATGATGTTGGTTTAGGCTTTCAGGGCTTGTTCTTGAGGGATACTGATCTCGATTAGGATGGTCCACGCTGGAAAACTGCTTGATATTCTGCTATGTTTTCTATTCCGGTTAGTAAAGGCTATCATAGTCATATGTGGGAAGACGGGTTTAAGTTTCTTCTCTGTACATTAGTGGAAATCACTTTTCTATCCTGCTCGATAAAATATCTGCAAAACCATAACTACTAGCATCCTATGTGGAAAATATAGGCACTCAAAGTTTAGGTGGGAAACAATAAACTCTGAGCCAGTCATGGGATTGGTGTGAGAACCAAAAACAGTTATTATACTTTATTTTAAAAATTGATAAATCATGGGACCACAACATATATAACACGGAATGGGTTTCCTCCACATGAATACCAACCATAAACCAATCGCAAGGCTTTTACAAAAATGAAGCTATTATAAGACTCAATCTTATCGCACGATGCAATGCAAACAAGAGGGACAATGTTTTACCTTATTATAGCCCAAAATGCTTGATACGCAAAATTCTCTTTTATTATCACTAGTGCATAGTATGAAAATCATTTTCACAAATAAATATATCAGTCTTAGCAAACGTAGGTACTACATCAACAAACATAGATTACAACTAAAATCGTGAAGGTTCGTATTGGAAGTTGGGTTCCATCAATGACCAAAGCAAGGATTTTGCTTTCATAACACCACTAGCGGGGTGTCCTAGGACTCAACACATAGTCCTAAATACTTCGGATCACCTTTATCGGGGTGTCTAGGATCAAGAACATATGACCCTTCAGTAACACTTTCTTACTTCTCTTTCTGCAGATCACAGATACACAATGGTTATGCCTGGTTCGCCCAGGGAAACGCCCGTACCTTTAAGCCTTCCTCAGCTTTGCACATTTCGCCCTCGACCTAGCTCAAAACAACACAATGGTTACGCCTGGTTCCCCTAGGAAACATCCATTGCCGTAGGCTTTCACAGCCCTGCGAATTACGCTAGCAGTCGAGTTCAACCAGTTCTATCATGTTGTTTATTATCCAACTTCGACCATTTACGGGTTGTGAGGCTTATCGAAGTCATGTATCAACACAAAGCTATGCTATATTAGCCATGCTTTGGTCATCATCCATAAAGCTCTACTTTTGAACAAGAAGCTTTGATCTATCTGCCTGCAGCACTCAGCATGCCACATTGTTAATTCACACATATGATCATTTTCTATTAATAATATAAACTTTGAGCTCATACTTCTCAAACAAGGATGTTAAGCTAAGAGAATAAATTCTTCGCCACCACAGATATATCATCAATAACAGATAATCGGTTATGTTACGAAAGATTAAGCAACCGAAAAAGTGAAATGCTCGTACACAAGCCAAGGGATGAACTTCATTCTGGTGTCATAGAATAAGGGAGTTATGTTTCGAACCCTTGCCTTATTCGTTTATCTATTATCGGCGAAAACCAAAGATGGAGACCGCAGTGAGCTTTGGTGATGTTAGAATTTTCACATATTTTGATCTATTTAGTGATGAGTCCGCTTGTTTCTTTGAACCCACTTGGTCTTTCTTTTCCATTTGCTTCCAATAGTTCGACCTATCCAGAAAAATTGTCTGCCCACGAGTGTGGTTCCGATCCCTTCGGTGATGCTAGGAGTCGTTTCGATATACGATTTTATCTGGTTCCTATTTTATTTATCCCTGATCCGGGAGTCACCTTTTCTTCTCCGATAATTGCATGCCATGACGTTGTTAGGATTTCATAGAGGCCTTTATGAACCTGGCCTATAAATGGACCGAGCCTCTAATCGACTATGACTAATACCCCAGTCCTATACATATGCCCTGCGATCAAGAAAAGAAACAACGTCAGACAAACATCCATTTACAAGTTCGTTCTGGGTTTGAACGAAACTGAAATCACCTTATTCCTCATCTAATAAAGGAGAGAAGCCTTTGCATATCCGATTAGTATCCAACTACGTCTAGACGACCGCCACTTATAACCTTGTCTTGGGTTGTACACCCTAATCGAGACATCAACAATTATCCAAACGATGTGAAGATCTTCAGTCTTCAACCACCGTCTTCAAGTATCTTCAATACTCGTCGTATAGTTATTCAGAATGGGTCGAAACTTGGTCTTTCTGAAATAACTATCGCATTTTACAAACTATTATTAAAATACAAGGATATCATGAGTCTCATTCCACTTTGGAATATTCTTTTATCACATCATTCTTTACGTTGGAAATTACTCCCTTAAATATTATCCAGGATTTACATCTTTAAACTTCTTGTTTAAAACTTTCCTCGGAAATCATTTCAAAAGATTATATAATCTTATTTCACAAACTTATCTCAAATCAAGATTTATAAGCCTTAACGGGATTATCAAACCTTAAAAAAAAGGTAATTTTTCATTTCGTTATCCCATTCCCATCCAATTCATCTGATGGAGCAAAACTGGTGGTACTCCATATCTAACACCCTCGTGTTTCAGTAAGTTTAGTTACCTTCTATCATTTTAAATCTTATTAAAGATTCATTAAAACTCTAGCTTAGTTTTAATCTGCATTTCATTCGTTCAAATCTTTACTGAAAGATTTATTATAACTCTAACATATTTTTAATCTCTAGGTCATCCAATCAAATCTTTGTTAAAAGATTTATTACAACTCAAATTTGAGAAATCATCTTTCCTTTAACTGGGTTAAAGAACAAATGTTGTTTAAAACATCGTTCATAATAAACCCAGAATCATACTTCCATTAGAAATGGAATTTTCACAAAAATCATACAGTTCACAATCAATATGAATTTCCGTACCAGACTAATACTATAAGCAGAATAATGGAAAAGCCTTTTAAATTCCTTAAATAGTAAAGGTCTTCCTTCATGGAGGTCCATCTCAATTATCACTAAATCGATTTCCATTTTATTCCAATTTAATATATTAATTGGAAACATAACTATGGAAAATTCCGTTAAATCTTAATTAAAAGATTTATAAATTCCAAATCATGTCTTCACCTTTAACTGGGCTAAAGAATAGGTGTTATTCAAGGCATCATTCACAACAAAACCCAAAATCCAATTTCATATCAAATATAAGGCTTTCAATAGAATTCATATCGACTTATATTCAACATCAAATTCTGAAGCCAACAGATACCTTATAGCGAATAACGATATCTCTATCTTCCAAATTCCTCAAACAGTATCCGTATAATTACGGAATCCAATATCGAAATATTTGAATATTATTTCTATTCAAATCTAATTAGATTCATATATTGCAGAAACTTAACATGGTTAAGTACTTATTGAATTCAAACCGTTTTAATCACTTTTGTCATAATAGCTAATTTTCACAAAATAGTTTTATATTATTCAAAATTGAATATATTTAGTCCGAACAACTTTTAAACATTTATTATGATTTATCATATTTTTCCTATTTTTAATAATTTAAAAATAGCTCAATTCATTAAAATCCAATTTTAGGTCATTAACGACAATAATGCTGTTTATTTTGGGAAAATCTGACAGTCGGATCTCTAGGTATGTCAATTTGAAGTTAATGGTTGAAACTTGCGAAAGATCACTATGCGACACGTCCTATTCAAACCTACTATCATTTAGAATAATATTCGTCAATTCATTTTCAATAAAATTTATAAATTGTTTATAAACTCATTGAAAAACGATTTAAGCTTCAAAGTCAACTTTAAATCAAAATTGAAAATAATAATATTTTTCAAAATATCATATTTTGAAATTCAAATTCTCTTGACATCCATTATAAAAATAAATAAGATCAATAGAAAAATATATTCAAGGTAAAAACGTCATATATATACCTAACTTGAATTCACTTTTGAATTTATAATTCAAAATCTGATTTGAATTAAAATAAGTCATTTTTAATTCAAATCTCTTTCAAATCTATTTCAAACTTTTCAATAGTTGTTTGAAACAATATCAACTTCATTTTCAAATTGTTTTGGATTTAAAAATCCAATTTTCATTTTCTTGTCAAATTTCATTTAAATGAATATAAATTCGTTTAAAATTCCAATGGAATGAAACTCAATCAATTCCCAAATTATTTTATATTCATGGTGTAAATGTTTGTGTCAACAATATAAACACATCCATATCAACTACCAACCATCAACCAGTAGTTATAATATAAGCATTTCCATCATCAATGCTTATATTCACAGTTTAATAATATTAACTGTAAATACCATCCATCAACGAAGAAGCAACCATTGCAATCACAGGTAATCATATATAATCAAACAAGATTATAAAACTTATAAAATCAGTTGAGGGAGTTCTCACTTTTAGTTTTAATCGTTGCAACAATGATTAGTTTCGTTTAAATCAAACAAATGTTTAATTCTATGAAATATTCCAACTACTTCCGAATCTATCCAGATTTGTTCCATGGCGTAGATCTTGCCAAGATGATTCCAACGCATCTTGAATCGTTTGATTCTGACCAAATTAGCACAGGTTATTAGCATTTATAGTTATACGATTTAAATTAGATTAATTAATTTCTAAACAATGTTTATATTACCCTAATTAAAATGTTATTAAAAAATAACGACCAAAGACCTTTTCTTCCTTCCCTCATGTTCACGCATGCATCAGAACCCATCATATGCATGAGTTCGCCACCACCGTGCCCTACTCCGATGATCGGAGTGCCATCCATCGTCGCCAGAAGAAGCGCCCTAGTCCCATCTGCCTGCGCCTCCAGTCACAACTCCCCTAGGTTCGCCAAATGCCGCTTGCATGCCTCCAAACGTCGCGGCTTTCGAGCCTAACTCTGGGCATCTCACGATGAGTTTTCCGATCACCATCTTTCGTTTTAGAGATCTTGAGAAGTTGAACATTTTTGCAATAGGAAATTTATGGTATTGATGCGTGGATTAGAAGGTAGATGGGGAAGAAGTATCAAACGATACTGGTCGTTCGTTCCATTAGAGGAGGCTGTTAAAGGAAGTTGACCAAGGGCTAGGGTTTTTGACCATGTTTCTAAAGCTTAAGGGGAATACATAGCTAACAACTATTATTATTTATTTATTAATGATAATTGGTCATGAAGTTCACTATCTAGAACCCCAAATGAGCTTCAATGATCAACGTACCCAACCAAATACACCTATTCCGAACACAATGGAAAAGGTTTCGAGTGATAATTCAAATGTCTATATTTTCTATTTTCAAAAGAAAATTCTAAACTAGTGTAAAAACCTATTTTCAACTCGTGTTTTAATTTACCGCGACCACATACTAACTCAAAAAATTATGAAATTTTAAATCTAGCAATAATTTATTATTCCATATCCAATAAAATTAGTTTCATAAAAAACGGAGGTTGTTTGCAAAAAGGCTATTTTTAAGGCTTAAATAAAACCTATAAAATATTATAAATTCAAAAACAGTTCAATTTAATAATAAAAAAATTAATATTATCGTATATATATATCCAAATAGAGTATCATATTATTCCAAATAAGTATACTTGGGCTTATAATTCGATGTTTTCAAAAACCAAGTTAAATCAATACTTAATTTTATAATAAATCCTTTTATTTTATTCAATAAATCGTTTTAATTTATAAACGATTCCACAGCAACTTTCTAAAAATTTGATTTGGACATAAATCTCAATTTATAACATGAAATCTTGATTTTAAACTTTTGTTTAAAAACTAAAATTCAATTGATCTGAACGTTTCTTATTTCAACAAATTCTGACTTATATTGAATTCTGTATATCAAAATGAAATTGAAAACTAAATATTTTGAACTACCTCGATGTTACTTGTTCATTTAATAGAATATAAACTTATTCATTTGTACTTCGTTTTAAATAAATCCCAAGTCGTAAATCCTTAAAATAAATCATTTTAAATATTTAAAATCCATTAAATATTACTTAATAAATTTTGGGTCGTTACATTCTCTCCCACTTAAAAAGGATTCTGTCCTCGAAATCAAAGATGGAACCAAAGGTCGTTTACTTAACCAACTCATCCTTAATTCTAACTTACTCAAGTCCTTAATTTTTTTTGTTTTCTGAGAACTTCTCAAATTTTCAAAATTTGGCTTACGCCTTAAATTCTCAAAAAGTTTCTTCATAACCTCCTTTGTATGGGTTGATTGGTTACAACTACAACTTGCCTCTTAGGCCTCATCAATCAAAAAGAAAATCTAAATGCCAAGCGATTGCCAAGCGGCTTGCCAAGCAGCTCATAAAATCGTCAAACCCAAACACAGTTAAATATGTACCTTTTTGTCAAGCATACGATTTTATTCCTCTTCTAGGCTTCCAACTAATAAACTATCCAATTTAAATATGTCCAATTCCGACTAATTTCCAAATCAGTTCAACACTTACGTTAAATTTTGACTTAAACTCAATTCAATTTTTCATTGGTTTTTTTATTCCAATTTTATTTAATTTCACTTAAGTTAAATTTTAATTTGTTTGATTCACCTTTATCTTTTCAACTCATTTAACTTGAACCTGTTAAATTCTCAAACCATTTTCAAACACTTATTTAAATGTGTTTAAGCATATCTCTATATTTCTATTGGAATTATATAGTCATCCCACTTTCAAAACTCGAAAATAAGATCTGATGATGCTGCACCAATCACAAAATTATCTTCCATTGACTAGAATGTGATTCTATATCTATCCAGTATACTTGAGACTTCGTATATACGTCGACCAGGCGTATATATCAAAAATATTCTTATACTCGAAAGTCCAACCTATATGTCAAATAAAATACTCAAATTCTAGTTATAAGATATAATCTTTCATAATCAAATTCATTTTTATGAATACACAAATTTATTTTTTTCTATATATATAATACTCTTCAAACTCATTCTAGGGCATTAATAACCCCATCTCTAATGATTTACTCTTATATGATATTACTAATCCTATCTCTGATGAGTTCTTTTCTTCCATTCAAATGAGTCGTACCCCAAAGCTTGTATAAACCAAAGCTCTAATACCAAATGTGATGACCCGTTTTGCCGCCCAATTCAAATCGATCATTAAACTAACTTAAACCGATTAACATGACATATTGCTTGGGATTACGACTAATAAGAACTGAATAAAAACTAAATTTTCATTAACATCATATCAGTGTTACATAAGAGTACAAGATTATCAGAGTACATGAATTAAAAAAAATACATAGTGGAAATATAATTACATTCAGCGGAAGACTATCAAATGCTTTGGACAGAGATCTAGCTTCAATCCAAAATCCTACTTGATAAAATATCTACAAAACCATAACTACTAGCTGCTCGTGTGGAAAATATGGGCACCCGAAGTTTAGATGGGAAACAATAAACTCCGAGTCATTCATGGGACTGGTGTGAGAACCAAACATAGTTATTATACTTTATTTTAAAGTTTGGCAAATCACGGGACCACGCCGTATAACACGGAATGGGTTTCCTCCACATGAATACCAATCACAAACCAATTGCAATGCTTTTAAAAAATGAAGCTATTATAAGACTCAGTCCCATCAAACAATGCAACACAAGCAGAAGGATAGAGGTTTACCTTATAATAGCCGAAAATGCTTGATACGCAAAATTCCCTTTTATTATCACTAGTAGTGTGTAAATCATTTTCACAAATAAATATATCAATCTTAGCAAACGTAGGTACTATATCTACATACATAGATTACAACTAAAATCATAAAGGTTCATATTGGAAGTTGGGTTCCATCAACGATGAAAGGAAGGATTTTTCTTTCATAACACCACTAACTGGGTGTCCCAGGACAATGCATGGTCCTAAATACTTCGGATCACCTTTACTAGGGTGTCTAGAATCAAGAATGTATGAACCTTCAGTAACACTATGTTACTTCTCTTTCTGCGGATCATAGATACACAATGGTTACGCCTGGTTTCCACAGGGAAACATCTGTACCTTTAAGCCTTCCTCAGCTTTGCGGATTTCGCCCTCGACCTAAATCGCAGCAACACAATGGTTACGCTTGGTTCCCCCAGAAAACATCAATCGCTGTAGGCTTTCACGGCCCTGCGAATTACGCTAGCAGTCGAGTTCAACTAATTCTATCATTTTGTTTATTATCCGGCTTCGGCCATTCATGGGTTGTGAGGCTTGTCGAAGTCACGTTTCAACACAAAGCTATGCTATATCAGCCATGCTTTGAACATCATCCACAAAGCTCTTCTTTTCAACACGAAGCTTTGACCTATCTGCCAGTAGCACCAAGCATGCCACATTAATTGTCAATTCACACATATAATCAATTTCTATTAATAATATAACCTTTAAGCTCATACATCTCAAAGAAGGGTGTTAATCTAAGAATAAATTCTTCGCCATCACAGATATATCATCAATGGCAACTAATCGGTTATGTTATGAAATACAAGTCAGACACACATCCATTTACAAGATCGTTCTGGGTTTGAACGAAACCGAAGGCACCTTATTTCTTGTCCAATAAATGAGAGAGGCCCCTGCATGTCTGGTCAATCTCCAAGTGTGTTTGGACGATCGCCACTTGTAACCTCATATTCGGTTGTACACCCCAATCGAGACATCAGCAATTATCCAAACGATGTAAAGATCTTCAGTCTTCAACCACCGCCTTCAAGTATCTTCAATACTCGTCGTATAGTTATTTGGAATGGGTCGGAACTCGGTCTTTCTTAAATAACTAGGGCATCTTTACAAACCGTTATTGATATACAAGGATATCATGAGTCTCATTCCACTTCGGATATTCTTGTATCACATCATTCTTTACGTTGGGAACTACTCCCTTAAATCTTATCCAAGAATTATATCTTTAAACTTCTTGTTTAAATCTTTCCTTGGAAATCATTTCAAAAGAATATAATCTTATTTCACAAACTTACCTCAAATAAAGGTTTATAAGCCTAATCGGGATTATCGTACCTTACAAAAAGGTAATTTCTCATATCGCTATCACATTCCCATCATATTCATCCCGTGGAGTAAAACTGGTGGTACTCCATATCTAACACCCCTCATGTTTCGGTAAGTTTAATTTCTTTCTATCGTTTCAAATCTAATTAGAGATTCATTAAAACTCTAGCTTTGTTTTAATACTCATTTCATTGGTTTAATTCTTTGTTGAAAGATTTATTAAAACTCTAACATAGTTTTAATCTCCATTTCATCCAATCAAATCTTTATTGAAAGATTTATTACAAATCAAATTTGAGAAATCATCTTTCCTTTAACTGTGTTAAAGAACAAATATTATTTAAAACATCGTTCACAATAAACCCAAAATCATACTTCTATTAGAAATGAAATTTTCACGAAAATCATACAAGTTCACAATTGATATAAAAATCTGCATCAAACTACGACTATAAGTAGAATAACGGCAAAGCCTTTTGATTTCCTTAAATATTAAAAGTCTTCCCCTATGGAGGTCTGTCTCGATTATCACTAAATTGATTTCCATTCAATTCCAATTTAATTTATTAATTGGAAACTTAGCTATCGAAAATTCCATTAAATCTTAAGAAAAAGATTTAAAAATTCCAAGCCATATCTTCACTTTTGACTGGGTTAAAGAATAAATGTTATTCAATACATCATTCACAACAAAACCCAAAATCCAATTTGATATCAAATATAAGGCTTTGAATATAAATCATATCTACTTATATTCAACATCAAATTTTGAAACCAACAGATGCCGCATAGGGAATAACGATATCTCTATCTTCCAAATTCCTCAAACAGTACTCATATGATTACGGAATCCAATATCGAATCCAAAGATTATTTCCATTCAAATCCAATTAGGTTCATATACTGCAAAAACTTAACTTGGTTGAGTACTAATTGACTTCAAACCATTTTAATCACTTTTTTTTATGAATAACTAATTTTCACAAAATAACTTTACATTATTCAAAACTGAATATATTTAGTCCAAACCACTTTTAAACCATTTATTATGATTTATCAAAAAATTCCATATTTTTAATAATTTAAAAATAACTCAATTCATTAAAAACCAATTTCAGGTCATTAACGGTAATAGCTTTGTTTTTCTACAAAATTAATTTAAACTTTTCTAAAAATCTGACTGTTGGATTCTAAAGCTTTGCTTATCAATTGAAAGATCTTTCCATTTCAGATGTAACATTTTTCGTTTCTAGAAAATCCGATGGTCGGATCTCTCGGTACATCAATTTGAAGTTAATGTTCAAAATTCGCAAATGGTCGCTGCACAACACATCATATTCCCATAATAATATTTAGATTAATATTCATTGATTCATTTCCAATAAAATGTATAAATCTTTTATAAACTCGTTGAAAACGATTTAAACTTCAAATTCAATTTTAAATCAAAATTGAAAAAAATAAAATTTTCAAAATATCATATTTCAAAATCCAATTTCTCTTGACATCCATTATAAAAATAAATAAGATCAATGGAAAATCTATTCGAGTTTAAAACGTCATTTATGTACCTAACTCGAATTCACTTTTGAATTTATTATTCAAAATCTTTTTATAATCAAAACTAGTCATTTTTAATTCAAGTCTCTTTTAAATCTACTTCAAAATTTTCAATAGTTGTTTGAAACAATATCAATTACATTTTCAAATTGTTTTGAATTTTAAACATCAATTTCCCTTTTCTCGTCAAATTTCATCTAAATGAATTTAAAATTCATTTAAAATTGCAATGGAATGAAATTCAATTAATTCCCAAATTATTTTATATTCATGATGTAAATGTTTGTATCAACAGTATAAACACATCCATATCAACTACCAACCATCAACCAACAGTTGTAATATTAGCGATTCCATCGTCAGCGCTTATATTCGCAGTTTAATTATATTAACAATAACAACTGTAAATATCATCCTTCAACCACGAAGCATCCATTGCAATCACAGGCAATCAATAATAATCAAATAAAATTATAATAACTTATAAAATAACGGCTGAAACCCTTTTCTTCCTTCCCTCCTTTTCACGCACACATCAGAACCCATCACTCGCACGAGTTCGCCACTGTCGTGCCCTATTCTGATGATCAAAGTTCCATCCACTGTCACCAGAAGAAGCACCGCCCTAGTCCCCTCTGCATATGTCTCCAGTCTTGACTCCCCCAGATTCGTCAAACGCTGCCTACAACCGTCCAAAAATCGCGGATTTCGAGCCTAATTCTAGCCACCTCACTATGAGTTTTCCAGCCACCATCGTTCGTTCTAAAGATCTTGAGGAGTCGAACATTTTTGCAGTAGGAATTTTCTGGTATTGATGCATGGATTAGAAGGTAGATGGGGAAGAACTATCGAATGATACTGGTCGTTCATTTTATTGGAGGCGGCTGTTAAAGGAAGTTGACCAAGGGCTAAGGTTTTTGACCACGTTTCTAAGGCTTAAGGGGAATATGTAGGCAACAACTATTATTATTTAATAACTAATGATACTTGGTCATGAAGTTAACTATCCAGAACTCCAAACGAGCTTCAACGAACGACGTACCCAACCAAATAACCCTATTCCGGACATAATAGAACAGGTTTCGAGCGCTAATTCAATCATTTATATTTTCTATTTTCAAAATCATATTCTAAACTAGTGTACGAACCGATTTTCAACATGCGTTTTAATTTACCATGAACACATACTAACTCCAAAAATTATGAAATTTGAAATCTAGCAAAAATTTACTATTTTAGATCTGATAAAATTGATTTCATCGAAAATGATGGTCGTTTGCAAAAAGGATATTTTTAAGGCTTAAATAAAACCAATATAATATTAATAAATTCAAAAACAATTCAATTCAATCGTAATAAATTAATATTATTGTATATATCCATATAGAATATCATTTTTTTTTGTATAGCCCACCGGTTTTTATAGTGTTCTGTAAAACTCTTTTATTGTAACAAATAATAACATTACAATTTGGTATGGGTGACTGTGGTTAGCCGTCAGCTAATTCGGTTTTTAAGGTGGACCATCCACCATCAACGACATTTACAGTGGGTCGTGCACTGAATCAAACTAGATTACAGTCCAGAAGCTAGACTAATATATGTCCTCTCCACGCAGGGAATTACATTTATACAAGCTACACAAAAGCAACAAGTAAGAAAATGACCCTAATTGTGCTGATAATAGCATCCTTGAAAAGGCTAGACAGGAGCTACCCATCAAAATCAAAAGTAGAGCTTACATAACTGATTACACGTAAATAGAAACTAGGTACAACGGACCAAGTTGATGATAAAGAGAAGTCATAAACCAGCAGGAAAAGTGCAACAAGTTGCACGAATATCCTTCTATGACGTGACATGGCAAGAGAACAGTAAGCATTGTTTCACACTGTTTCTAGAGCACCACACCAGATAGTAGCAACACCCATTCCTTCCAAAACATAAAAGTACACAAAAGTGTCAATAGGCACAGTGTTTTGAGACTTGACGTAGAACGTCCATTACTGCAAATTCTCAGCCATATTCAGATCAAAAAATCAGTCACCACTACCCAATACAACGACAAGGGTAAGAGACGTACCTTCACATGTTCCACCATTGCTAAGCGATAATGAACCAGACAATTTGAACCAAAAAATGAACCAAGCATACATGAGCGAAGTTACCTCTAAGAACCATTATTCCATTGACTTGCAAAGCATAAGCACGAGAAAAAGCTTTGCCATATGATCATCCAAGACGTGTGATATTTTGCATCATCCAAAGTAACTTAACATGCTTACCTGAGTTACCACCAGACATCGGAGAAAGTCAAACCAAACACCAAAACTAAACAAACACACCATTCTTCATTAATTGAATACCAAACTACCTCTCAAGCAGTGACAAACATGCAAGTCGAAACCAAACACAGGAAACAAGTTATACACACTACATAACCTAACAGGCTGAAATTAAACTCCACTATCGACCCCTAACTCAAACTACATTAACAATTTTCACCAAGCAATGAGTAACACCAACTTGCGAGGAGCAAAGGTAGGACACTATAGTTATCGTTTGAAGCGCTGAATGAAAACAACCGGAAAAGCAGTAGTAATAAAGCATTGCATACCTGAGCTGACCACCACACAATGCTAACCACCACAAGATCGCAAGTAACCACAAAAAAGGCAAGTCGAAATCCATGCCAATAAACAAGGAACACAAACCACCAGCCCAGTCTGGTAAACAACAAAAACAAATTCGACCCCAAACTCAAACTACTTGTTCGTTAATACACCAAGCAATGCAAGAGGACAAATTCGCGAGGAAGCCAGAGCAGCGCACAACAGTAATCGTTCGAAGATGTAATCTTTATCAGCCAAAGAGAAAAGGCAGAATAGATTCATTGAATACTAGGGTGGGCCACCACGCACTGACTGAAGCTGGAAACATTTAAGAAGAAGGACGCGGTGGTAGTAAATTGATGTGGTAAGAAGAAATTAAGGATGCGAATGAAGCAAGGGTTTAGATCACGCAGACGAAAGCAGAGAAAATCCAGAGATCACACGGATGAAAGAAGACTTGAGGAGAAGTTGAATAAAAGTAAGAGGGAGGAGAGAATAAAGTATATAGAGGTGGTTGAAAGAAAGCGATTAAAGAACAGAATGTTTGAGGAGGAAAAAGATTGATGAAAAGGAAGCGAAAGAAATGAAAAATATCCTGTCCCATGAATAACCTATGGAAGCTTTCGAACCCCTTGAATAGAATATCGTATTGTTCCAAATTAAACATACTTGGGTTTATAACTTGATGTTTTCAAAAACCAAAGTAAATCGATACTCAATTTTATAATGAACCCTTGTATTTTATTTAATAAATCGTTATAATTTACAAATGAATTCACAACGACTTTTCTAAATATTTGATTTGGACATAACTCACAATTTATAATACGAAATCTCGATTTTTCACTTTCATTTGAAAACTAAAATTCAATAGATCCTAACATTTCTTATTTCAACAAATTTTGACTTATATTGAATTCTGTATATTCAAATGAAATTCGAAACTAAATATTTCTAACTACTGCGACGTTATGAGTTCGTTTAATGATTAATATAAACTTATACGTTCAAACTCCGTTTTAAATAAATCCCAAGTCATTAATCCTTAAAATAAATCATTTTAAATATTTAAAATCCATTAAATATTTCTTAATAAATTTTGGGTCATTATAGTACGGGCTTCATAACCCATAAATAAAGCAAAAGCTAAGATGGATGGCTCAAATTCTAAATTTTTGTATATCTGCGCACCATAAGTTAAAACAAACTATTTTATTATTTTTCGTAAGATGAATTATATAGCATAGCACATACAGCACTGTGCATCTTAATAGTTGAATTATACATCACATTTACCAATATATAAAACACTACTAAATTTTCAACTATGACATCAATTTTCTGCAAATTTGTGAAGTATCATAGCATAAGGTTTCATCTCCATTCTTGGTGTTTCTGCATTGAATACTTTGAAATGCATTTCGCTTATTAACCCAACTCAACCAAGAGAAAATGAACGCTTTAAATTGATGGCTTTTGATAATATCAAATATCTCTTCCATTTCATCTCAAAATCTATGTCATGGTTTGATTCGTACATCTCATTATCTGCAATTACATAAAGTTATATTTGGTTTTTCCTCTTGATTGACTGTTCAGTTGGCATCTCCTGACGTTGATTGATCAATATTCCTATAATGTTTGCTTTATTCCTGAATTTGCAGACTATGATTTAGTTCATTGTTTGCTAGCCTACCCACTCACCATATCACTATTCTTGTAAACTCAAATTAAACAATTTTTCCTTGTAGGCATGGATTACTGAAATAAGGACTTAAAACAAATGTTCTTCAATGAATGCAGGAAAACCACACATGTAGGATTATCAAATTTCAGATATACTTATATCAACATAGCTACCTGCATGAAATTTTTTAAATGGGTCAGCTTAGTGAGAACTGAAATCAAGCATCACACCTTAACACTCACTCAGTAAACCTATCACCCTGAGGTAGTGGTTTCCCCATTTACTTCTTCAAGAAATAAAGTACAAATCCAATACATATAAATTAGAATCAAACTTTAAATAGTTAATTCTTATAGGGAAAGTCTATTTGAACACAAGATTTGG
The DNA here is from genome assembly GCA_030737875.1 of Allium sativum. Lineage (NCBI taxonomy): Eukaryota > Viridiplantae > Streptophyta > Magnoliopsida > Asparagales > Amaryllidaceae > Allium > Allium sativum. Next base: position 12,074,331 of record CM060927.1, on the reverse strand, counting down.
GCACAATTTGTAACACTCCATAAAAATATACCTATAACAAATTAGTAATAATAAATAATGAAAATTGACAATAAAGTAATAATATATTAATGGGCTGAAAAATGAAATTCTGCAACATTAGGATTTTGGCCACGAAAATAACATATTTGTATTCACGATGAAATTCTGATCAAATTACATATATAATATGTCAGAATCATAGTCTGTATGAAATAATTACACTTAAAAGATCATGAGAGTCCATCTTAAATAAATGTAACGTGTAACACCCCATAATTTTAAAACATTAAAATTCACAAATTAAAGTATACTTAATTTTTAGAAGAAGAATTAAGTGAAATGGGTTGCGCTATTATGTTTGTCTCAAAATTTTGGGTCGAGATAGACATTTGGTTTGCACGAAACGGATACCTTATGAAGATGTTATTAAGCCTTGAAGTTTGTAAGCGTGTGAGAGAAAAATATATATATATATATATATATATGTATAAATTAAATAAATAAATATTCAAAAAAATTCAAAACAACAAATCAGGAGGGGGAATAGCCGAACCGCACCATTTTTGGAGTCGACCCGAGCCTCGCTGGGTCGACTAGGGGTCGATCCAGGGTGTTTGGCTGTCAACCCGTGGCCCGATTCGCGCTGAGGGCTGATGTTGCATCTGAGTGGTCTTGATGATTTCTGGGTTAATCTAAGAGCTCTAATCGATCCTAGACATCAATATATACACCTTAAGACCTAACCCTAATTCATAAAATATTATCTATGACACCATTATGCTGTCAAGCTCTCTCTTAAACCCTAGCCGCCGCTGCTAAATTAAATCTCAAGTGTTCATACACAATTCAAATCAAAGTTTAGAGCTTCAACAACAATTAAAGAAGATTAATCAACGTCAATTCAACGTTTCTGCACCAATTTCAATTCATTAATCCTTTTCTTAAGCCACGAAAGGTGAGTATAGTTATTTGCACAAATCTAATAGGATTAAAGTAACATGAAAAAGTTGTAAAAAGGATTCATATATATGTTTGTAATGAAAATCTCACCAAGTCTTCACCTTTTTGATTCATGTCATCATATGCCTATGTTTCTATGTAAAGCTCATACCTTTTATCAGTTTATTCATGTTGAATCTTTTATTATGCCTCTATGCCAGTCTATATGCCTCTTTATTTCATGATGATGTTTTATTCCAATTTTCTATGAATTGATTCTCTCTTCTTACCCCTATTCCTTTTATTTGTGGATCTAGGCTACCTTCGAGCCTATATTAAAAATACACGCGAATGCGAATACGTGGGAACGATGCAGAATATTGGGAATATGGGAAATTTGGAAAATTGGATATTATTGGATATTTTGGATAATTGGATAATATGTGAAATTGGCATATTTGGGTATGAATTACATGGAATTGATGAAATTGCCTAAAATTGTAAATTTGTAATTGAGGCTAATTAATGTGTAATTAGTGACAATTTGGAATAGGCAATATTATAGACATGATTATATTTTTAATTAGATATATATGACATGAAAATTGGGTATGGGTGAAATACGATGTTAATGAACCTTTGACACGAGGTTAGGCGCAATTGTGACGTAAGACTGCCCGGAACCGCCCGACAAATCCAGCGGTCACAATTGGAAGTCTAATGTGAGAGGTTAAAGGAATGAATTATAGGCGTAACGGTTAATGACATGAGGTTAGACTCGGTTTGTGGCATAAGACTGCCCGGAACAGCCCGACAAATCCATCGACCATAAAGCGTTCGGTCTAATATAGGAGGTCATGCACCGTTCATCATAAGGAATGAATTAAGGAATACTAACCATAATAAGACATGGGTATGGTTAGAGGGTTACGTGGGGTGACATGTAAATTATGACATGTAAATATGGACTTAACCGGAATAAGATAAGACATGTAAATTATGACATGTAAGTATGGACTTAACCATAGCATGTGTAAGACATGGACATTTTAATTAAAATGGTTAAGTGGGAGAAAAACTTAGTGCGGACCAAGCATAGGTGGGAGGCTTGTGTCGGATGGGGAACCCGTTTCAACCAGTAACCCGTTTGAGTATCTAATTGGGGCCCGATACTACGCCGGGGTTGGGGCACGCTTACTGGACTTGAATGTAAGAGGTCAAAACGTGAATAGCGGTGGCAACGCGAGTCCAACGGGTTCATGTGCGTACATGGGTCCGGGATGGTAGGTAAGACGTTATTCCATTTTGTAGGTATGGCTATGCATTTTATGTTGGTATCGGGATTGCCACTTTGGGGAGTGATACACCCCACTGTGGGGCCAGCACAGGTGCCTACGGGGTTTAGGGAGCCGATCGAATGGGTAGATTAAGGGTACCTTAGCGGTGGTAGGAGCAAGCCGACACCTACGATGGCAGCTAGGTACAAGTAACTACCAAGTTTGTCATGTGAGTATAGTTAGTGGGAAGGGATCAACCTCTAGTAAAAAGAGACTAGTAGATGTGCGGTGTAATTAAGTAATTTGGTGTAACTTAGCAAAAGTGTGGTGTAACGAAATACATGTTGGTTGAGTTGGATATTCCTTTGGGTGCTAGTCTGATGTTGACTTCGGTCTTCGGTGTTAGTACTTAAAAGGGTTGTTCACTTAGCCAAGGTGTAGGATTGTCTAAGTACTTAGGAACGAAATCATCTTATCCATCCTTTTTATCTACCTTATCTAAGTTACAGCCATATCATGATGCCTATTTATGTCTTGATCATTTACCTTACCTATTATTTGTTAAAATTACTGGACTCGCCAGACTTTATGTCTGACCCGTTTGTTTCCACCTCTTTTCTTTCCTCCCCCCAGGTTTGCAAGGAGGGAATACTACAGCTTAGTGCCGATTTCTTTCAGTTGCTTGAAAAGAGTAGATGTATCGCTTTGGACTCTCTCATCTTTATGGCTTTGCTTATGCTTAGTGGGGATTTATGCATTTATGTTATTTAAGTATTTGCTTCTTTATGTACTTTGAAGTTTTTGGAAAAGACAATTGATCCTGTTGTAATGGTTTTTGGAGACTACTTATGTAAGCTTGTTTTGAAGTTATGATGCTATGAAATAAGTTTTATCTTCCGCTGTGTCTTATTTATTCATTCTTGTAATTTAACTGTTCTATACTACTATAACGCTTCATGACATTAATGCATTCCCTTTGTGAGTGACATTAATGGCCATGGGGTGTTACATAACGACCTGCCTTTTTGACCTCTCCAAGTCGGTAGTTTTACAATATTTTTTGCATAGCGGAAAATACATAGCTTCTACAAAAAATAAATTTTTCAGCAAATTTGTCAAACCTATGCGCGTGCGTCTTCACGTATCTCAAACTTTGCTAGCTGTAATCTTTAGATCTGCAACACTCGTGTCTGATCCGAGAATTTCATGCAAAACACAAAACACTCGAGTCAGGTTTAACTTTATTCAAGTAAGTCAACTTCAATAAAACACTAAAATATAGCAGTTAATCCTAACTTATATAAGCAGTTTTTAAACATTTAAATATGTGTCCAAACGGTCAAGAAATCATGGTCATCGTAAATTTTTGTCAAGAAATCAAAGCAATGCAGCAAGGCATGGCATGTTCTAATAAAATAAAGCATGCGTGCATACTAATATATTTCTGGCTTATCAAATAAGGCAAGGTAATATATCAACATGTATACTTCAGTTTACATAATAGGTACGAGAAATACATCAAGACAACATGATGAACAACATCATTAACATAGTGAAAAAGGCACAGTGATAACACGAAAATTGGACAACAAAAAGGCAACTAAAAAGCATGACATGAACAACAAATAAAGCATCAACTAGTATATTTCAATTTTCATTGATGTTGAGAAACTTGCATAAAGTAAATCGTAAGTAAACTCACCTTGCGTGGATATGATGAAGACAAAAAACAAACACAAACAGCGACCAAATCAATATATTGAACCACAAATCACATAACTCAGCATAATGGGCAAGGGAAAGGTAAAGATAGTGAATTTAGATCTTTACAAAAAAATATTATAAAAAGTGAACAAAATTTTGGTCATTTAAAAATAAAATTTTGGATTAGTAAATATTGGAATTTGAAAAAGTCATAAACATAAAAGTTCTTGCAAATTCTTTTCTCTTCAACAAAAAAAGGAAAATGATTTTCGATAAAATTTGAAGAAGATACAATCAAAACAGGGACAAACAAATATTTAGATCAAAAATCCGGGCTAAAATTGCACCTGAAAGATTGGCAATTTTGACCTAGAAAAATTCAAAATCTGATAAATTCTCCAACATGAAAAATGTAGCTATTTAAATTTCATCCAGTTTGAAAAAAAGAAAGAAAAAGTGGATTTGGATCTTCTAAAAACAAGTTATTGCCTCTACAGAACATGTGTAATAAGGTCAGTAGAGGCTGAAGCAAGGCAGGGGAAAGAGGAAAAAGGAGAAGGGATTTTAGCCTTTTATGGGTTTGGATTTTAGAGAGGAGATGAGAAGAGAGAGGGGAAGATAGGATTTGTTTGCCTTGATTTCTTCCTTCATTTGCAAATAGATTTTAAGGAAATTTTTCTGCATGAATTTTTGAGCTGTAGATTTAGATTCAAAAAGGAAGAAGAAGGAGAATGAGAAATGGAAAAATATATACACGAAGATGGTTTGATTTTGGAGATAATGATGACAAGAAACAAAAACGAGAAAGGAGAATTGAAGGCATGGAGATTAAATACGAAGTAAGATACGTGAAAATATAATGTTGGGAAAGAAATTAATAAATTGGAGGAAAGAAATGAATGCATTATTAATTAAGAAATAAAGTGGAGAGAAAGGGGAGGCAGTGAATTTTGGGGAAAGTAGAAAAAAAGGGGAAAGAAATTGATAAAAATGAAGGAAAGAAATGAATATTGCATTAAGGAAGAAACAAAGAGGGAAGGGCATTGAAAACTGCTGAAACTATTCACATATCAAAATAAATAAATCAATGAAGGTTTTCTAGATTCCTAGATGTTACATTTTAAATAGACAGGGAAAGAAATAAAGACGATAGCCAAACATATATACATGTATGTTGCCAAAATTCATTTCATTTAGAATATATACATTATTTGCAATCAAACTTTTAATAGAAATTAATAAATTTCATTAATAACATCATAAATTTTGTTCAAAAACCATTTTAAATTTAATAATTAAATTTAAATTCAATAACTCAAATGGTCAAAAAATAAAAATTTGCACGAGAATGACAGTTACCAAATATTTAGTGTCAATTAATAAGTGTCCACGCAAATTAATTTCGCCTATTCAAATTTAAAGGGATAACATCAAGGACGATATAGATTACTTTCAGACAAGTATATATATATAACAAACATCGTCTCTTTTTTTATACTTACAAACGTGAATTCTGGACAAACGAAAATAAATTCTAACAAACTGAAAAATGGTAAACGCTTAGAATTAAGTATAGATTCATAAAAAAAAAGGAATTCAAATTTTGACAACTTTTAGATTTTTACAAAATTCAAATTTAACCAAATTTGACACAAAATTGACATTTTCGGAAAATTCAATGTTTTAATAGATTTGGAACGTCAATATGTTCATTATTTCAAATATAATATTTAAGTTTAATTTTATAAACTTACATAACTTTAATTTACACAATTTTGAATCAGTTAAATGGTTACATTTATATTTGGCAATTGTTCAGTTTAATTGTTCGATGTTACATATTATTGTTCATCTACAAAATAAACTCGTTTATTTCATTCATTCAAAATAAATTAATAATGTTTTTAAATATTACAATTTTAAATTCCAGTCAAATCATTAAATTATTAAAATCCAACAACAATCATAAATAAATCTAATTACACTTTAAAATTCAAATGACTGAAAAATACAGAATGTTACAATCTCCTCCACTTATAACTTTTCGTTCTCGAAAAGGAGAGGTTGCTAAAACATATTGTTTATTTATATAACAAAAATATTCTTACTTATACAAATTTTACAAAGTTTGGAACAAAATAAACCATAGGGTTTTAAATTCGAAAATTCGTCCTTACATTATTAATTAAATTCATTTGTTATAAATCTATTTATTAAATCCAAATCTTTATTTCAAACACTTTCTATTAAAGTTCAAGTTTTCTTATTATCACAAATTAAAATACTTATAACAAACATAAATTTTGAAAATACGATTCTCTTTTTTGAAAATTACTTTTGAAATCAGAAATAATTATTTTATTAAAAATTCAAAGCTGTTATATTTCCTAAGACATTTAAAACTTTTCTTTCTTAGTTTATTATGTTGAAGTTATATAAATTTAATTGCAAGTTATTGATTTGTTATTTAACGTTTGAAAATACTTGATAACTTGAAGTTTAACAAGTTTACTGTCGTTCTTGCAAACGTTAGGCATACGCTGGCCAGACGCATGACTAAAATCTCTAAGTACTAAATATGCTTGTTTCAACTCCAAGTGAAAATACTTAAAAACATTTAAAATAGATATGGAAAAACATGTTCCCCCATGGATCGCGGTTATTCGACGGTTACACTACTATCCCAGTAGAATCGCTTGTAACCATAGGTATCGCATCCCTTGAATTTGCCATGGTTGTTGCCATAGATCACAGTTAAGTGGCGGTTACACCACTATCCCCGTGGAATCGCTTGTAACTGTAGGTATCGCTCCCCATCGAATTTTGCTATGGCGTCTAGATTGTAGTTATGTGGCGGTTGCTCCACTATCCTAGTGGAATCACTTGTCACTGTGGGCATCGCGCCCCTTGAATTACGCTAGAGCAGATAAGTAATAATAATCAACGTGATCCCACCGAGTGGGATTCCAGTATCAATGGATACTCCAATCAACATTGCACCAACGTAGCTACGATTTTCAATTTTCAATTTTCAATGGAAGGCACTTCCCATATCTTCATTTGGAAAACATACATACTAAATATATATAGCACTTCATCTCATGTTCTGCATATATCGCACTTACGTAAGTATCAATTTACATAAGATTTTCTTTTCAAATCATGTTTTTCCAACATATCATTCTCATATAAATTCTATTATATAAGACTATCATTTCAATCAATTATCTTTCAAATTAGTGGTTTTCAAATTAATCTCATGCTTATATAAGTCATATAAGTTTCAAACATTTCAAATCACAATATTCATAAGTCGATAAATCTTCAAAATTTTCATTTCAATATCAATTTAGTTTTGATTTCACAATTGATTTGAATATTCAATATCATTTCAAATCTAGTTCATATTAGCAATCAATTCATTATTAAAATTTCACTTTCGATTTGGGTTGCATGTCACAAATATCATTATTCAATTGAATATTTACATTCAATCATTCTAGACAAAACTGCTTGGATCAGAATTACATATTTCTATTTCAAAATAATTAGGTAAAAAATAGTTTAAGTGAGATAATAGGCTTGAAATAAAATAGGTTTGAGTAAAATAAACAAGTTTTGATACAAAATAGTTTGCAAAATTGCTCAGAACAAAAATAGATTTGGTATAGCATAATTAAACAAGATAAATAATTTTAATACTTTAGTTCAAATAAAACGATGATAAAACATATAACAATTGTAAAATGAATAATACTAATTTTCAAGAAATATTCCAAACTGAATCGATTTTCCGAACTTTTAGAATTTTAGTTGACACTAACTTCGCTGTCAAAGCTGAACTTAATTTTAACTTAAGATTCAATTGGAAACCTTTCAGTTTGAACCATGTGTTCAAGTTAGATCACAACTCAAATTTCTCTTTAATTTCTCATCTTTAATTTCCATTTGAAGTTTGAATTCTTCATTCATTCCATGTTATTCGCTTCAAATTGTCAAATATTTAATTCATCTCTTAAATCAATTCTTCAAAAGTTAAATTTTCCATTTAATCTATCAAAACCATTAAACTTAATAGAATCCTTCAGTTAACCAATTCAAATTATAAATCATTTGAACCTTGCATTTATCTTCAACTTTCAAATAGCCAAACTAAATTTCAATAAATTAAAGCCACTCATTGAAGTAATTAAGTTGATTTATATCTTTAATTTAAATATTTTAACACATTAATCTAAGTTTGCAATTTAATATCAAAACCATTTGATTCACAAAGTCAAGCTAAAATATTTTTTTTTCTCAGTTATTACTTTTGTTAAAATATTCCTCAGAACAAAATTTTATTTAAGATATTTCAAATTTTCATGGTTTCAATTTCTTCATTTGCAATTCTAATATTCTATTTGCTTTGAGCTTATTTTAAATTATACTCGCTTAAAACTCAATTCATGTTCAACAAAAAGTTGGATTATTCAAATAGTTGGAAAAAATTGTTTTCCAATTCAATAATTGGAAATCATGAATTCAATCATTTCTTACCAAGACTTCTCTTCAGCATGTACAATTACACTATCCTAATACATAGGATTATCATTTGACTAAACTCAAGAATCAATTCCAGATTTACTTTCAATCGTTCAAAATATACATATATATTTGCATACCAAATCATGCTTCACAAATCGATCTTTGTTTGACCAAGATTGAAGCGACCCAAACTTCCCCGATCTCCGAAGAGAAGAGAAAGAATGAATTACTTTGAGGACAAGATGAATCAGAACACAAACAGAAGAATATTTCATTGTTTATTACAACAATTCCATCAGAATACAAGAATATACAGAGTATAAATAAATATACATTCGACAAATATCAGAGATTTAAATTACATTTAAATACATAGCAGCGGAAAAATAATACAACACACAACTGAAAGGAGATATACAGATACAGAGCTTTCCGAATATCATTCCAGCTGTAAACTAGGATCCTGTGAATATAAATCTGCAAAACCAAAACTACTAGCTGCCCGTGTCGAAAATAAGGGCACCCAGAGTTTAGGTTAAAACAATAAACTCCAGGTCAGTCATGTGACTGGTGTGAGAACTAAAGCAGTTATTAATCTTTATTTTTAAAGTTAGGTAAATCAAGGGACCACACCGTATAGCACGGAACGGGTTTCCTCCCAAGAATACCAGTGCATAAAACAAACAGCGCAATGCTAAATAAAGAAAAATGAAGCTATTATATGACTCAGGTCCCATCACATAATGCCACGCAAGCCAGAGGATAGGATTTTACCTTATAATAGCCAAAGAATGCTTAATACATTTAAAAACAGATTATTTTGATACTACTATAAGTGTATAGTGTCAAAACAATTTCAATCATAAGTATCAATCATAGGCGGCATATCTACCATCTACTATGTCGCCATACTAGGCTCTACAAATGAAACCGAATTATTAAGTATTGGAAATTGGATTCCATCATGAGTCGAGGCAAGGGGCAAGCTCCTCTCTGATTCGAGACACTCTAGAAAATGTCCCAGGACCACACACAGCGATCCCTTGGAACCTCCAAGGCCGGTCCTCTCTTACTTTTGAGGATTGGCAATTCCTGAACACACGTTTCCCGGTCCTATAGGACCTATATAATGGTCTGTACGTCGGTTCACATAGTGCCAGTTATCGACCATATATTCGAGGCGCCTCGCATCCAACAACCACACAGGTAAAACGTATATAAATGTCAGGGCTGGTAGGTCACTGACATCACCCATAACTAGAAAGAAACGTCGTGCACTCCTTGGGTCCTTATCCCGTTTTTGACTCATACCGAGGTGTGAGGCTCGCGAATTCACGCTATACACAAAGCTATGACACACAGGCCGTGCTTTGATCATCAACCACAGGACTTTGCTTTTCAACAGAAGCCTTGATCATTTGACACTTAGGCATGCCACACAGGCAATTCACTCCATGCGACTGATGTCCATCGATATACAACCTCTGAGCTCGTACGTCTCAAAGAAGGGCGTTAAGCAAGAGAATAAATTCTCCACCGCCAAACAGATGTATATTTGATAGAGATCAATCAACACATAATAAAATCCAATGTCAGACACACAGTCCATTTACAAGTTCGTTCTGGGTCTGAACGAAACCGGAGGCACTTTCCGCGCATATCCATCGATCTCCAAGTACGTCTGGACGATCACCAACGGATTCCCTCCTCTTGGGTGTACAGCCCAATCAAGATCATCAGTAATCATCCAAACGATGTGAAGACTTACGGTCTTCAACCATCGTCTTCATCTTCGATATATTGTCGAATCGGTTATTCAGAATGGGTATAAACCCGACCTTTCCGAATAACCCGCGTATATAATAAACAAGTGTTACACAAACACAACATACGCCTCATTCCAATTCAGAATATTCTTTTATTCAAATTTTCACATTCTTAGGGAAAGGTTCCCATTAATTTTATCAAAGATAAATTCTTCTAAATTAATTCTTTAATCTTCCTTTGGATTTCATTTCAAACCATGTTAAGGTTTTCCAAACTAGTCGGGATTAGCGAGCCACACCGAAGTAATTTTTTATTTTATTTCCCAATCCCAACCTATTCATCCCATGAAGAAAAACTAGTAATACTCCATATCTAACACCACGGTGCTATTGGTAAAATTAATTACCATTTCAAGTTCAAATCTAATTAAAGATTTCATTATTGCTTGGAGCAAAACTGGTGGTACTTCATTCTCGATCACTTTTCAGATTTGATAATTTAAATTATCAATTCACATTTCAATCTAATTAAAGATTCATTAAAACTCCACCTTGTTTTAATCTTCCCAAAAATCAATATCCTGTCTTTAACTGGGTTAAAGAACCAATGTCATCTAAAACACAGTTCACGATAAACCAAAAATCACTTCCCATTGTTAATCGGGTTAAAGAACATGTGTTATTCAAAACACCACTCACGATAAACCCAAAAATCAATTCAAATTCAATTCCAATTAAATATTATTTAATTGGTACACTTCATTAAATCTAAATAGAAAGATTTAATCTTTTTCTCAACTGGGCTTAAGAACAGTGTTAATGAAGACACCATTCACGACAAACCCAAATCACATTTGATATTAAATACAAGGCTCTGAATAGAAAATATATCGGCATATATTCAATATCAAATTCTACGACCAACAAATATCATATTGGAAATAACGATATAAATATATCTTTCAAATTTCCAAAACCATATATGTATAATCAGGAAATCCAACATCGAAATATTCCGAAGATAATTTCAATTCAAATCCATTTCAATTCATATATCGGAAATTCTGATTATTTTCGAAAGCACTTCAAATCCAATTTATTTATTCAAAAATATTGGATTATAATTCTAGTTCAAAACTAGTTCATTTCGATAAAAATCTATTTTTATCTTTACAAATGTGGAATTTTTCATCCGAGTTCTTTCCAATTTTTATATTATGATTTTACACAAATTACTAATATTTTTAATAATTTTATCAAGGTCCATACAGTCGGTTTTCAATAACGGCCACTGAACTGCACTTACAGCGACCTTTTCCAAATTTGATTTGGACATAATTCCAAATCCAACCGTTAGATTTTAAATTTCTAATATTCATTGGAAATCTCTTTTCGATACGAACCCAACAGTTCCGTTTTCAGGAGAATCCGATGGTCAGATCTCCCGTAATGTCCATTCGAAGTCAATGGTCGAAATTCGCGAACTACCGCGGCGCGACGCGTTTTATTCAGGCCATTATATATGTAATATATATTATATATATTTCGTCGATTTCCTTTTAAAACGTATTTTATAAATCGTTTTAAATTCGTTTTCGAAACGATTTCAACTTCCTATTCAATTTCAAATCAAAATTGAATATTTCATATCATTACTATATAAATGATAATAATTTCAAAACGTTATATTTTGAAATCACTTCCTTTTCTATATTCATTATAAAAACGAATATAATCGATATAAATATCGTTCGTGTCAAAATGGCGCTTCTCTAATCAACACGGCTTTATATATTTCAATAACTTCGTTATTCTATTCAACAAATGAATATTTATTCTATTCAACACATGAATCTATATTTCTTTCCACACATGAATATTCTCAACACATGAGTATCATCAACACATGACTATTTATGTTATTTAATATATTTTATAAAATTATGATAAAGGTGTAAATTTTATTGTTTAAAATATTTTACTCAACACATGAATATTTTCAACACATGAATATATATTTTATTCAATACATGAATATTCTTTATTCTATTCAACACATGAATATATATTTTATTCAACACATGAATATATATTTTATTCAACACATGAATATTCTTTATTCTAATCAACACATGAATATATATTTTATTCAACACATGAATATATATTTTATTCAGCACATGAATAATCTTTATTTTCCCAATTGGAATGAGGCCCAATCAATTACCATATATTGTTAATCATATGGATTCCATACAACACATGTATATAATAGCAATGATAAATAATCAGTCATCATCCAAAGTGCACCACACAACTGCATAAGCATTAAATATAACTAATTAACGCTCATACAGTCTGTCAATCAAATGATCGACATACCACTAAACAATTGGGATTAGTGTACGTCAAATATCATCCCAACACCCGTGTGCGGTTTCAATCCACAATCACAAATTTTTATTTGTGCTTTTGGGCGACGTGTAAAATTTATCGTCCCAATCAATATCCTTCAAATAGGTGTACATAAACAAACCTTCCAGTTTGTAAATGAATATATATTTATATTCACGTTAAAAATTATATTCTTAACGATAATTAATTTATTTCAACACATGAATGTTTTATTATTCATTTCACATCAACATCACAGACAACTTCACAACACATCAAACAAGCATATAAGTCGTCCATGTTCTGTGGACGACGGGTGTCGGGTGCTGCTAAGCACCGTCTGCATCCTAGTATATAATTTTAACTAGAAAACAAGGATTAAAGTGAGAAGTTCTCACCGACTAGCTAAACCAATACACCGCGACTCTTCATATGTAGAAATCTTCGTCGTGCTCGCCCTTCGTCAATTTCGTTGTCTGTAGCCACTACATATATAAAAATCACATTTTTATATTGTTGCTACGTATATAAAAATCACATTTTTATAATCACTCTATATGGGTAAAAATCACATTTTTATACCGCTACTATATAGATAAAAATTCTATTTTTATACCGCCACTATATAGATAAAAATTCTATTTTTATACCACCACTATATAGATAAAAATTCTGTTTTTCTTCTTTCTACATTCATATAAAAATACGATCTTTCTATTTTAAAAAATCCTATCTTTACATAAACAAAAATCGTATCTTTCCTAATCATAAAAATATCCTATTTTTCAAATCAAAGATCATATTTTTATTTCGCTATTTATATAATTAAAGATCACATTTTTATATGATTAAAAATCAAGTCTTCATATGAATAAAATATAAACTTCTCGCATATAAAAATCTCATCCTTTTCACAAAGTCCTATATAAAAATCATATTTTTATTTTGAAATCATATACATAAAAATCGCATCTTTATATTGTGTTCATATAAATAAAAATCTCAACTTTATATGGTGTTCATATAAATAAAAATCACATCTTTATACGGTGTTCATATAAATAAAAATCTCAACTTTATATGGTGTTCATATGAATAAAAATCTCAACTTTAACATAAATAAAAACTCAGTTTTTACATACTAAAAAAAATCAGTTTTTACTTACGAGCTTCAGGCGATAGAGGGGGGTGCTGCGCGCGTTTCGAGGTGACAGCAAGGTGGAGGGGTGCGGCGGACGCCTGTGGCTGGCGCATTGGTGGTGGCACGCTCGAATGGATCTCGAATTTTGGAGCCGGTGTTGGGGGAGTTTGGGCTTGCGATACAGAGGAGAACAGAGCATCGAGAGGGGGGGCGCGGCCAGGCGCTGGGTGATGGTCGGTCTAAGGGGTGGCAGAGGGTCTCCGACGTCAGGGCTAGGGAGAGGCAACGGGATCTCGTGGTCTTTGGTTTTTTTTTATTTCTTTGTTTGGATCTGAGAAAACGTAGAGGAGGGAGAGTATAGGGAGGGGTGTTGACTTTTATTTAATTATATATTTTATTATTTTTAATTTCAAAAAGTACCTTTTTATTTTGAACTCGATATCAAACCCACCGACTGTCCTTCCTAGCTAATTACCCCCATTCCGAACACAATGTGGTATGTCACTTTGGCCAATTCGATCGTTTCGATTAGTTTCCCACAAAATTAAAATATAAATTAATATAACGTTCTAAATTGATTTTAACGTACATTTCAATTTACCGGGCCACAAGTGGACTTTAAAAAATCATGAAAAATATTTTCTAGCTTCGTATTGAATATACGATTCTAACAAAACTAATTTCGTCAAATTTCGAGACCGTTTGAAAAATGGCCATTTTCCAGTCGATTAAAATCAACTAGAACTGGTCAAACACGTTTTCCTTTGCCACGCTCACATATTATTCGAAAAATTACGAATTTTGAAACCTAGCAATAACTTGACATCACGGATCCAACAAATGTGGTTTCGTCGAAAACCGAGGTCATTTGCAAAATTTCCATTTTTATGGGCCAGAATTCCATAACGACTATTCTGAATTTTCAACTGGACATAACTTTTTATCGTCGCTATGAAATTTCAATTCTTTGGATTCGTTGGAAAGATATTCCTAAATAGATTCTAATATTTTTGGTTTTGCTAAAATCCGGTTTATTTTGAATCATGTACATTCATTTGAACTTTGAAATCGAATTTTCAAACTACCGTACCATTTTCAATTCCTTTTATAATTAAAAATAAATATTTATATTCTAATGATGATTCAAATAAATGTATACGTTATAATTCTATTCAAAATAAATTTCTTGCCATTATTATTTAAAATAATTCATTTTAAATATTCAAAATTCATTAAAATTGCCAAAATAAAAATTTTAAATTGGCTCAGAATTTCCGGGTTGTTACAATGATAAACAAGTAGCAAAGCTAGCAAAGTGGTCCCCCACTTTGAGACTCGGGAATAAATTCCAATGAAGCAAAATTATCATTGAAATTATTTTCTAGCAACAAAAGTGGGTTCTCCATTCATATAATTTCCTTTTTGAAAATATTTCAGAAAACCACTTCAAACATTTTTATTCGAAAATACTTGTATATACTACTAGTCTTTTTCTTCAAAATATTAGAAATCAATTTCACAAATTTCAGGAATCAAATTCTCAAATTTTAGTCAAATGTTCTCCTTAGTTTTAACTAAATCAATATGTCAATTTTTTTCACAATATACATTTCATATTTCGTCAATGGTTTAACATTTGTAATTTATTAACCCGAATATCGGTTATCACCCATTAGTATATCTTAAATATACTGCAATAAAGACAAGCATTGATTTACCTCTATGAATAAATTTTTTGAAAATCCATAACTTTTTATATATTTAAAATCAATATTTTCTATATGCAATTTATATAATATATAATAAAACTCATTTGTTGGAATTCAAAAACAATCATTTTTCTATACCATTATGAGATTTTAAAATACTTAACTAAATATGAGATTTGTTAACCATACTCATACTATATTACTAAACAATTTACAAAAAATAACTTGATTCAATCACGTTAGTTAATACACTATACTTATATTTCCAAATAATTTACAAAATATAACCTTACTTATGAAGGCTTATTTAGATTCCCATTCAATTCAAATGATCTTTTATTTGATCTACAAATTCATATAGGTCTCATTTACATCCAAAAGTTTATTTGGTTTCAAATTTTTTTATTCTCAAATTTATTTCAAATTATTTCTCATCGTAAGATTTCAAAGTTTCAAAATACTTCATATTTCAAATTAACTTATATTCCAAAATACTTTATGTTTTAAGTCTATTTATACTTCTGAAAATACTTTTTTTCAAATCAATTTATACTTCTAAACACATTAAATTTTCAAATTAATATACACTTCAAAAATATTTCAAATTAATTTCTACTAAAAAAATTTCAATTTTCAAAATACGTTGTTCCTATTGTGGTGACAATTCTTGTTAAACCCCATAAGTTAAGCTTTATATAAACCAAAGCTCTAATACCAACTTTAACAACCTACCTTTTTGACTGCTTCAAGTCGGTAGTTAAACCAACTTAAACTGCTTGAAATGACCAATTGTTATTGCTTATGAGGTTTAGTAGAATCAATACACAAAATCACAGAACATAATAACATGTAGCGGAATAATTTTTACAAAAATATCGGTGTTTTACAATATTTTGTACATAGCGGAAAATGCATAGATTCTACACAATTTTTTTAGCAAATTTGTCAAATCTATGTGCGTGTGTCTTCACGTGTCTCAAACTTTGCTAGCTGAAATCTTTAGATCTGCAACACTTGGGTCTGACTCGAGTGTTTCATGTAAAACACAAAACACTCGAGTTAGGATTAACTTTATTCAAGTAAGTCAACTTCAATAAAATACTAAAATATAATAGTTAATCCTAACTTATATAAGCAGTTTTTAAACATTCCCCACTGCTGCCTCCCGTAGGAGTCTGGGCCGTGTCTCAGTCCCAGTGTGGCTGATCATCCTCTCGGACCAGCTACTGATCATCGCCTTGGTAAGCTATTGCCTCACCAACTAGCTAATCAGACGCGAGCCCCTCCTCGGGCGGATTCCTCCTTTTGCTCCTCAGCCTACGGGGTATTAGCAACCGTTTCCAGTTGTTGTTCCCCTCCCAAGGGCAGGTTCTTACGCGTTACTCACCCGTCCGCCACTGGAAACACTCATCATAAAATTTTGTCTAGAAATCAAAGCAACGTAGCAAGGCATGACATGTTCTAATAAACAAAGCATGCATGCATACTAATATATTTCAGGTTTATACAACATGGCAAGGTAGTATATTAACATATGTACTTCAATTTACATAATAGGTATGAGAAATACATCAAGACAACATGATGAACCACAACATTAACATGGTGACAAAGGCACAGTGATAACATGAAAATTGGACAACAAAGAGGCAACAACAAAAAGGCAACTAAAAAGCATGACTTGATCAACAAACAAAACATCAACTATTATATTTCAATTTTCATTGATGTTGAAAAACTTGCATAAAGTAAATCATGAGTAAACCACCTTGCGTACATATGATGAAGACAAGAAACAAACACGGACAATGACCAAATCAATAAATTGAACCATAAATCACATAACTCGGCATAATGGGCAAGGGAAAGGCAGGGATGATGGATTTATATCTTTACATTTTTTTTATAAAAAGTGAACAAAACTTTGGTCATTTTAAAACAAAATTTTGGACTAGTAAACATTGGAATCTTAAAAGTCATAAACATAAAAGTTGTTGCAAATTCTTCTTTCTTCAATTAAGAAAAAGAAACCGATTTTCAATAAGATTTAAAGATGATATGATAAAAACAATGGCAAACAAATATTTGAAAATCTAGGCCAAAAATTGCATCTGAAAGATTGGTAGTTTCGACCTAGAAACATTCAACATCTGACAAATTCTCCAACATGGAAAACGTAACTATTTAAATTTCGTCCAATTCGAAAAAAATAAAAAGTGGATTTGGATCTTCTAACAGCAAGTTACGACCTCTACAAAACAGGTCAAAATTTAAAAATGAAATAAAAATAGAAAATAAAATAAAGAATAGAAATATGTGTAATAAGGTCAGTAGAGGCTGAAGCAAGACAGGGGAAAGAGGAAAAAGGAGAAGGGATTTTAGCCTTTTATAGATTTCAATTTTAGAAAGGAGATGAGAAGAGAGAGAGAGAGGAAGATAGGATTTGTTCGCATTGATTTCTTCCTTCATTTGCAAATAGATTTTAAGGAAAATTTTCTCCATGGATTTTTAAGATGTAGATCTAGATTCAAAAAGAAAGAAGAAGGAGAATGAGAGTTTTACGAGAAAGAATGAGAAATTAAAAGATATATACATGGCGATGGTTTGATTTTGGAGAAAATTATGACAAGAAACAAAAATGGGAAAGCATAATTAATAATGTTCAGTTAAACAGTTACATTTATATTTTATAATTTATCAGTTTAATTGTTCGGCGTTACATTGTTTATCTACAAAATAAATTCATTTGTTTCATTCATTCAAAATAAATTAATAATGTTTTGAATATTGAAATTTTAAATTCTAGTCAAATCATTAGATTATTAAAATCCAACAACAATCATAAATAAATCTAATTACACTTTAAAATTCAAATGATCGAAAAATACGGGATGTTACAACAAACATGCTAGAATTGGCCTTAAGTAACTGAGAATGTCCACCTCATTGGGCATTTACCCTAAATGTATCAATAGAGGTCCTAAGTGATTGATTCAGATATCCACCTCATTGATTAATTATGTATGTGTGTGCTTATGTGCTTTGTAGACATACCTTGAATATATATAAACTGCTAAATCTAGAGTATGGTCTTTAAGCAAATATTATTTTCAGTCACACAAGAATTTACGTTCTGACCCCTCTCCTCAGCATATCTAACAGGTTAATAGGTGGTGTAGTGACTTGATGGACGAAACAATATAGAACTTGATAAAGACGACGATGAGACTGTTATGTTATTATCAGCTAGTATTGCTATTTTGCTTATGGAAACTCTAGATTGTGAACAATGATAATGTACCATTTTGAATAATTGTATTTGATAATTTATATCTTAATTTGTGGCTTTTAATTAATGGTACATCTTATTTTTGCTTTATACTTTTTCATTCCCCTGTGTGAGATTCCATAATGTTATATTGTCTCTTATTTTTTGCAAATGTGATTTCTTATAGGAACCAACGATCCGTTTATAGTGGCTCTAAGTTTCGATGGGCCTTTTCTGGGTCAAAATTTAGGCTTACTCGGTTACCCAATATATGGAAAGTATACATAAGAGAGGCGCATTTGTGTTTTGAAAAAAGATTTCAAAGTATATATATCACATATATATATATTATATATACCCCAATAAGCATATGTAGCTATACAAGGCAACTTTATCGTTTCTTTTCCCTTTTCAGCTTAAGTACTATCTCAGGAATATCTACTGAAGGATTCTTTTTTTCATTTTTAGATAGTATAATTGCTGATAATACTTTTGAACTGGGAAACCATGCAAGACCTTAGTATTTGCCAGAATGGTTCCAACAGTATCTTCATTGTGGAGCAAGTCCATGTCGCTAATCTCGCCCTAGCAGTGCCTGTAGCTCCTGCCGCTGAGGTAGCCTTTGACTTTCCTCGATTCTGTAAGATTTTCACAAACCTTGGTGGAAAACCATTCTTAGGAACAGAAGGTTTTGTTGGTGCTCAAGCTTGGACAATGGATTGCGAGAGGATTTTTGAGGCTATAAGAACCAGACGAAGTTAACAGAAGATTTTCGGCCCGGCACTTAAAGGGAGAATCCCTTGAATGGTGGAATTTAGTATCTGGTGAGAATGTGGGCCGAGTATTTACGTCGGTTGGATTCAAGACCTGCTTTGAAGCAAAGTTTCTACCAAAGACTGAGATGAGAATCCAGTTAGAGAAGTTTATCCATCTCAAACATGGAAATTTACGTTTACAAGAGTATGTGGCTAAATTCACCAAGTTAAGTTTGGGAGGGGTTCGGTGGATACCCCCAATGAGCAAGGCTTTAAGGTTTGTTAAGGGGTTGAGCTCCCCACTGAAAGACACTTTGTTGACCCAAGTAACATTCGGAGCTACCTTTGAAACGTTAGTGGAGACGACCATTTTATGCACAATTGAAGGATCTAATAAGAATAAGAATGGTGATAAGGGAAAGGAAGTTCTTACCCAAATAAAAATAAGAAGTAATGGTGGAAGAATAAGAAGAAAGGGGGTAAGTTTACGAAAAAGCTAAGATTTGTATGAGGTTGAGTTCCTCTGTGAAGCATATGCATTGGATTTTATGGGGTATGATCTTATCTAAGGTATGGATTGGCTATCATTTTATAGGACCATCCTAGATTGCGACAAGAGAGTTGTTCATCTTAGGAGCCGAGGATGACGTAGTCTAAGAATTCCTTGTGATGTTAGAATCAAGGATAAAGCCCTATTATATACCTTATCTCCTAGTTCGGAAGGGCCATCTTCGATCCCTATAGTATGTGATTTTTTGGACGTTGTTGACCAACCTTTTAGTAAGGCCGTCAATAATGCATTAACATCATGGATCCTAGTAGAGTTACCATGATGGGTCATATAATCTCGACTAAGGTACTGGCCGACCCAGGTAATTGATACCAAGGTCATTAATCATTAGGTCATCTTCGTTCGGGTCGATAAATGGTCGGATCGATTAATGAATGGTTCGACCCTATCCCAAAATCTACTTTGTAAGAAGAAGTCCAATATGTAAGCCCATTGAATCAAATAACTTTTAGTTCGATCAAGAGGAACATAACCTATTCTTGTGCGAGATATTTTCCTAAAGACGTGCTCCTATGCTTATTTGACCGCTTCCAGCCACCCTCGAATATCAGATCAGCCGCCACTCGTCATTGCTTGGATGGATCATGTCTTTTTATTCGAAAAGAATGCTTCCCCACATTTTCCAATGGTCTAAGAATGAGCGACACATGTCCCAGTCAATCTAAGTACTGTAGCGTCTATAAATAGACCTTCTGGACTCCAAAGAAGGGGAACTTTTTGGAGCCAATCCCTTATCACTCTATTGTTGTGACAGAACTTTGTAATAAAATATTCCATAAATAAGAGATTATAAAGTGGACGTAGACACGTTAACGCCGAACCACTATAAATTTGCGTGTAATTGAAATTTTCTTCGTTTTAAATTTATTTATTTTCACTTTGATTCTTTGCATTTCCATTTCTAAGGTATTGTACCATTTTTTTGTGTCAACACTTTGGTGATTTCATTGAGAATTGTCATTCTCAGCGTTTGAAGGATTTTTCTCTAAGTTCGAGACGAGATCATAAGTCCTTTTTAACGTCATTGAATCATGGTTTCTAATGCTTCAGCAGGTGCCTATAGAAAGCAGCAACGGCAGGCTTCAGAACTTGCGGAGACGGATGATGGATCGACTGCCCCAGGATCAACTTCGAACCAACCTGCATTGCCACCTCCAATGTCGCTATCTGCGTCAGATCAAGCCCACTCTCAGCATTTGCTACCCGTGATGATTTTACGACCGTGTTGACTCAAATTCGACAGACAATGGCAGCACTGGACGCTCAGGCACGAGAGAATGTTGCGATGAGGAAAGTCGTGAGTCATATGTCGAGATAATGGGAAGAATTCAGAAAGCAGCAACTTTCTGCTCACCTGTAGAACCAGAACTCAAAGACTCATCGTCATCTAGAGGGAGTAGGGATCGACTTCATCCATGACGCCGACTTGAGAGACCGGAGAATATGCAGTATTACTACTAGAAAGACGTACGAACCAGTTCGACAAGACTGATCAAAACCGGGTCGAATTGGTCGAACCAGAAGACGTCGACCCCTTCGCTCAGTAGAATCAAGGTGCTCCTGTCGCCAACCGTCGCAATACCACCCGAACGACTCAAGATCATGTTCTTCCTACCGAACGTTGAAACACCCCACCTCCGTTAGGGTCACTCTCAAAGGGAATGCCCTAATTTTGGTGGAGGTTTATAAGTATAAGTCACAGATATACAAGACAGATATAAAAACACATATTTGTAAACAGCGGAAAAACAACAACTTTTATTTCATAAAAGCAAATACGTGTTACAACAACATCACCATGATTGTCTTACATCCTTTCCAAAAACATAACATAACACTTTCATAATCTGTCTTGATTACATTATTTAAAGAAGCATAAAGAAAACATAGATAAACTGCAAAAGCCCCATAGTGGTTGTCCAAAGCCATAGTTCAAAACGAAAAGGTCCAAGCAATACATTTCTCCTCTTCAAGCTGGATGTTGATGCTGATCAAGCTGCAGTGTTCCCTCCCTGTGGACCTAGGGGGGGAAACGAAAGAAAAGTAGAGTCAGACATAAAGCCTGTGTAAGTCTAGGACTATTCTGTCTATGAATAAAGAACTGGGTATGATAAGTATAAACCCGAAATGGGAAAGTACTATAAACTTAGTTAAGTTGTCTAGGGACGAATATACTATCGTACCCCATATCAATCTCTGAACCCATATAAACTAGTTTCCAACTGGCACCCCATAATCTGGGTGAAGTGATCCATTTCATGATGATCGGCTCCTACTCGCATAGTTACATGTGTCTTACGGCCCCCGATGTTGTAGTTACCTATGCTGGTCCCACCATGGGGTGTATCAAGTCCCATGGTGGCGGCCCGACACAATCCCAGAATGCACAGGTATGCTACTGGTGCCCAGTGCCTTATTTTTCTGCGCCGGAGTGTGTGCACGCCCGCACTCCGTTAGAACCTACACAGCTGCACCACCGCCGTCGATTTGACCTCTTACAATCAGCCCAGTAATCGTGCCCCACCCTGCCTAGTTTCAGGGTATCATGATACACCTTATAGGGTTACTGCTGAAAAGGGTCCCCCGCTACTAGGTTTTCTATTTCTAGCCAACATGCTAAGTTGGTTAAGTGTTTTATAACCTAACCCCCAAATCAGTCTGCTTAGTTTAGCATGTTCCATTTTGATTAAGTCTTTAGTCCACTTAATCCTAACAATCCTGACTCAGCTTTAAATGTCTTATTAAAGCCTTGACCTCTCACATTAGACAGGTATTGTTGTGGCTGCCTGTTGCCGGTTGGTTCCGGGCAGTCTTACGCCACAACTCAGTCTAACCTCGGGTCCTTATTGGGCTCCATGTTTAACCACCCACATTGGATAGGTATTGTTGTGACTACTGGACAGCCGGGCGGTTCCGGGCAGGTTTACATCACAACTCAATCCAACCTCGGGTTAAACACATCGTATTTTCTACATTTACATATTTTGTCTTTCTTCTTTATTTATATGTAAATATTTGCAGCCCATTATTAAAAATCAATGGTGTAAAGGTTACACCAATCATGGGCCCAACCCATTCTTGAATTTGGGCCCCTTTACTTTATCTTTTCATTTATTAATAAATTTAACCCAACGTTATTTTCCCCGTTTAATACGTCCGTTTATTATATATATGTTGGGCTTAGCCTTTTTAAGCCCAACTTAGCCATGCGAAAGAGGGGAGGCTTAAAGCGTGATTACATACACAAAAAAGGGAATGTGAACGCATGAACTTGCAACATAACGTTGGAATTACAAATTAGAAACTGGTGTACTTGCATAGCAGTAATGTATACTTTGGTCATAAAGCATAGGTGACATGAATCAAACCATGTAAACTTGTAGTTGAGTTAAGAATATCACTATTGACACATAGGCTTAACTACAACATAAACCTATATTTTATTTAGGCATAATGTCAAACATAAGCAAATCATGTTTATAAGATTACTACATGTTTACAAGGGTGCTTACTTTTGTGACTAATACAAAAGTATAATTCAACTAGAATTAATCCAACTTAATCATGATTCTAAATCTATTCACATAACCATGGCACACATATACTTATGGCATAAATATTTCTAACATGAAATCATGATTTTTACTTTAGTCATGCAAACTTGCAAATGGGATTTTGAATCTAACCTAGCTATGTACCACATATGTCATCATATAATTCTTGTTAACAATATAGACCTAACATGGTTTTCAATTATGCAAAATATCAATCATAGCCTAGTCATATTCATGAGTTCACAAAGAGGTTTTCTAGTACAAAAGTATGGCTTAATACATAGATCATAATGCCAAATTTTCAACATAATTTCATATGGATTATAATAACCCAAATTTGCTCCAATTACTCACAAAATGATTTTTGTATAAAAATACACATTATGATAGCATAGTAGCAAAACCCCAAACTTGCATGAATTTCAATTAAACAACTACATACATGTAGCTTCAACATGAATTACATAATTTGCGAATATTCCGAACGTATACTTGCATAAAACTACCGCAACATGTAGTTTTTTTTTAATGAATAACATGCTTTGCGAATATCCAAACGTATACTTGCATAAAACTACCGCAACATGTAGTTTTTATAATGAATAACATAATTTGAGAATATCCAAACGTATACAATATTCCAATTCGATAAGAATCATAGTAACACACAAATATGAATTACTTTATCACCACAAATCAAGTATACAAACCAACACAGTTATTTGTTCATACCAAAATAATACTCTACTTACAATCGTGTGGCGAATTCTCTAATTCAGGAATTTAGAGATGCGACTTGTAGGTGCTGATTTGATTTGTTTATGTTGCTTTATGCTTTAGAATTTGCCTCCTAATCTTCTCTCCAATTTGGTGGCTACCCCTAGACGTTCCTCAGCAGCATGGTGGCTTTGTTCTTATTTTTGAATGAATAGATTAGGTGGAGTCTAGGGCCATTTTTATAGAGTTTACGAACTGATTAGGACCATCGATGTTGCTAGGATTGATCGTAGCCATTCATTCGAAAGAGAGACCAATTAGAGCCTGCCACCTAGCCATAATGACAAAGCAAGCTTCTGAAAATCGGCCAAACACAGAACTGGCCAGCCAGGACTAGACCAGACCTGGTCAGTAGGTCATTTTTGACCTGGGCGCACTTGGCAGGTGCGCCAGGTCAAAAATGTACTGGCGCACTTCACAGGTGCGCCAGTGCATTTTTGTTCTGGCGCACTTCCCAAGTGCGCCAGTGCATTCTGACCCGTTTTCCGGTTTTTCGCCCAACTTCGTTCGTCCATAACTTCTTCATACGATATCCGTTTTACGCAAACTCAGACTCTATCTCAAGCAGAATTTCAAGACGAACGCAATGGCGTATCCCGTTTCCCTTAATTCTTTGACTTAAAATTAGTTATAGTTTAATTTATGAATTTCACAGTTATAAAATATACGGGGTGTTACATTCTCCCCCACTTAAAAGGATTTCGTCCCCGAAATCTTCAAGTTAGGAGGAATGTACATCCTAACGTCCAAACATCCATCTACTCATCCATCAAACACGAGCATCCATTGTCCTTAAAAGACTTCTAATGCTTCATGATCATATGCGAAGTGTGTGTGTACATGTACTTATCTAATGCAAAATCAGGCGGTCTACCGATTCAGTTGACCTCCTTAATGCGAATTATGTAAGTGCTATGAATCCATTATGAATGCAAATCCCCCTATTCATGATTCTACATGAGTGCACAATCATTCAATACAAATGCAACATCCACATGACAACACATTAAAGTTCAATCATATACGAATGCAAACATATATGCATATGCAATATGAAGTGACTGAGCCGATCTAAAACCTAGATTGTGTGTGTATATGCAACCACGAGCAACCACTAGCAATCACTTGCAACCACTTGCAACCATCATCCATAACATGTTTCAATTACATGTTTTCATCCAAAGAGTTTCTACCTAAAAGATAGGGTCGAGGAGATATACCTAAAAAAGATAGATAAAAGCGCAACTTAAGGAAAAAGAAAGATCAAGGATGTACCCTCGAAAAGAAAAGGGTAGGCAGTGCGTATTCTAGCTTCAGTTTCCCAAGTCGCGTCTCCCTCGGCGTCGCTCCACTGAACTTTGATGAGTTTGACTTCGCGGTTGCGTAGCTTCTTCACTTCCGTTCCTAATATGCGGGTTGGAACTTTCCTTATGGTTGCTTCGCGTTCCACCTCTGCTTCTTCTAGGATATTTGGCTCTACCACTTCAGCAGACTCATGTAGACATTTTCGGAGATGCGAAACGTGAAAAACGTTGTGAACTCCGGCCAGTTTCTCGGGTAGCTCTAATCTATAGGCCATTTTCCCAATTTTCTCGATGATAGGGAATGGCCCTACGAACCTTGGCGCTAGCTTTCCTGTGGTTCCAAAACGAACAACGTTCCTTAGCGGAGATACCTTAAGAAAAACTCTGTCCCCAACCTCAAATTCAAGGTCGGTTCTCCTCTTGTCGGCGTAGGACTTTTGTCTGTCTTGGGCCGTCTTCATCCTTCTTCGTATTAAGTCTACTTTCTCTGAAGTCTCTCGGATCATATCTGGTCCAAGTATGAGCTTATCAGTAGACTCCCACCAGCAAGTGGGCGATCGACACGGTCTTCCATATAAAGCTTCGAAGGGCGCCATTCCGACGGTTGCTTGATAGCTGTTGTTGTAGGCAAATTCCACCAAAGGAAGGTGGTCTTCCCATGTCCCTCCGAAGTCGAGGATGCATAGTCTTAAAAGGTCTTCCAAAACTCTGTTCACTCTCTCTGTTTGGCCGTCGGTTTGGGGATGATAGGCTGTGCTCAAGCATAACTGCGTTCCTACTGCTTCTTGCAGACTCCGCCAAAACTCACTGGTGAAGATGGGGTCTCGGTCGCTAACAATGCTGGATGGTATTCCATGGAGTCGAACGATTTCCTTGAGGTAAAGTGATGCTAGGGATGAGGCAGTTCTTTTACTTTTGAAAGGTAAAAAGTGGGCGCTTTTAGTAAGCCTATCCACTATTACCCAAATGCTAGTGTTGCCCCTCCTAGACCTAGGCAGCCCATCTATGAAGTCCATAGAGATGCTATCCCACTTCCACTGCGGGACCTCCAGAGGATGTAGCAGTCCGCCAGGCTTTTTCTGTTCCGCCTTAACCTGTTGGCACACCATACACTTAGAAACGAATTCTGCCACGTCCTTTTTCATGCCGTTCCAAAAGAAAGTCCTTTTTATATCTTTGTACATTTTATCTCCGCCTGGGTGTATCGTCATCTTGGAGTGATGTGCTTCCTCGAGAACCTTCTTTACTAAATCTTTTGTCTGTGGGACGCACAGTCTTCCGTCTCGTCTTAGCAAACCTTTATCGTCGATGGAGTATCTGTTGAGGTGACTTGAAGTCTCACCCCTAATTAGCCTATCAATTATTTCCACAAGCTGAGGGTCTTCGCGTTGTGCTGCCCCTACTGAATCTATTAAAGTTGGGCGCACTTCGAGAGATGCTAGCAAGCCTGGTACAAAATCGGAGGAAGGCCTAAAGTCGAAGCTGGCTATAAACTCTAGGCTTTGTCTTTCAACAAACAGCGGCCTTAGGGTCAATTTCTTTCGGCTCAACGCGTCTGCTACTACGTTGCCTTTGCCCGGAGTGTAGGAGATTTCGAAATCGTACGAGGCAAGAAACTCCATCCATCTCTGTTGCCTCAAGTTAAGATCTTTCTGCGAGAAAAGATATTTCAACGATTTATGGTCAGTGTAAAATTCGAACTTCTCACCTAGGAGATAGTGTCGCCAAGACTTGAGTGCAAAGACGATGGCGGCTAACTCAAGATCGTGGGTTGGGTAGTTCTTTTCGTGCACTTTCAACTGCCTCCCGCCATAAGCTACTACCCTTCCTTCTTGCATTAAGACGGCGCCTAGCCCTGTCCCACATGCATCCGTATAAACAGTGAACATCTTGCTCCCATCTGGCAGCGTCAAAACTGGGGCTGTTGTAAGAGCCCTTTTTAGTCGTTGGAAAGCAAACTCGCAATCCAAGTCCCGATTGAACACTAGATTCTTCTTAGTTAATTTCGTGAGCGGAGCTGAGATTTTCGCAAAATCCCTTATGAATTTCCGATAGAAACCTGCTAGTCCTAGAAAACTTCGGACCTCAGTTGCATTTCTTGGCGTCTTCCAATCCTGTACCGCCACTACCTTAGCAGGGTCCACGGCTAACCCTTGTTTGGATACTATGTGCCCAAGGAACTTCACCTCTTCTCTCCAAAAGTGGCATTTGGAGAATTTGGCTTTTAGTTGATGGACTCGCAAAGTTTCCATGATTGCCCTTAAGTGCTGAGCATGTTCCTCTTCACTCTTTGAAAAGATAAGGATATCATCTACGAAGACCACTATGAACTTGTTGAGGAAATCTCTGAATACCCTACTCATCAGGTCTACGAAGTAAGCAGGTGCATTTGTCAAGCCGAAAGGCATGACAAGCCATTCAAAGAAGCCGTCTGGGGTTCTGAACGCCGTTTTATCGATGCTATCTTCAGCCACCCTTAGCTGATGAAAACCGGTTGCTAAATCGAGTTGGGAGAAAACAGACGCTCCTACAAGCTGATCAAACAAATCGTCAATTCTAGGGAGAGGGTGCCTATTCTTTTTCGTTAGCTTGTTGAGCTCCCTATAGTCAACACATAGACGGAGTGAACCATCTGCCTTTGTAGCGAACACCACTGGAGCGCCCCATTCTGAAATGCTCCTCCTAATGAACCCCTTTTCTAGAAGCTCTTTAATCTGTTTACTGAGCTCTTTCCTTTCCCGTGGAGCCATGTGTCTAACGGGCAACGCAACGGGCTTTGCATTATCTACAAGATATATGCGGAAGTCTATCTCCCGCTTCGGAGGCAAGCCCTTCACTTCTTCGAAGACATCCGGATATTCCCGGACTACTCTAACTGATTGCAAATTTTCAACAGAGACATCTAGCGATTCAAGATAACTAAGCATAACCGCATACGAGGGATTACAAGAAATTTCCAAAGTATTACCGAGCTGGGTTAGGAGCCTAACAACCCTTTTCTCACAATCAAGGATGGTCCCATTACTGGATAGCCAATCCATACCCAAAATCAAACCATATCCCGAAAAGCCCAAAACAAAGGAACTACATTGAAATTCTACGCTTAGAATAGAAATTTTCAATCCCAAACAGATCATAGACAAATGAGCTGGGCCCCCAATTGGGTTTGAAACAATTAAGGGGTCCTCTACCATACTAGTTTTTAGGTGCAGAGATTCTACTAAAGCAGACGAGATAAAGGAGTGTGATGCACCAGAATCAAATAAAGTGCGAACGGGGTGATCATAAAGATAAACTACACTTTCTACAGAAGTGTTTGTACCTCGCTGTTGCAAAGGTGGCGCTTCTAGCACATGAACCTGTGCCCCTGAGGTGGATCCAGCGCCCTGCCCCTGTCCTCGTTTCTTTTGGCAGTCCTTAGCCCTGTGGCCTGTCTGACCGCAAGAAAAGCACCCACCATTCTCCTTGGCCTTCTTTTTCCGGCAGTCCTTTACTAAGTGCCCCACTTTGCCACAGAAATTACACTTCCTCTTCTCTTTGTTGCCTTTCCCGCCTTTCTTAAAGTCTGTCTTCTTAGGCTGCAAACCCTCTTTCTTCCCTTGAGAGCTTTCAGCCTTTGCCTCCTTCTTGCCCTTATCCTCTTCGTTCAGCAATGCCATTTGTACCAGTCTTTCATACGTAGCTCCCATGGGTATATGGGTCATGGCCAAACTGTGTAATGGCTCATTCAACCCTTTGACGAAACGGAGAGCCTTCTTGTGCGGGGTGTTAACTAGGTCCAGCCCAAACCTAGCCAGCTCATCGAACTGATTAACATACTCTCTGACTGTCTTGTTCCCTTGCTTAAGAAATAAGAATTTTTTCCAACTGCAAACTCCTTTCTGCATCTGAGAGAAATTTAGTCTCAAACCTTGCCCTAAAGTCCTCTCATGTCTCCACTGGTCTTTCAGCATTAGTGACCTCCCACCAGTAGGAAGCCTCGCCCTTTAATAGCCACACTGCCACTTGTACTTTCTGCCTATCTTCTACCTCAAAGATGATGAATAGGTCCTCGGTTTCTTTCAGCCAATTTCTAGCTGCCACGAAGGACTCAGTTCCATGGAAATCCTTTCCTCCCATAGCTTTAAAATCTTTACATATCTTAGCAAACGTGTTTCCCCGTGGAGGAGGTGGAGGAAGAGGTGCTGCTGCAGCTGGATGATTTCCTGCAGCTGGGGGAGGAGGAACGGTAGGACCTGGCTGAGTGGCCCTTGCTTCTAAGAACCGTCTAAACCAACCAGGTATTGGAACACCCTCTGGCAAGTTAAGTTCTTCGGACATGCTGAAACAAAAAGGATAGATTCAAAACGAAGGATAAGAGATAGTACCTATGGCTTTGGGGAGGGACTTTGCTTTTTTTAAAATAAAATAATATTTTTCTTTTTAAAAATGCTTCTTTAAATTTCCTTTTTGAAAATAAATTTTCAGAACTTTTTATCTTATCTGGTAAACCTATGCTCTGATACCAAGTGAAACACCCCACATCCGTTAGGGTCACTCTCAAAGGGAATGCCCTAATTTTGGTGGAGGTTTATAAGTATAAGTCACAGATATACAAGACAGATATAAAAACACATATTTGTAAACAGCGGAAAAACAACAACTTTTATTTCATAAAAGCAAATACGTGTTACAACAACATCACCATGATTGTCTTACATCCTTTCCAAAAACATAACATAACACTTTCATAATCTGTCTTGATTACATTATTTAAAGAAGCATAAAGAAAACATAGATAAACTGCAAAAGCCCCATAGTGGTTGTCCAAAGCCATAGTTCAAAACGAAAAGGTCCAAGCAATACATTTCTCCTCTTCAAGCTGGATGTTAATGCTGATCAAGCTGCAGTGTTCCCTCCCTGTGGACCTAGGGGGGGGGGGAAACGAAAGAAAAGTAGAGTCAGACATAAAGCCTGAGTAAGTCTAGGACTATTCTGTCTATGAATAAAGAACTGGGTATCATAAGTATAAACCCGAAATGGGAAAGTACTATAAACTTAGTTAAGTTGTCTAGGGACGAATATACTATCGTACCCCATATCAATCTCCGAACCCATATAAACTAGTTTCCAACTGGCACCCCATAATCTGGGTGAAGTGATCCATTTCATGATGATCGGCTCCTACTCGCATAGTTACATGTGTCTTACGGCCCCCGATGTTGTAGTTACCTATGCTGGTCCCACCATGGGGTGTATCAAGTCCCATGGTGGCGGCCCGACACAATCCCAGAATGCACAGGTATGCTACTGGTGCCCAGTGCCTTATTTTTCTGCGCCGGAGTGTGTGCACGCCCGCACTCCGTTAGAACCTACACAGCTGCACCACCGCCGTCGATTTGACCTCTTACAATCAGCCCAGTAATCGTGCCCCACCCTGCCTAGTTTCAGGGTATCATGATACACCTTATAGGGTTACTGCTGAAAAGGGTCCCCCGCTACTAGGTTTTCTATTTCTAGCCAACATGCTAAGTTGGTTAAGTGTTTTATAACCTAACCCCCAAATCAGTCTGCTTAGTTTAGCATGTTCCATTTTGATTAAGTCTTTAGTCCACTTAATCCTAACAATCCTGACTCAGCTTTAAATGTCTTATTAAAGCCTTGACCTCTCACATTAGACAGGTATTGTTGTGGCTGCCTGTTGCCGGTTGGTTCCGGGCAGTCTTACGCCACAACTCAGTCTAACCTCGGGTCCTTATTGGGCTCCATGTTTAACCACCCACATTGGATAGGTATTGTTGTGACTACTGGACAGCCGGGCGGTTCCGGGCAGGTTTACATCACAACTCAATCCAACCTCGGGTTAAACACATCGTATTTTCTACATTTACATATTTTGTCTTTCTTCTTTATTTATATGTAAATATTTGCAGCCCATTATTAAAAATCAATGGTGTAAAGGTTACACCAATCATGGGCCCAACCCATTCTTGAATTTGGGCCCCTTTACTTTATCTTTTCATTTATTAATAAATTTAACCCAACGTTATTTTCCCCGTTTAATACGTCCGTTTATTATATATATGTTGGGCTTAGCCTTTTTAAGCCCAACTTAGCCATGCGAAAGAGGGGAGGCTTAAAGCGTGATTACATACACAAAAAAGGGAATGTGAACGCATGAACTTGCAACATAACGTTGGAATTACAAATTAGAAACTGGTGTACTTGCATAGCAGTAATGTATACTTTGGTCATAAAGCATAGGTGACATGAATCAAACCATGTAAACTTGTAGTTGAGTTAAGAATATCACTATTGACACATAGGCTTAACTACAACATAAACCTATATTTTATTTAGGCATAATGTCAAACATAAGCAAATCATGTTTATAAGATTACTACATGTTTACAAGGGTGCTTACTTTTGTGACTAATACAAAAGTATAATTCAACTAGAATTAATCCAACTTAATCATGATTCTAAATCTATTCACATAACCATGGCACACATATACTTATGGCATAAATATTTCTAACATGAAATCATGATTTTTACTTTAGTCATGCAAACTTGCAAATGGGATTTTGAATCTAACCTAGCTATGTACCACATATGTCATCATATAATTCTTGTTAACAATATAGACCTAACATGGTTTTCAATTATGCAAAATATCAATCATAGCCTAGTCATATTCATGAGTTCACAAAGAGGTTTTCTAGTACAAAAGTATGGCTTAATACATAGATCATAATGCCAAATTTTCAACATAATTTCATATGGATTATAATAACCCAAATTTGCTCCAATTACTCACAAAATGATTTTTGTATAAAAATACACATTATGATAGCATAGTAGCAAAACCCCAAACTTGCATGAATTTCAATTAAACAACTACATACATGTAGCTTCAACATGAATTACATAATTTGCGAATATTCCGAACGTATACTTGCATAAAACTACCGCAACATGTAGTTTTTTTTTAATGAATAACATGCTTTGCGAATATCCAAACGTATACTTGCATAAAACTACCGCAACATGTAGTTTTTATAATGAATAACATAATTTGAGAATATCCAAACGTATACAATATTCCAATTCGATAAGAATCATAGTAACGCACAAATATGAATTACTTTATCACCACAAATCAAGTATACAAACCAACACAGTTATTTGTTCATACCAAAATAATACTCTACTTACAATCGTGTGGCGAATTCTCTAATTCAGGAATTTAGAGATGCGACTTGTAGGTGCTGATTTGATTTGTTTATGTTGCTTTATGCTTTAGAATTTGCCTCCTAATCTTCTCTCCAATTTGGTGGCTACCCCTAGACGTTCCTCAGCAGCATGGTGGCTTTGTTCTTATTTTTGAATGAATAGATTAGGTGGAGTCTAGGGCCATTTTTATAGAGTTTACGAACTGATTAGGACCATCGATGTTGCTAGGATTGATCGTAGCCATTCATTCGAAAGAGAGACCAATTAGAGCCTGCCACCTAGCCATAATGACAAAGCAAGCTTCTGAAAATCGGCCAAACACAGAACTGGCCAGCCAGGACTAGACCAGACCTGGTCAGTAGGTCATTTTTGACCTGGGCGCACTTGGCAGGTGCGCCAGGTCAAAAATGTACTGGCGCACTTCACAGGTGCGCCAGTGCATTTTTGTTCTGGCGCACTTCCCAAGTGCGCCAGTGCATTCTGACCCGTTTTCCGGTTTTTCGCCCAACTTCGTTCGTCCATAACTTCTTCATACGATATCCGTTTTACGCAAACTCAGACTCTATCTCAAGCAGAATTTCGAGACGAACGCAATGGCGTATCCCGTTTCCCTTAATTCTTTGATTTAAAATTAGTTATAGTTTAATTTATGAATTTCACAGTTATAAAATATACGGGGTGTTACAAACGTCCTGTGAATGTCCAGTACAATCGGGGTCAATGAGGTTCTGCCCGGACGGCGACTCGGGCAACTTCGCCTGAAGTGGACCAGGGAGAGCACTCCTAGTGGAGAATGTCGATTGACACATTTTCAGTGATCCAGACCTATTTCCCTGGTGTGGAAAATCATGAATAATGGCAGAGGCTACAAGAACGAATATTGCGGAATCAACCTAGCCATACCCCTTTTACGGATGATATCCTACACGTGGAATTTCCAAGGAGGTTTAACATGCCCCAGATAAGCCATTATACAGGCATGACTGATCTGCATCAACATTTAATGGGATAATCATGGCATATGAAGGAAGCGTAGCCTCATACGCAATCAAATGCAAAGCCTTCCCAATCTTCCTAAGTGGAGTAGCACTCATGTGGTTCACACGACTTCCCCCAAGATCGATTCCAAATTTCAAAGATTAAGTGAGAAATTCCTGAATCAATTCCGCCTTCACGCCTCTAAATCGAAACATATTATGGCTCTTTCGGCAATAAAACAAGCAAGAGGAGAATCTTTAAAGGACTACATTAGTAGATTCAACATGGTTGTTATTGAAGTAAGTAATCCCAACCATGAGACAGTCCTAATATCCATAGTAGATGGAGTCAACAAAAAAATCGAATTTGGGAAACACCTAATCGGAAAACCGCCCAAAACGATTGAATTGTTTTACGAGAAGGCTAATATTCGACTAAGGCAACTGGATAAGGAAGATGGGCCGAACGACATTTCTAATAAAGCCATTCAGAGCAATGTGGTAGTAAAACAGTCCAGAGACAACTTTGGAAAGGTGGAAGTAAATGTTGGAAATCATGGAAAGTGAAATGATAGTCAACAGAAAGGCTCTAATGGAAGCCATGGTAAAAAGGGAAATCCTAGAAAAGTACCCCAATTTTAGGTATTCGAGAGCTATACCGCGTTGAATGGTACAATGAAAAATATATACCTCGATACATGTATTGCAGTTCAGTATAAGAAGCCACCTTTGTGGGAATCTACGGAGAAAGAACGAGCGACTGGGACGTTCGGTTTGTTCCATGAGATTATGGGTATGCGACTAATGAATGTCGTTGCCTCAGGGACATCATTGAGAAATTGATTAGAGAAGGAAAAATCAATGAGTACAAGGTTGCCCCAAGGGACGGGGGCAAAAAGCTTCTGCCCTCAAGCAAAGTTAGGCGCCACACAGAGACACTACCCAAGAAAAGGCTAAATGGATAGTGAATAATACTATTGTCGGAGGACCTCATCCAACCGGGTATAACGTTCGGTGTTAACAATATTTTTTGTCAACACCGAAGATAAGTCTGTTGAATTGGACCTAAGGGGAAAATGGGGTAATTTAGCTTTCACGAGTTTGAGATAGTTCACCGTTTCCTAGATATCAAGGTTTAGAGCCCAAAAGATTAGTTACTCTTCCCTCAGTGTGGTAAGCATCATGCTTAAGCGACTCAAAAACCAACAGTTATCTTGGGACAAGGGTTCCCTAATCACAACCCTCGGTCAAGAACTAAACAGCTTGTTGGAAGGCGTTCTGCAAGAACTCTGCGGAAGGGTCTATGCTTAAGTCGGAATCTATGACTATGTGGGGAGCGTACGGAGTGTTGTATAGGAGATAGCCAAGGAATAACATAAGAAACTCATGAGAAAATGCTCGAAGTGTCGATCTGCTCTTTATTGCTATTTTATTTGAAGTACATGAATGATTACAATGGAAATCCCCAAACTGATTCAAAAATCAGGGTTTACTCTAGAGAAAAAGAGTACAAAAATGAAAAATGAGAAATTAATCCCCAAAATGAGACCCTTAGGGTCTTATTTATAAAAAAATAGGGCCCCTTCTGCTATTGGGCCAGCAAAAGCCCCTATCGGCCGCTTTTCCCATTAGTCCGGAAGTTTTGACTCTTGGTCACCTTTCCTTTTGCTTATGGCTTTTAGAGGTGTCGGCTCTGGCTCTCGGGAGGATGGACCCGGTCTTTGAAGCTTTTGGCTGATGCCATGTCTATCTTCTTTGTATTGCTGCTAACCTTGGCGGTGTGGATAGCTTTTGGAAGGTTTCTCCTTCCGGATATAGGCCTCCAAATATGGGCTTCCGGATATGGGTTCTCAGTCCTGTTGTTGACACTTTGTGGAGCTTGCCTTCATGATTCAAGTAAATGGTTGCCATGTCCGCCACCCTTATCGGAATCGACACTAAAATGATTAGTGTTTATAGATTATCTCTCTTCGAGGTTTCGGCTTGCCTTCCAGTATATTCATGAAGTGTATCTTGGCCTCCCGGAGGGTTGCTTTTGGTGCTTTATTAGTTGTTTACTAGAGGGGTCTTGCGGCGATCTTTTAATAGAGGTTTCGCGGCTAGTTCCCGGATAATTCTCTTATTCTTTAAACTTTGTGTCTTTGATGCTTTCGTTCCTTGATGTATCAGCATTAAGCGAGTTAATACCGATAGCACTTTCATCCTTTTATGCCTCGATTTGCAATGCCCTTTGCTTTCCTCTTTATTAGCTCCCAGTTTTGATTGACTTCTTGTCGATTATCCCTCCTACCGGAATTACCCTGTCAGAAACTTGTCTTAGGCTTTCGGTTTTACCCTGTGCTTAGCTCCCACTTACTGATTACTTTTCTTTGTTCGTGACGGTTTGATACCCCATCACCGTCATCCTGTCCCAGAGTTAATTTTGGTAGTAACATTTGCCTCCCCTTTTGTGAAGGAGTATTTTCAACTTTCCAAAGTCAAACTCCGATGTCCTTTCGGTGTCTAGACTCCCTGTCTCTTGCTCTTCTTCGATTGGACCCGTTGATTGCTTCTAGCTTGTATAACCTATATTAAAGGTAATTTGGTATAATTACCATCGCTTCTTCTTCCTCAGTTTTACCTGTGAAATTAATCACTCAAACAAGGTAACTGTTCATCGAGAATTGCCAAAGCTTCTACAAAAATGTTTGCGAACAAATTAAACAATTGTAAACAACTGTAAAATCCATTCGGCTTTCCTAAAACAAGGATTATTGTAGAGGGTGTCGAACTCTGGGACCAAAAATTATTTTACTAATAAATCCAATCAAGTTACTCCAGGATTTTGATTGATTGAAAACACAGAAAATAACAACAATTAAATAAAAAAGAGAGATTTATATAATGAGAGAAAGCAATTAGGGGATAATGACATAGATTGGATTCATACTCATCAATAGCCAACAAATAAATATAGATCTAATTCATGTTTCTGTCACACACACGAATCAACGATAATTAGGTTCGTAGAAACAAATAAGGAAATAACAACAAGCATAGCCCATGCAGGAGCTGAGCTCTTAAACAACCATAGACTATCAGGACATATTTACTAATTAATTTCTAAAACCCTAAAATTAGATCTAAGTCTGATAATTGTTAGATCGAACACGAATATACCCTATGAAGGAGCATAGCTCTTAAACGACACAGAATATGAAGGTTCAGATCTAACCCTTGATTCAGATGCAGATCTACATGTATAAAGTCCTCATCTATTGGCTATGTGATTCATGTTGAATCATAACTATTAGCATCATCACCCCCTAATCAAAGGGGATTAGCTAGACATAGCTAAAGAAGAAGAGAAAAAGAAACTAAATAACATGAACATAAATAAAATAAAATAACAACTAAGAGAAAGGGGGAAGAAGAGTTTAGTCCAAGAAGAGAATTATAGAATAAAACTAGGTGTAATTACAAATGAAGGAGATACAGTGTATTTATAGTTGCATTGGCCAAGACTAAGAGGCTAATTACACAATGTGGGACAAAATCCCTTTTCTAAAATAACACATAAACCAGTGTGAACGCAACATGAATGAGAGGCCTTGCAAATGAGCTAATGTGAATGGATTTGCATTTGGCACATCTTGCGGGCATCAAATGACATCAAATTCAATTGTTTTAAGCATGAATAGGAACTCCAAAACATCTGCGACAAGCTATCTTTATGAAAAGGCATTGAATCATTAAAATATGTGGCAGAAGGTAGTTGAACAACAACATTTCTTCAAGCTTTAATCTAGCTCTCAAAATCAACACTCTTTATATACCAATTCTTCAAGCTTTTCAACAATTAAGTGCATTAATCCGTTCATCATACATAATCTGAAAACACAACTATAAATACACAGTATCAATTATTTTAAATATAAAATAAGATAAATAAGCGGATAAAATATACACATTTACGTGTATATCAAATACCCCCACACTTATCTTTTTATTCGTCCTCGAATAAATTAAACTAAGATATGTCACACTTTCGTAGGAAACACGATTGCATTTAGCATATGCAACAAGCCGTTAAACCCCTAGGTGTCCCTAGTAGGACGAGTGTTGTCTCGTGAGGGTTTTCAGTGGATACTACCCACAAAATCCAACACGTCTTATGTACGTGGATTAATCAAACAATATATTTAAGGTCTTTCATATTCCAAGGACTTTACCTGACTTCAATAATAATGGTTTAGTCCCAAATTGTCCATCCCATAATTGGTGCAAAGATGAATAAAAATTTTCAACCTGATTTGTAATTCCTTGATAACACTGTAATTGTCTTGAAGGTTAAGAGCGTGGTGTCAACCAAAGTTCTGCACATCGACAATGTGCACCCAATCATTTAATCATTTTTTTGAATAATTTTGCACAAGTGTAACTGTAATGTATTGGATATGAGTTATGCATAAATGAAGGAGAAATTTGTAAGTTCTAAAAATATTATTGATAAGGGGGCAAGTGTATTAGTTGAACTTCAAGCTACAAAATGCAAAGTAATACTAAGGCACATATGGACGTTTTGTTTCCTTTCATCACCTCTACTATAATCCTTGCTTCTAAGTATGGCATGATCGATGTGGATGGAATGGAAATGAATGCTTTATAGTCAAGAATGACGAGTGACTATTTTATTCTCGGAGATTTTCTCTTTATTTCATTTTTTTTCTTTTCGTTTTCTTCTTCTTTTTTGAGAGAGAAAAATGATGAGTGGAGATGTAATGGAGTGATACCGTATATTCTTTCATTTGATTCCTCCTCTACTAAGCGAATCATAACCAACACTTCATGAAAGGAAAGT
Organism: Allium sativum; assembly: GCA_030737875.1. Taxonomy (NCBI): domain Eukaryota; kingdom Viridiplantae; phylum Streptophyta; class Magnoliopsida; order Asparagales; family Amaryllidaceae; genus Allium; species Allium sativum. Next base: position 12,035,613 of record CM060927.1, on the reverse strand, counting down.
TTTGTGCCCTAGTTACTTTACTTCTATAACCCTAATTCAACACACAAGTCTGGATTGATGTTATATAAAAAGTTGAAACGAATGATAAGAAAAGTTTCGTAAGATAGATAACCCATATAAAATAAGATGTGGTATATGGTTATCCTACCTTAAAACAAGTATGGAGTGGGTAGTGTAATATTGGTATAAAAAGTGATATTTTTGAACCTTTGAAAATAAATCACTATAAGGTTCTATACAATACCAATATAAGAAAAACTTGTCGAAACATGGAAGTAAATCGACTAAAAATTGGGTTTGAATAATGTGGGGTATCGAAGAAGAACGCTACAATGAGTCATTTCTCCTTGATTGGGCCAAGTGGACTTTAGAACTTACAAGTTTGAAAAAATTGAGTGAGAATAATATTATGCATGAAAACGAACTAAGAAAATCCAACAAATATAGGTGCAAAATCTTTTTATTTCATGATTTTTTTTATTTTTACTTGCACATTCTAACATGTATAACAAAGGTTGACACGCTTACTCCAGAACACGACTAACGTTTGCGCAGTCTCAAGCTAGCATCTTTAAAAAGACACATTACAACTCAATGAATAAATAATGTTCATTACCCTCACCCAACAATTCAACTTATCAAACAAGAACCAAGGTGTTATTTACAAATTTAAGTTAATCCTTGTTCAATGAATGACCTACTTCATAAAATTTGATTGCTGATGTAATGTAAATTCCCCCCACACTTGAGTGTGACTGCGTCCTATAGTCGTTAATCAGACATATCTTAGTGAAAGGGAAAAACAAACAAGAAAATATTTACATATGTACAAAAGAGGGTTAGTGCGTCTTACCGAATGTAATGTGGCTCATGGAGGACCACGAGCTCTTCGTCTTGGAATGGTATTGGTTCCAAGTAAGGTTTAAGGCGTTGAGCATTGACCTTATAGGATGATCCATTGGTTGGATTCTCAATTTCTACCGCACCATACAGAAAAACAGTACGTACAGTGCAAGGTCCTGTCCATCTAGATTTTAATTTACCTGGAAATAAATGCAATCTTGAGTCATATAACAAAACTTTTTGACCTAAAATGAAAGTTTTACGTAAAATGGATTTATCATGAAAAAATTTCGTCTTGTCCTTGTAAATTCGTTCATTTTCGTAAGCATCATTTCGAATTTCATCAAGTTCATTAAGTTGAAGCTTCCTAAGTTCACCTGCTTGCTCTAAGTCAAGATTTAAAGTTTTTATTGCCCATAACGCCCTATGTTCTAGTTCAACTGGCAAGTGACATGACTTACCGAAAATCATCCGATAAGGGGACATACCTAAGTTTGTTTCGAAAGCGGTGTGGTAAGCCCAAAGAGCGTCGGTTAACTTTTGGGACCAGTCTTTGCGATTTCAATTCACAGTTTTCTCAAGGATTTGCTTAATCTGCCTATTCGATACTTCAACCTGCCCACAAGTTTGAGGATGGTTAGGGGTGGATAACTTGTGGGTTATCGAATACTTTCTCATGATGGCTTCAAAAGAACGATTAAGAAAGTGTGTCCCGTTATCACTGATTATCGTGCGAGGTGTGCCAAACCTAGAGAAGATATTTTCTTTCAAGAAGCGCACAACAACCTTGTTATCATTTGTTTTGCATGGAACAGCTTCGACCCATTTAGAAACATAATCTATAGCTAAGAGAATGTAAAGGTTCCCAAAAGAACTAGGGAAGGGTCCCATGAAGTCTATACCCCAAACATCAAAAATTTCGACCTCTAGAATGGGGTTTAGGGGCATCATATTCTGTTTAGAAATTTTCCCTAAAAATTGACATCGATCGCAAGTTTTGCAAAATTCGTATGCGTCTTTGAAAAGGTTGGGCCAGTAGAAACCCGATTGGAGAACCTTTTCAGCTGTCTTTTTGGGACCGAAGTGACCACCACAGGCTTGGTCATGATAGAAAGAGAGGACACTATGAGTTTCAGTGTCGGGAACACAACTTCGAATGATTTGATCGGGACAATACTTGAGAAGATGGGGGTTGTCCCAGAAAAAATGTTTCACTTAGGTCAAGAATTTGTGTTTATCCTTCTTGGACCAAAAAGAAGGGGTCTGCTTGGTGACTAAGTAGTTGACAATGTCAGCGAACCAAGGATCAATGGTTAGAGAAAATAGCTGTTCATCAGGGAAATTCTCGTTGATCGGAAGACAAGAAGACGAGGCATTTGGAAGACGAGACAAGTGGTCTGCAATAACATTGTCAGATCCTTTTTTATCCTTAATCGTAAGGCCAAATTCTTGAAGTAGAAGGATCCAACGAATGAGACGAGCCTTAGCATCCTTTTTAGAGAAAAGGTACCTAAGTGGGGAATGATCAGTATGAATAGTGATGTGTGAGCCAACTAGATAAGGCCTGAATTTTCTAGAGCGAAAACGATTGCCAAGAGTTCCTTTTTAGTGGTCGTATAATTGATTTGAGCATCGTTCAGAGTCTTACTCGCATAATAAATGACATGAAGAATCTTATCGATACATTGTCCTAAGACAGTGCCAACAACGAAATTCGAGGCGTCACACATGATTTCAAAAGGCAGCTTCCAATTAGGAGAGCAGATGATCGGGGCAGAGACAAGTTCATTTTTAAGATGCACAAAAGATGAAATGCAATCAAAATTGAAGTCGAAAGGAACATCCTTACCAAGAAGACTGGTCACAGGTCGAGTGATTTTGCTAAAATCCTTTATAAAGTGAAAGTAAAAGCCAGCATGACCAAAAAAGGATCGGATGTCCTTAACAGATTTGGGAATGGGAAGATTTGAGATAACCTCAATTTTGGCTTTGTCTACTTCAATTCCTTTATTAGAGATGACATGTCCTAAAACAATGCCATGTTTGACCATGAAGTGACACTTTTTCCAATTAAGCGTTAAGTTTTTATCTTTGCAACGGTTAAAAACAAGATCTAAGTGATGTAAACACTTAATGTAAGAATCCCCGAAGATGGAAAATCATCCATGAACACTTTCAAAAATTGCTCAATCATATCAGAAAAAATGCTAATCATGCACCTCTAAAAGGTTGCAGGTGCATTACAGAGACCAAAAGGCATATGACGGTACGCAAATGTACCAAATGGACACGTGAAAGTGGTTTTCTCTTAGTCCTCAAGAGCGATAGGGATTTGATTATAGCCCGAGTACCCATCAAGGAAACAGTAGTACTCGTGACCGGCTAGTCGTTCTAATATTTGATCGATGAATGGCAAAGGGAAATGATCCTTACGTGTTGCAGCGTTAAGTTTCCTATAATCAATGCAAACACGCCAACCAGTCTGAGTACGGGTTGGGATACGCTCGTTAACTTCATTTTGGATCACAGTTATCCCTGATTTCTTAGGTACGACACGAATCGGACTAACCCATTGACTATCAGAAATTGGGTAGATGATTCCATTGTCAAGACATTTAAGTATTTCAGCATGAACTGCTTCTTTCATGATGGGGTTTAGCCGACGCTGGGGATCACGAGTGGGGTTGGCATCATCTATAAGGTGGATTCGATGTTGGACTATCAAAGGACTAATCCCTTTAATATCATCCATAGACCAACCCATTGCTTCCTTGTTTTTCTTAAGGATAAAAAGGAGCAATTATTCCTGCTCTAAAGTAAGATTAGAAGCGATAATGACAGGAAAAGTTTCATTGTCTCCTAAGTAAACGTACTTAAGATGACTGGGCAGCACTTTGAGTTCAGATTTTGGAGACGACTCAACTGAAGAAACTGGTTGAGGGACAGACTCAATTGTGGGCGGCTCGACAGGAATCGAATCAGAGACATTTTCGGGAATATCTTGAAAAAAGGTTTCGTAATTCGATTCAATTTTGTTATTCATATGGTCGAGCTCGGGTTCATTGTCGTGGACTAAATGAATTTCAGAAAACTGATCCACGTAAGAGTTAGGAGAGTTTTCATTTCTAAAGATGTTTAGCTCAACAATTATGTTACCAAAAGAAAATTTCATAGACCCATTTCTGCAGTTGATAAGCACATTAGAGGTTGCTAAGAATGGTCGTCCTAGAATCAAAGGGATCTGGTTTGCAGAATTGCTTACCTGTTGAGTTTCTAGGGCAATGAAATCAACTGGAAAGATAAATTCGCCTATTTTGATCAATACATCCTCGATTTCGCCCACAGGTTTCTTAATTGAACGGCTAGCAAGTTGAAGGGTAACCATGGTGGGTTTCAGTTCTCTTAGCCCTAATTGGCGATAGACGGAATATGGAAGAAAGTTAACACTTACACCTAAGTCTAGCAGGCATCTATCAATTTTCTTGTCCCCAATAGTACATGATATTGTGGGGCAGCCATGATCTTTGTACTTCACTGGCATTGATTGGGACAAAACTTCGCTTAGAGTTGCCACCAGAAACACTTTCTTAGGTACATGTGTATGACTTTTTTGAGTGCAAAAATCTTTTAGAAATTCTGCGTACTGTGGAACTTGTTGTATAATATCTAAAAGAGGAATGTTCACTTTAACTTACTTAAATATTTCAAGGATCTTTTCTAGCTGATCTGTCTTTTTCCTATGCCGGAGTCTATGAGGAAATGGAGCAGACAACTCAGTAGGTTGGGCTACTTGAGTTTGAGGATGGTCCTTGTCAGAAATTGGCTCAATGTTCTAATCCGAGTTGGTCGAGTTTTCGGTGGGGTTTGGAAAATCGTCCGGTAAAGCATTTGGGTTGACCACATGTTTGTCAATCTTTTTGCCGGATCTAAGAGTCATGACAGCATTCAATTGACTAACGTTTGAATCTTGAATGATGTGAATTTGGTTGGAATTTGAATTTTGTCCTGTAGGTTTTGGATGGGTTGACTTGGAAACGTACCCTTTTCCCTTTCACTTAATCTAGCGTTGAGTTGAGACATTTGTTTTTGAAGTTCACCCATTTATTGATTCGTGTTTTGCATATATGAGTGTAACGTGTTGTCTAACTTGTTTTGATTTTCAACATTTTGCTTAGTCATTTGCGCTAATAGGTTGCTCACCTCAGATAAATTCCCCTCAATCATAGAAAGGCGTTTTTCATGTTGAGGTGCCACCGTTTGGTGAGATTGGTGGAAAGGCGCCTGGTTCGAATTGTACTGATTTTGCCTAAGAGTAGGGTGCGAAACATTGTTCGAAAATGCTCGATTTGAGGGTCTGTTCATCAGGGGGTTATTTGGACCACAAGAAAGGTTTGGGTGGTTATTAGGTCTATTGAAAGCATTCACTTGCTCAAGGGACTGGGGACAGTCATCAGCCATATGATCAGAGTTAAGACATATGTGACACATGGCTTGGAAACGTTATTAGACTGAGTGTGTGTTCTAACAACGTTCAGTATGGCATCAACAAGAGTATTAGAAGAAGAAGAGGATTCAACATAATTATTACTGGATCACGAATAGAGAGATTTTTCATTAGTTTGTTCCCATTATTTCGATTTTCTGCTAACTCGTCCAGAAATTCCCAAGCTTCTACATCAGTCTGTTTTATAAAATTGCCCTAACACATGGATTCTATCATTTGTCTAGAACTATTATCGAGTCCATCGTATACAATTTGACATAACGACCATGTTTCATAACCATGGTGGGGACAACTTAACAACAGTTCTTTAAATCTTTCAAAGTATTGCCAAAAAGATTCAACCCTTTTTGGTGGAAATTAGTGATTTCATTTCTGACTCTAGCCGTTTTTTCTTGGGGGTAGAATTTGTTTTAGGAAAACTGCTGTATATTCATCCCATTTTTTAATCGAATTTAGGGGCAAGCTTAGAAACCATTTTTCTGCGGAGTCAGTTAGTGCGAATGGAATCAAGCAAAGTTTAATACCATCCTTACATAACTATTGTAATTTAAAGGTTGCACAAGCATATTCAAATTTCGTTAAAAAGCTATATGGTTCGTCATGAGAAAAATTACCGAATTTAGGAAGGATGTTTATCTGACTCGATCGGATTTCAAAGTGATTACCTACATGATTAGGTAACTGAATGCAACAAGGGACAGAAACTCTATCCGGAAGAATTCTGTCCATCAGGGTATGAGGTGTGGGTTCTTTACCCATTTCTATGGGTTGTACGAGTAAATTGGGTTTTGAGGAAAGAGAAGGTAGCCCGATTCTAACTAAACGACGAGATTCTTGGTCATGGGTCCAAGTTTGCATGCACTAGAAAGAAGAAGAAAACAGAGTTCGCAAGGAAAGAGTTTTGAAAATGTTTTTTTTTGTGAAAAGTACGATCTACAGAACTAGTGAGGTTTAAAAAAAAATCAAATTTTTATTTATTTTTGAGGAATTTTGATTTTTTTATTCACAAAACAATCACACAGAAATTAGCTACAATGAAATTTTTTATCCTTAATGGCTCCTTACCCAAAATTATATAGTGACATGTTTAATTACTTAGAACAAAAGATTTCTCAGCCAGTTAACGGACATGAGTTATCGGTGCACCAGGAATCACCCTAGCAATGCAGCCGAAGGTTTAAGTACCTTTAGAGTAACAATCGATATAATATTTACGAATCACCGTAATATTTATAAACGGCTATTTCTCTGTCGTAGTCTAGACACCAAGAAATAATTCGATCCAAATAAATCAACTATCAAAATACAATTAGGCCCTAGATGAGCCCGCGACTCCCTTAAGTCCAATGTCTAACCGTTATTATTAGTCAGATTCTACGATGAAATGCAATTTGTGGGCTAAGGAAAGGGTGATGAAATCCCTTACCTTATGTGAATTGGGGTATTGCCCTTAATGGAATGAATACAGAGGCAGAAATTGTAATTGCAGAAATTAAAAGATTTTACAAGCAAGCCGCTGCCCCTGCAGAAGATTTTTACAAGCAATGTCTATATTTCTTTTTATTTGCAACAGCAGTCCCTGTAGAGTTTAGAAAAATCTCACCTAGATCAGCAGTATGTCCAGTGCAATTGAGTAACACTAGTGCGTTCACACCCCACTTGGTGTGCAACCACTCCAACAATTCAAATTCTGCTAATTTGTCCGTCTAGTTAGTTTGCTTTGTTCAATTTCGACTCCTTTGATTTGCTTGCTTGAATTTTTTCTTCACTTTGCTCCTGTGATATTTGATTCACCTTTTTTGTATATTTTTTATGTATAAAAGAGAACAAATAATAACAAACGAAAGAAAATAAAAACCAACTGGGAACTAACCTTTAAAAAAACAAAACAAAAAGAAAACTGACTGGAAAAATAAAATAAAAACTAAGCCTAAAAAAAATTTGAGAACAAATGGGAGCTCAACTCAACTCAGGTTATAGACTCAAGCTAATCCGGGCGCACTCAACTAGGACAAATCTCGAAAATCAATTTCAGTCAAGAGCAAATAAATCACACCGCTTTTTGCTCCAAAACAAAGCACAAACCGTTTATAATATTCAGAAAAAAATTTCGAACCCTAAACTCTATGTTGCCTCCCTTTTTTTTAATGAAAGCTTGATCGAAAAGGCACAACAACAAAAACTAGCCTAACTCACCTAGTTAAAAATTGGCTAACAAAACAACTCAACATTACTCCTCTTTGTCCACTCCTCTCCCAAACATATGGTTTCTCAGAAACAAAGGAAATTGTGAGCCCCTCTTAAATCAGAACAAACACAACAAGCGTAGTTAGAGGAAAAAGAAAATATATATAACTGCTGATTCGAACACTCGGGAATTCAGATCTTCGAATCTTATACTGCGTTTCTAACGCTGATTCGAATTGGTTGGTTGGGATCAGCTGATGCGCGATTTGGTAATAAAAGTGGTCTTGCGGGGGTTGCGATTTCGTGGGGGAAATTGAAGCAACGGGGTAAATGGGATGTTTGTTGAGGATATTTGGTGATTTTTGAACTAGAGATTCTGTAAAGGCGTTAGGTATTTGGGGGTTTGGATTTGGGATTCCGGCATTCTGATAGAAGGCGGCTTGGGGTTTCAGGTGACTGGGTGTTGAGGTTTGATTTATGAATGGGGGTTCGATTTCCGGTGATTTGGGGATTGGATTTTGAAGTGTTTGAAGAAGTTTGGTGAGGTAGAATAGGTGTATCGCAGGGGATGGTGGTTGTAAACTTGGCTGCAGTTGTTTGCTTTGTGGTATGTAACGGCTTTGAACGTGAAGAGGCTTATGGTTGTGTAATTGTGTGAAGTTGTGAAACGGTGCTTGGTTTTCTGTGTGAATTTGTTTGGTGTATTTCAAAAGTGGTGGATGAGTGTGATTTGGGGTAGTTTGGATGGTCTGAAGGATGGATGTATTGGGGAATGTTGAGGGTGGTTTGCGACTTGCTGAAAGTGTTGGATGGAAATTGAGGAATGACCGATGATCGAATGACAATTTGATGGTGACTGCTCAAATTCAGGTGGATGGGTGCTGAGTGAGCTATTGGGTAAGGGTTTGATTAATGTGAAGAGGATGGAAGGTGGATCGGACTGTAAACTTGTTTGTGGAAGATGAGTTCTCGGACTGGCCTGATGTAGTATGATTAATTGAATGGTGATGATGTTATAGGGTGGCTTGCTGCGTTATGGAGTAATGCAGAAATGGTTTGTATGCGGATTTTTTGGTGATTCCAACGGTTGAAGTTGCGTTGTGGTTCCGGTCTTGGGTTGACAGTGAACTAGAGGGGTTGATCTGTTTGAATGAAGTTTGAAGGGGGATTTTGTGATCATGTTGATGAAGGCTTTTGTTTGTATGTGGATCTGGAGATGATGGAATCTGAGCGGAAGGCAAAGTTGAGGTCTGTAAACAGGTTGTGAGTTATGACAAAGAGTTTGGTGAAACTATGGATGTAGGGGAGAGAAGTTGGTAAAAGAGTTGTCTGAGCGTGAAGATGGTGTTTTTTGATGTGGTGGCTGTGAAATGAGAGAAGTCTGAATATATAGAAGGAAGAAATAAATGAAACAAAAATTCAGAGAAATAAATGAAACAAAAGGGAAATAAATTATATGGAAAGAAGGAAAGAAATAAATTAAAAAAACAACTAGAAAAAATAGGAAAATTTGGCAAATGATTATGGCTGAAGGAACACAAAAGTGGAAAGAAATGAACAAAAGGAAAGCAATAATTTTTTTATATAATTCGTAGAAAAGAGGAAAGATATTGTAATGGGAAATAAATCAAATAGAAAATTGCAAAAAAATTCTCTTGTTATAGAGATTGTGGCACCAATAATTTAATACCAAATCGTGTAAGCAAGATTTTTGTATATATATATATATATAAAAGAAAATAAAAGGAATAAAAATATTTTTTTTATAAAGGAAAAATAAAGAGAAAATAAAAAATAAAAATATAACTCGAAGGATTCACTAATAAAAATTATTTTGGTCCCCGGCAACGGCGCCAAAATTTGTTTGCGAACAAATTAAACAATTGTAAACAACTGTAAAATCCGTTCGGCTTTCCTAAACAATAAGGATTGTTGTAGAGGGCATCAAACTCTGGGACCAAAAATTATTTTACTTATAAATCCAATCAAGTTATTCTAGGATTTTGATTGATTCAAAACACAGAAAATAACAACAATTAAATAAAAAGAGAGATTTATATAATGAGAGAAAGCAATTAGGGGATAATGACATAGATTGAATTCATACTCATCAATAGCCAACAAATAAATATAGATCTAATTCATGTTTCTGTCACACACATGAATCAACGATAATTAGGTTCTTAGAAACAAATAAGTAAATAACGACAAGCATAGCCTATGCAGGAGCTGAGCTCTTAAACAACCATAGACTATCAGGACAGATTCACTAATTAATTTCTAAAACCCTAAAATTAGATCTAAATCTGATAATTGTTAAATTGAACACGAATATACCTTGTGAAGGAGCATAGCTCTTAAACAACACAGAATATGAGGGTTCAGATCTAACCCTTGATTCAGATGCAGATCTACATGTATAAAGTCCTCATCTATTGGCTATGTGATTCGTGTTGAATCATATCTATTAGCATCATCACCCCCTAATCAAAGGGGATTAGCTAGACATAGCTAAAGAATAAGAGAAAAAGAAACTAAATAACATGAAAATAAATAAAATGAAATAACAACTGAGAGAAAGGTAGAAGAAGAGTTTTATTCCTAGAAGAGAATTACAGAATAAAACTAAGTGTAATTACAAATGAAGGAGATACAGTGTATTTATAGTTGCATTGGCCAAGACTAAGAGGCTAATTACACAATGTGGGACAAAATCCCTTTTCTAAAATAACACATAATCCAGTGTGAACGCAACATGAATGAGAGGCCTTGCAAATGAGCTAATGTGAACGCAATGTGAATGGATTTGCAATTGGCATAGCTTGCGGGCATCAAATGACATCAAATTCAATTGTTTTGAGCATGAATAGGAACTCCAAAACATCTGCGACAAGCTATCTTTACGAAAGGGCACCGAATCATTAAAAATATGTGGCAAAAGGTGATTGAACAGCAACATTTCTTCAAGATTTAATCTAGCTCTCAAAATCAACAATCTTCATACACCAATTCTTCAAGCTTTTCAACAATTAAGTGCATTAATCCATACATCATAAATAATCTGAAAACAAAACTATAAATACACAGTATCAATTATTTTAAATATAAAATAAGATAAATAAGCGGATAAAATATACACATTTACGTGTATATCAGAAAATTTCTGATTCAATCCCTAGTACATATTTTTACTTTAAATTATAAGAAGAAATTTTAACTAATCACTTAAATCAATTAGGGTTTTGTGTTCTAAATGCAAGATACTTAATCATAGGCCATTCTGATTAATATTTATGATGAATCACACGAATATTCTCCCCCCAATGCAATTCTTTGGGAGTTTGAAATGTACAGTTCCACAAGAAGGGTTATTTACTGTTACAAAATGCTATTTACGCCTTCGGTACCAGTGAATTTCATTATCATTGTTATTGGCTTATTTATTCTGACTTTACCAACACCAATTCCTTCCTTTGTTCAATATGTAAGTGTCAGATTAATCCGAGAATGGTGAAGCATCCGACAGGGCTGTCAAAGGGAAGGTTTGTTCTTTGGTTTTGGGTGTCATCAAAGTTTAAAGGTTTTATTGCCGTAACCTTTTGACTTTGATATCACGTGTGTCGGACTCGAGGGCTAATCAGGCTCTTGGTGAAGACTTAAGATCACTTGGTCTTGGTTTATGCGTTACTAGTTCCTTTTAATCTTCCCGACACCATTTTTCCGTTTCAGTTTGTCTTTGGTGCTAGGTTGACTAATTTTGTCATCAATAAGGGTTTGATTATTTCTAAGTGAATGCAAATTTAGTATGAATTCTGTCCAGGTTAATATTTAGGACTATACTAATATGCAATAATTTGAGTATCTAGCCTTAATAAGTTTACATGTTATCCACCCATTTCATGCTAATGAATGTGGTGCTAATTCACGTGTTTATGAAATTATATCACCTGACAGCACTACGTCCGATAAAAAGAGCTCTAGTTAATCGAAACCTGGTGTTCCCAGCGCCATTCGAAAGAAGAAGCCATTCGCTTTGAAGAAATCTCTAATTACTTCTCAGAATGAAATTGATTCCGTCCTTAAAAACTTTGGGATGTCTGATGTTGATGCCATCCCTTACACTAATCGGGATAATATCAGAAATCCTCTGGAAGTTTACTTTACATATTCAACCATCCATATCTGGCATGGAGGCTTCTTTCCTTTTTCAAATTTTATATCTCAACTCTTACGAGACCTGGAATCACACCTATCCAACTTCTGCTGAATACTTTTACTTTGCTTCTATGTCTCGAAGTTCTGGCACTTAAATTTGGTCAGGCTTCCCTTACTTCTAATCTTGTTCATCATTTGGTACGATTTTCGAAAGGAGCAGACTCGCCCATCTTGTTGTCAACCCCAGAAGAAAATCATCAATGATGGCATTAGTAAGACTATACCTTAGGAATATTAGTTCTTTTTCATCAGATGCCCTGCTAGCATTTCAGGCAACTTTGTAGATTTGGGTGAGTTCCCCTACTTTTCCACGAGTAATCTACTTTTTTTAGCATTTTTTAACTTTATTTGCTTTCCAGATCCTGCTTCCAAGAGAGTTTCTTTAATGGAGAGTGAGTCTCGCATACTTGAAATTATCTCTAAAGCATTTGAGGAGTTGTGGAGTCGATCAGCCTTGTTGACCCTGGATATATTGTGTCAATATAACCTTCTCCTTGATGGTAAAAAGATCTTAGGGCATCCACCTATTCATTTCTTAGGATCCAAGCATTTGACTTTGGATTCAAACGCGTTCACTGCTTCTTCCCCCTTTTTTCCAAGTATCCTTATTGGGATTGCTATTTTCTTTTCCAAACATATTTTATTCAAAAGATATTCATTCCTGGATTTACCTTTGTATTTTACATTTTGATCGGGGGTCTTGGCTTCTAAAGTTGTAACTCTTACCAATGCTCTAGATCAATCCACCGTTGTCGCTATCAAGAGGCTGGCTGAATCAACCGTTGAACTACCGACTAAAAATTAAGATTTGACACTTATGTTCCTCTTTTGCAAGATGCCACTGTTGAGGTTGTTGATCGGGAAGCTTCTGTCTCTACTTCCCCTACCGTTGATTCTACCATGGTGTGTAACACTGTCTCTCCCGAGGGTACCTTTGGTAAATAAAGTGAGGGTCATGTCCTGCCGTCAACCTTTCCAAGTATGTTAGAAGTGGACAAGCATGCCATGGCCCAAACTTCCACTTCTCAACTTGTCGAGCCCTCGAGGTTTCCCACACCCTCAGTGGGCTTTGGTGACTTTGTGAAGCTTGCTATTACTTGTCATTAAGCTACAAATATTTTGTTATCTTTCACTTCTTCAGACGAGGAAGATTTTTGTCAACATTTAGTCAATTGGCAACTCTCGGTATAGATTTTCTTTCTTAATTTTCTTTTATTCTTAATTTGCTATGATGACTAATTGAATTCTACTCCCTTCACAGGTTACTAAAAGATGGCTTTTGTCTAAAGCAACTCCTTCCTCATCTTCTCCCAAGGTTATTTGCCTTCTGGAAGCTAATGAGGCTTTGAGGGATGAATGCTAGAGATTGAAGGATTCCATAGAACATGCCGAAGCAGCTCTTGAAAGAGAAAGGCAGGCGAAGGATTTAGTACCTGACCAGGTTTTGGTCTTAGAGCACCAAATAGCAGAAAACGTGGTTATTCATGTCGACGAACTTAAGAGGAAGGATGAGAAGCTTTCCCATGCTGCATAGATAATTTATGAGCCTAAAGGCAGAATTTCTGACTTTTTGCAAGTTCATCTTCCGCATATCAAGAATGATTACTACGAGGATGCCTTATTTCATGTTATGTCTAATAACCTTTGGATTCTTCCTAAGATGCAATTCACCACCCTCCCCTCTTTTATCAAAGATAAGGACATAGAGAGGATAAGTAAGGCCAAGAAAAGGGTTGAGATGGCAGAGAGGGATAGGCTCAAAGCTGAAGGTCTCCTATTCATTGAGGATCTTTCTGTTGACTCAGGTGAGGAAGAGAAGCTTTCAGGTTTTGTTGATGAGGACGAAGAAGGGGGTAGTGATGGTCCAAATGGCAGGGACTGCCGAGATGAGCATGACAAGGACGGGAACGATCCTTCTGTGGCTCCTGATGCCTCACATGATTCTAACATAGCCCTGACGTTGGATGCACTTATGCTGCTCAGGATTCCGACGCTCCTTCCAACATGAAAGATGGGACCTCTGGGCCCTCAGGAAGAGAACAACCTATCCAACCGGGGGCTTCTCCTTCCCAGGTATAGCTTCTTCTTTCGCAACGCTCTTTCTTTTCCCACATATATGATGGTAACTTAGTTTCCTGTTTTTATATTGAATAGACCAGAAGAAATATTGTCTCATGACATAGAGCAAAAATAGAAGAAAAACAGAGGGAAATAATTCGATCTTGTGTAGAGAAAGGAAGGCTATTAAAAGATTATAATGCATTATCCCAGAGATATCATGTTTTAATGATATTTTTCATCAACAACGAAAGTGGATCAACGGGGACAAATCTTAAGGGAAAATTAGGTGGATTGGTTCTCTTCCCCGATCGACCTTAATGGGGAATTGGGATGCTAGGGCTCTAAGTTGCAGGCTCACTGAGGATTACTAGATCGGATCTAGACTCAGTGATCGAGGTTTGATCGCCATTCGAGGGTGTTGATGGATGCAAACTTAGACTTCTCTATAGAATGGATAATGAACTGCGACTATTGCAATTAGGGAAATAAAAGTACACACTTATAGAGCAATTTTCTTAAGAAGTTCTCCTTTCATTAAGCTTTTAATGGAAATACACATATGTCATAGAGTGGAATTCTCCATTGATGTTATTTTCTAAGTTGCTTTTTAGGATATAAAAAGTAAGAGAAAAGTCCCCCCTAATGTGATCCCCGGGGTCCTATTTATAATCATTTCAGGCCCCTTCCGTCGTATGGCTATCGGACCCGCCTGGGCTTTTGGCTGGTCGTTTTATTCTTTGTCTTGGGTGCTTGACCTTTGGCTGCCTTTGGTGCATTAGATTATGATACCCGAACCCTTGAGGGTAGCATCTGAATGTAGACTTACAGACATGAACTCTCGGATGTAGACTCTCGGATTTATCGTGAATACGTGGAGGGGCTCGACCCCGTGTTGTATGTTGATAGCTTCCGAGTTGAAACTGCTACGGGTTTCGGTACTAAGTAGACTAGTATGGGTAGCCTGTATCCCTGTCCGGGTTCCGGCTAGCCCTTTGGTTGGGTCTTTGCAGTAGCCTGTATTCTTGGAGGGTAGCTTTCGGGGTCACTCTTATTTATTTGCGGACGTGACCTTTCGGTTTTAAGTAGTAGACGCTCCAGAAGCTGGTTCTGATTGGCCTTCACATTCTCCCAGGTTAGTGTCTTCGATGCTTTCATCTTTAGGTGTATCGGTATTTGGGCAGGACATTATTGAAGATTTCCCCTCGAGCTCCATCCATCGGGTTTGTTGCTTATAATTTTCTTGGTTCCGAACTTGAGTGGTTCTTTACGCGGAGCCTTTCATTGAGTCGATATTATCGAAAGGGTCTTGTCAGAATGACTTTGGTTGATGCGGCCATTCGAATTACGTCTTCCTGCTTTCGGTCTTCTCATTGTTAGGCCCCGCTTTCTATTGAGCCTTCCGCGAGCTTTCGGTTATCTGATACCCCTTCGACGCCATCTTTCTTCGATGTTGATTTTGTTAGTAACATTTGCCCCCCTGGGTGAAGGGGTATTTTCAAATTTTCAAGTCAAACTCCTGATTTCTTCTGAAGCGTCATATCAGAGTCCCTTGATCTTCCTTGGCAGGGGAACGATGATTGGTCCTTGTTTATGTGGTGTAAATTTGGGTAAATATCTTTGCACAATTACCACTGCTTTTTCTTTACCTTTTACCTGCAATATTAATTTCTCGAACCAGATTATTTGTTCACTGAAGATCTGAAGTACATCGCAGGAAACTTATTGCTTAAACACATGGTGAGAATTTAATTTACTAATTAGAGATTCGGATTGTTTGCCTAAAATTGCTTAAGGTTTTGCATATCGGATATAAATTATTCATATCTTAACAACCTAAAAGGTAATTTTTTGGCAATCAACCTACTTACCCTTTCCCTAAATATCAATTCTAGGGTTTGGGGCTCATAATCGTATTAAAGCATTCATTATTTTGACTGCTCATTACCAATAGGCTTAAGCATCATCTCTTCCAAATGTTCTAACGGATGGGATATAAACTTTATATGTTGACGAAATTATATAACCTAGCAGTGTCATGTCTGATAAGATGATTTCCAGTTTGTCACCCGTTGGTGCTTATGGTCTTTCTCGGAGGAGAAAATTTCTTTTGAAGAAATCGCTGGTTACTTCTCAGGATGAGGTTAATTCTATTCTCGCTAGTTTTGGAATGGACGATGTGGAGGTTGTTCTTGCTGTTGACCGTTATGATATCATGAATCCTCCCGATAGATATTTTTTCTACTCATCCATTCATGTCGGGAATAGGGGCTTCTTTCCTTTTCCACCCTTCGTGCTTCGACTTCTGCAGGATTTACGAGTCACGCCAATTCAATTTCCACCGAGCACTTACACATTACTCTTATGCTTAGAAATTCTTGCTCTGAAATTGGGTCAGGTTTCTCTTACATCGAATCTTGTCCGTCACTTGATGCGCTTTCCAAGGGATGATGACCTTCCCTTATTTCATGTTACCCCTTTACGGAAGATTGCAAGTGATGGTACAAGCAAGGTTATGCCCTGGAAGACCAATTTTTTTTTCTTTAAATGTCATGTCGGTGTTTTTGGCCAAATTGTTGATTGTAGTAAGTTCCCTTTGACCTTTCATAAGTTTTTATTTTCCCATTTGCCATGCATCTTTAATTCCTTTCTTTCAGATTTTGCTTCTGAGGGGGTGCCCCTAACCGAGAGTGAATCTTGCATGCCTAAACTCATCTTTGAATCGCTCAAAAATCCACCGAGTCGATCTGCTCTGTTAACCAAGGATAAGTTGTGTTTTTATAGTCTCCTTCCTCATGGTCATAAGATATTTGGGTATCCACCAGTCTGCCTCCCCGGTACTAAGTGTTTATTGGAAGGTTCGGAAGTGTTTGTTCCTTCAACTCCATTATTCCCAGGTATGCATTATTGATTCAAAAGTTTCTATGTTGAGATCTCCTTTCAATACCACTATTTCACGCTGTCGACTTTTTCCTAACCCTTCGTTTGGTTAGGGGTTCGATTGTGAAAGCCCTAACTCCTATTAATGCGTTGAACCGGGCTACCGCGACTGCTTTCAAGAGGTTAGCCGAATCCCCTGCTGATTCACTAATTAAGAGGTTGAAGCCCAATACTCCTACCACCATGACTTCGTGGGATGTATTCGACAGGAAAGAAAGAAGTGGTGTCTTTTCGCCGTTTTCTTCAAGCACATCCAGAGCGGGTATAAGTGCTATACCTTATACTTCTGCTTCTCAGATTGTCGGCTCATCGAGGCTTCTTGACCTTCAGTTGGATTTTACTGATGTTGTGAAACTCATTCTCTCTGAACCTGAATTTTTTGATATTTCGTTGCCTTCCATTACTCCTAACACGATGGATTTTTATTGGCATCTGATTGCTCAACAGCTTATGGTATGACGGTTTCCTTTTATTCTTGGGCTTTCTACCTATCACAACTGTGTGCTGAGTGCTTATCCTTCCCAGGCTGTTCAGAAATGGTATGTGTTTAAGCCCATCCCTTCTTCTTCTGCTACTAAAATTACTCGGCTTCGGGAGGCCAACACAGTTTTGAGCGAAGAATGTGAGAGGCTGAAGGCTTCCTTGGAACATGTTGAGTTGGTCTTGGAAAAGGAGAGGCGGGCTAGGGATGTAACTCCCGACAGGGTATCAGCTTTAGAGCATCAGATGGTAGAGGATGTGATTACCCATGCTGATGAGCTTCAGAAGAAAGACGAAGAACTTTCTCGTGCCACCCAGATCATTTGTGCAGCCCAAGATAGGATTTTTGATTTTTTGCAAGTCCATCTCCCACGGATTAAGTCTAACTGCTATAAAGATGCCCTATTTTATCTTTTTTCAAACAATCTTTAGAATCTTTCTTAATTCCGAACCTATTTCATTCCTTCCTTCACCTAGAATCGGGTTATGAAAAGGATTAAGTTGGGTGAGGAAGGAGTTGAAGCGTCGCGGAGGGGTGACCCTGTAGTCGAGGACCTCTTATACATTAACAGTCTTTTTGATGATTTAGGCGAGGAGGGGGTGGCTCTCGTCTCTAGAGAAGGCAACCCTTCTGGCTTTCCGGGGAATAAAGAAGTTGTTGATCACGAAGTTTACTCTCTTCGGGTATAACTTTTTTCTTTGGGCGTACCTTTTCTTTTCTTCTGGATACTTGACTTTGAATAGTCTCCTATTGTTATAATAGAAAAACAAGAACTATTTTCCTTCTTTAAGCAGAGTTAGGTGACAAAAGTTCAAACCATTTTTATGTTGGGCAGGTAGTACACTTGCATATATTCACTTCCGTATTCTACGCAACACTTGTATGGGGTTCCCCTTTGCTATCAGCTAGGGCTAATGTAACTATTTGCATAATGAAAAGTTTAATTTACTATAAGGAGGCATTACGCATAGCTTGTAGGTTGAGAAAAGAGTTTCACACGACGTTTATCCATGCTTTCAAGGAAGCGCGTCTCCTCGAGAGGCTTGAGTGTGCTTATATTACATTCCCTCAGCTCTTCTTGAACTTGTGGAGTAGGGACCATGAAACTATGTTAAGGAATCTTAGGACTAAACATGCTGAAGCACTATGTAAACAATAGGCATGTGAAAAAGTGATGTATTTATAATGCGCCTTTCTGCATATATGTTATAATCGGTAGGCTCCGGGTTTAACCCGTGTAATGGTGTGTAAGGAGGAGAGGGGGGATATGACCTTCAAACATAAAAAAGAAATAAAATAAAATTGTAATCATTTTCTTGTATGTTTGTGGACAGGTTGGTCAGCGCGAGACCCCTTCCTCTCGGGGTTGGACGCCTCCGGTAAGTGAGGTGCCTCCTATATCTTATGAAAGGAAGCTCTTACATCAGGACTTATCCATTAAACATTTAACCAAGAGGATGAATGCTTTGAAAAGACAGTTGGAAGAGAAGGATAGAACCATTTTGGGGTTGAGGACGTACATAAATACTTAACCCTCCGTCTAGTTCGAAGACGAGCTAAAAAATCTTCGCCAATGTGTCATTGGCTTGGAAATTGATTTAAACAACATTATTACAAAGTGTGAGATGTGGGAACACTGTTATGAGAATATCCCTATATAACGGGGACTTCGCCCCGTAGCGTCGCGACCGCACATAAGGCCTCCGCTCTTCATAAATGTTATTACTTGAATAACCCTCCATAGGGTTTAAAGGAAACAATTATTTCTAAGTGGTGTAAAAGAGTGGTAGCTGAGATGAAAGGAGTTTATGACACTAGACTAATCAAGGATTCTCACGACCACATCGTCAGGTACGCCGACCAAATCAGACACTTGCAGGAAGAAAATCATGATTTACGTACAAGCGTTTTTGATTTGTAAAAGGAAAATAAGTCTCTCAGGGTGATGTGTAGGGCTTACAATAGAGCTTTGAAGCTCCAGGCCAAACCTTCTGGTCACTTAGACGAGATAATTAGGAAAGTTCAAAGACTTAACAAGTTACTAGGCGTGGCACTTCGTCATGCCATCGACCCCCCTTTACCTCAGGATGGGGAGGACCCAGATGTTCAGTGATATTTCGTGATGGTGACGCATAATTTTTCTTTATGATGACGGTGCCTATGATGTAGTCTTTTTGATGAATAAACTTATGTATTAATAACATTTAATATGTAAATAACTATTGGTATGGGGCATGAATGTGAGTTGCTTGCATGATGAATGACTTAAGAGGTTTTCTTTAAGTATGGAAAAACACAACCTTTCTTTTTTCTCTTGCCTGGCCTCACTTTTGACAATGGGCTTTTCGTTCGCTTCCGAATTTTGTGGGTCTTCTTTCGTAGGTATCCTATGCATATCTTGACTCGAGATAACTATCTTCGGGGTCTTCAGGTCATTATTCCGACGATTGGAACCTCCTTCTAATACTTACAAAGGGCTTCTTCTACCTAGTCTCGGGTGTTAATATGTGGAAAACTTGCCCCCTTCTGGCACTTGTTCAGAGCCGAATCGATCCGGATTCGGGGATAAATAGTAATAGACCGGAACCATCTTTAGCATCGGTGAAACACTAAGGCTTGCCTAGATTCGGGCATTAATAATAGTTGACCGGGACCACCTCCAGTATTTGTACAATGTTGGATCGTCCTGGACTCAGATGTCGATAATAATAGACCAGAACTCCTTCCAGTATCTGTAAAACGCCGAATCAGTCCTAGATACAGGTGTTAATAATAGTCGATCAGAACCTCTTCCGATATTCATATAGAGTTGGATCCACCCAGATTCGGGTGATGGCATAGAAGACCAGAACCTCCTCCGATTATGGGTAGAGCGCCGAATCCACCTAGATTCAGGTGATAGCATAGAAGACCGAACCTCCTCTGGTTATTGGTAGAGCACCGAATTCACCTAGATTCGGGTGATAGCATAGAAAACCGGAACCTCCTCCGGTTATTACAGAAATGAGTATCCCTTTCAGATTTGATTGGGAAACCAGAGGTTGTACATGCTTCTTGAGCCTCCCCTTGGGCTTTTGATGTCAAAGCAGAGGATGTACGTGCTTTGTTGGCCACTCTCTGAGCATGTGCGTCCGGAGCGCTTGGCTAGCTTATCCAAAAGAAGGGCCCAAGGACTTACCCGACCTACCTCCGGGAGGCGTCTTATCTTGACCATCGTAGGCGATGATAAGGGCTTAGAAACTTAGACGAGACCCTCGTAGGCACAGAACTAAGGTTTACTCTTTTGACGCTCTATATGGGCCATCATAGGCATTGATAGGGGCTTATACGTCATCCCCCCTCCGAGGGGTGCCCTATCCTCACCATCGTAGAAGATGACAGGGGTTTGCGTTCCCTTCTGCGGGTAACGCGGAACATAAGCAGAGGTAGGACGTGCTCTTCTACGAGCAGAGGTAGGACATGCTTAGTTTTACATAGGCAAGGCGTACTCTGCTGCGAGCAGAGGCAGGGCGTGCTAATTTTAGATGCACCACCACGACCATTTTTGGTGTGAAATAGAGGCTTACGCTTTCGATGCTTTAACCATGCCCCCTCCGATTTGGACAAGGAGAAAGACTAATACACTATCCCCCTCCGGGGGATGCCTCTCCCAGACTAATCTAGTGCTGGCAAGGGTTTTTCTTTTCTTTATCCAATTGTGGTCTGACCTTTCCTTGGTCCTTTCAATTATAAGGTTTTCCCCCTTTGTAAGCGGGGGGACTCAGGAGGATCTCGATGGCTTAACTTCCTATGCTTTCCTCACATAACTTTGTAATTTTCCTTGGTTCAAAAATTTAATGATCATTCCCTCCAGTACCCTGCAATGGTTGGTTTCATGTCCATTTATCATATGGTAGTAGCAATACGATCCTTCTCTTTTTGCTTCGTTCTTGGGCTTCTTTTTGGATGACAGCCGGAAGTTCAACTCATGTCTGGTTAGGAAATAGATACCCTCAATCAATACAGTGAGCTTATAACCCTTTGGTAACCTTGACTCGAAATCCTTCTTCCGTCGCTGCATTTTGGTCTTTTTGCCAACTTAATTTTGTTATTCCCTCATCATCTCTACACTTTCTTTTTACTCCTCTTCGATATGGGGGTATATCTACTTTAGATTTTATATCGGTAAGAGGGATAGGAGTTTTTTCTATGCTTCATTCAAATATGGTTTCTCTGGCCTTTGCAAGGATGGCTCTTTTGGCGAGGAGAAATGAATTGTATCTCTTGGTCAAGGGTTGGTAAAGGGCAAAAATCAGGGTTAATCCTACGTGGAAGGGGTTAATGCTCCATCAATCAGGGTCATAAGGCTCTACGTCCTTCTCTTTCTCTTGGATATGGAGGGTTTCTAATTTGAATCTTTCAATCGCCCATGGCTCGTCAATGTTCTCCCCAGCTGTGGGAAATCTATTAATCATCAGTGGAAATCCTTTACTCATAAGGTTCTCAGGATCTTGGTTCATGATGGAACAATCACAGGTAGGTATGGAGTAGGGTTAACCACAAGGTCGGAGGTTGTGGCCCTCTTTCTAGTGCCAAAATGTTAACGATGTTTTTCGTCAACACCGGAAGTGGATCAACGGGGACAAATCTTAAGGGTAAATCAGGTGGATTGATTCTCTTCCCCGATCGACCTTAGTGGGGAATTGGGATGCCAGGGCTCTAAGTCGCAGACTTACTGAGGATTACCAGATCAGATCTAGACTCAGGGATCGAGGTTTGATCACCATTCGAGGGTGTTGATGGATGCAAACTCAGATTTCTCTGTAGAATGGATAATGAACTGCGATTATTGCAATTAGAGAAATAAAAGTACACACTTACAGAGCAATTTTCTTATGAAGTTCTCCTTTCATTAAGCTTGTAATGGAAATACACAGATGTCATAGAGTGGAATTCTCCATTGATGTTATTTTCTAAGTTGCTTTTTACGATACACAAAGTAAGAGAAAAGTCCCACCCTAATGTGATCCCTAAGGTCCTATTTATAATCATTTTGGGCCCCTTCTATCGTATGGCTATCAGACCCGCCTGGGCTTTTGGCCCGTCGTTTTATTCTAGGTCTTGGGTGCTTGACCTTCGGCTGCCTTTGGTGCATTAGATTACGATACCCGAACCTTTGAGGGTAGCTTCTGAATGTAGACTTATGGACATGAACTCTCGGACATAGGCTCCCGGCTTTATTGTGAACATGTGGAGGGGCTCGACCCCGTGGTGTGTGTTGATAGCTGCCAGGTTGAAATCGCTACAGGTTTCGATACTGAGTAGACCATTTTGGGTATCCTATATCCCTGTCCGGGTTCCGGCTCGCCCTCTGGTAGGGCCTTTGCGGTAGCCTGTATTCTTGGATGGTGGCTTTCGGTGTCACTCTTATTTATTTGCGGACGTGACCTTTCAGTATTTAGGTAGTAGACGCTCCAGAAGCTAGTTCTGAGTGGCCTTCGCGTTCTCCTGGGTTAGTGCCTTTGGTGCTTTCATCTTTAAGTGTATTGGTATTTGGGCAGGACATTAATGAAGATTTCCCCTTGGACTCCGTCCGTCGGGTTTGTTGCTTCTAACTTCCTTGGTTCCGTATTAGAATGGTTCTTTACGTAGAGCCTTTCGTTGATTCGATATTGCCGAAAGGTCTTATCGGACTGAATTTAGCGAGGAGGACCGTTGATGCGGCCTTTCAGATTATGTCTTCCTGCTTTCGCTCTTCTCATTGTTAGGCCCCACTTTCTATTGAGCCTTCCGCGAGCTTTCGGTTATCTGATACCCCTTCGCCGCCAGCTTTTTTCGATGTTGATTTTGGTAGTAACATCATGATTTAGAAAAGATCGCGTCTAAGCTTATGCATTACAAGGAGCATGAGGCTGCACCTAGACTAAGGAAAGCCCGTATGCATAGGGAATCTCTCTAGGAGGAAAACAAGGAATTGATGACCTTTTTTTGATGCTGATTGAGGATAGAGATAAATTAGTTAACTTTTTGTATGAAGTCTATAAACGATACACAACAGTGGATTTTTCTTTCCTAGGGGAGAATAGCGGTGGTTTAATACGTCTCCATCATAGGCTTTATCTAGATGAGTGTTGAGTTGACCCATTTCCCAGGGCTTGTTGGCAATACCTAGGGATCTTCGCCCAGAAAATCTTGAGTTTAACAAGTATAGGTTTATCACGGAACTATTTAAAAGGTCGATTTTGTACGAGCAGGAGGAATATTTGTAAACTTGACGTTATGATTGTATAAAACATGCGTGGAATTCTGTTTTCTATATATGAATGCTAATTCTCTTATTTATGCTATGACAGAACCTTGTTTATCATGAAGATGCATTACATTTGACTTGTAGATTGAGAAAGGAAGTTTTGACAATGTTTTCTCATGTTTTCGCGAGAAAACGCTTTCTAAGAGAACTCAAGAGAATTTATACGAAATTCCCTCGACTTCCCCTTATCTTTTTGGGTGAATAACGTGAGGCGATTTTAAAAAGACTTAGGATTGAGCATGCTAAGCTGATATGTAAATAATAAATGTATTGGTAAGTGTATGTGAACCCTTGTGATTCTTTCTGGTTCGTGTGTTTATCGAAGCTACGGAAAATTGGTTTTGAACAAAATTTACACAAAGCTTTCAAATAGAAATATGACACTATTCTTGTGAATAAATATTTATGCATAACTATTCTTTATTCTTGTGAGTAGGTGGATCAACATGAAACCTTCCCGTCTCAAGATAATGTGCTACTAGTAAAATAGGTTCCTTCTACATCCGAGAGAGAAGAATCTTATTTCAAAATTTATCTATCAAGCATTTGAACGAGAGAATAGATACCCTAAAAGGTCAGTTAAAAGGGAAGGACAAGATTATACTTGGATTGAAGACGTATATAAAGGCTAAATCCTCTATTGAGTTCGAAGATGAGTTAAGAGGTTTACGCGAACGCGTCATTAACTTTGAAATCGAGTTAGATAATGTTAATGCAAAATGTAAAACATGGGAACACTCCTTCAAAAATATCCCTATTATAATGATGACCAAGCCTTCAAGTGTTGCGACTGCGTCTAGGGCCTCAGCTCCTCAAAAGTACTTTTACTTGAAGAACCCCCCCTCGAGGGTTAGAAGAATCAGTCATTTCTGATAGATGCAATAAGGTGATAGTTGAGATGAAGAGTATTTATGACACCAAATTGATTAAGGATTCATTTGACTGTGTTAGCCGGTATGTTGATCAAATTTGGCATTTACAGGGGGGAAAACATGATCTATGTGTAAACGTTTTTGAGTTGGAGAAAGACAACAAGTCTCTTAAAGGGATGTGTAGAGCTTATAATAGGGCTTTGAAATCTCAAGTTAAACATTCTGAAAATTTGGGTGAATTTAGCAGAAAGGTGCATAAAATTAACGAGCTCCTAAGCATCGTAATTCGTCATGCTATCAATCCCACTTTACCAGAGGATAAAGGGAAGCAGGACATCTAGTGTTTATAATTTTAGTGTGTACATATCCATACTTAAATAGTCAATGATGTAATTTTTGTAAATGAACTGGTAAATCATGTGTGTATCACTTTTTGTGTGAATTTTGCTTGAATTGATAAAAACAATAATGATTTGTACATATTAAGTTTAAGAAATCTCCCTGAACAAGAAGAAGGATTACTACCTTCTCTAGAAAGACTTTGGAATAATAGACTTTGCATTTTCCTTTATTTCTTGTTTTGTCCATCCTTCTTCGGAAGTAAAAATCCAAGTCTTTGTGACCCAAATTAGGGTATTAACGACAGATGGCCAGAATGCCTCATTTGGTAATTGATTAGAAGCTTTGACTGATATTCTAAATTAGAATTTTAAGATGAAATCCGGGAGTTCTCCTCCCATAATAATAGAAGCTTTGGATCTAACTCGGACTTGGGTTGCTCAATAACAAGCCAGGAACTCATTTTTGGTGCTTTGATAAACATCTTGAATAGACCCAGATTCGGGCTTTTAATAAAAGTCCTGAACTAACCCAGATTCAGGTATTTAATAGAAGTCCCAAACTAACCCAGATTCAAGTATATAATGGAAGATCAGAAACCAATTTCTGGTAATTAGTTTTGTTTCCCCCCTCTGGGTTTGATTTTATAAGCAGAGGATGTACGTGCTTCTTGAGCCACTCTCTAGGCTTTTGGTTATCAAAGCAGAGGATGTATGTGCTTTGTTGGCCACTCTTTGGGCATGTGCGCATGGCTAGCTTATCCACAAACAGGGCCCAAGGACTTACCCGACCTGCCTCCAAGAGGCACATTATCCTGACCATTGTAGGCGATGATAAGATCTTATACGCTTAAACTGAGCCATCATAGACGCAGAATTAAGGCTTGCTATTTTGATGCTCTACCCTGGCCATCGTTAGGCGGTGATAGTGGCTTGCATTCCACCCCCTCCAAGGGGTTCCCTATCCTGACCATTATAGGCGATGATAGGGGTTTGCATTCCCTTCTGTGGGTAATGCGGAACATTAGCAGAGGTAGGATGTGCTCTTATGCGAGCAGATGTCGGACATGCTTAGTTCATAGCAGAGGCAGGGCATACTCTTTTGCGAGCAGAGGCAGAGCATGCTAATTAGATGCTCCATCATGACCATTTCTAGTGTGGGTCGTAGGCTTACGCTTTCGATGCTTTAGCCTGGCCCCTTCTATTTTGGGTGTGGAGAAAGTCTTACACATCACCCCCCCCAACTCCGGGAGTGCTTTGCCCTGGACAACTTGGCGGTGACAAGGGTTTTTACCCATTTGATTTGACCCTCCTTGGGTTATCTTGAGTTTTGAGAGTGTTTAAGTACCCTTAGTTTTGTAGGCAATCCTTTTTTCAAAGAATCTACTGTTGTAATTAGCTATGTTTTCTTTACATATCTATATAACTTTCCTTGGCTTAAGAAGTTGATAATCATCCCTTCTAAGACTCTGCAATGGTTGGTTTCATGTCCATTCATCATATGGTAATAGCAATAAGGTCCTCCCAACTTGGTTTCATTCTTAGGTTTCTTCTTTGATGAAGGCCAAAAGTTTAATTCATGCTTAGTTAGGAAGTAAATGTCCATAATTGAGGTAGTAAGCTCACAACCTTTTGGTAATCTTGATTCGAAGGCTTTTTTACAATGTTGGAACTTAGCTTTTTACCACTCGATTCCACTGTTTCCGCTTTGTCCTTAAACTTTCTTTTAGTCGTGCCTTGATGCAAGGGCGTACTCCTTTTAGACTCTTTTGTAGTAGGATGAGCGGAACCTTTTTCAATACTTTGCCCAAATATTGTTCCTTTAGCTTGTGTTTGGATGGCTTCCTTGATACGAGGAAAAGGGATATGTTCTTCTTCTATTGTAGAATTGCTTAGGGAAAAGATCGGGGTTGGTCCAAAATGGAAAGGGTTAATACTCCAATGATCAGGATCATAAGGCTCTACATCTCTTTCTTTATATTGAATGTGTAAGGTTTCTAACTTAACCTTTTCGAATGTCCACGGCCCATTAATGCTTGATGCAACCATCGGAAACTCACTAGTTACTCGTAGAGACCTTCTATTCATGATTTCTGCTTCCTCAAAGCCTAGTCCAACCTTGGACGGAACAATGTAGTTAGATACGTGGAGTTTAACAACAAGAGCGGAGGTTCAAGCTCTCCTTCTAGTGCCAAAATGTTAACAATGTTTTTCGTCAACACAGGAGATAGGTCTATGGAAGTGGACCTAAGGGGAAAATGGGGTAATTTAGCTTTCATGAGTTTGAGATAGTTCACATTTCCTAGATATCAAGGTTTAGACCCCAAAAAATTAGTTACTCATCCATCAATGGGGTGAGCATCACGCTTAAGCGAATCAAAAACCAATAGTTATCTTGGGACAAGGGTTCCCTAATCACAACCCTCATTCAAGGACTAAATAGCTTGTTGGATGGGGTTCTACAAGAACTCTGCGGAAGGGTCTAGGCTTAAGTCGGAACCGGTGACCATGTAGGGAGCATACAGAGTGTTGTATAGAAGATAGCTAAGGAATCACATAAGAAACTCATGAGAAAATACTCCAAGTGTCGATCTGCTCTTTATTACTATTTGATTTGAAGTACATGAACGATTACAATAGAAATCCCAAACTGATTTAGAAATTAGAGTTTACTATAGAGAAAAAGAGTACAAGAATGAAAAATGGACCCCCAAAATGAGACCCCTAGGGTCTTATTTATAGACAAATCGATCCGCCTTCTGCTATTGGGCCAGCAAAAGCCCCTGTCGGCTGCTTTTTCGATTGGTCCCGGAAGTTTTGGCTCTCATCTGCCTTTTCTTTTGGTTCTGAAGGCCTTTCTTATGGCTTTTATAAGTGCTTACTCTAGCTCTTGTGGGGATACTCCCGGTCTTTGAAGCTTTTGGCTGATGTCATGTCTATCTTCTTTGTATTGTTGCTAAGCCTGGTGGTGTGAATAGCTTTTGGAAGGTTTCTACTTTTGGATATAGGCCTCCAGATATGGGCTTCCGGATATGGGTTCTCAGATATGGGTTCTTGGTCTTACCGTTGACACTTTGTGGAGCCTGCCTTCATGATTCAAGTAAATGGTTGTCAAGTCCACCACCCTTATCGGTATCGACACTAAGAAAATCAGTGTTGATAGCTTATCTCTCTTCGAGGTCTCGGCTTGCCTTCCGGCATATTCCTGAAGTGTATCTTGGCCTCTTGGAGAGTTGCTTCCAGCTCTTTATTAGTTGTTTACTAAAGGGGTCTTTCGGCGATCTTCTAATAGGGGTTCCGGTGGCTAGTTCACGGATAATTCTCTTATGCTTTAAACTTCGTGCCTTTGATGCTTTTGTTCCTTCATGTATCGACATTGAGCGAGTAAATACTGATAACCCTTTCATCCTTCTATGCCTCGTTTTGCAATGCCCTTTGCTTTCCTCTTTATTAGCTCCCGGTTTTGAATGACTTCTTATTGGTTATCCCTCCTGTCGGAAACTTCACTTAGGCTTTTGGTTTTACCCTGCGCTTAGCTCCCACTTACGGATTACTTTTCTTTGATCATGATAGTCCGATACCCCTTCAACGTCATCCTGTCTCAGAGTTAATTTTGGTAGTAACATTCGGACTGGATCGATATGTGAACTTTGCAAAACATCTTGATGTTGGGGAATCTAGCATCCCTGAAGTCGCAAGTCCCGTAAAGGAAAGAAAATAATGACTAACAACATCATCTTCCATGATAGGGAATCAGTAAGGATAGAGACCCCAAGCATCGACCCATTGGTTATTATGACCAATATTGGTCCGGCCACGGTACGAAAGGTTCTTGTTGACAGTGGAAGTTCAGTGAACATTTTCCTCAAACAGGCATACGATAAGATGAAGTTGGAATTAAGAGACCTGAACCATTCACAAACCAAATACGTGGCTTCAGTGGGTCATCCACTGAACCAACTGGTTTGGTCGATCTATCGGTGGAGTTAGGAGATAGAGATCGAAGTAGGGTACGAATCATGCCATTCATTGTAATGAAGATAAGCTCTCCATACAATGCGTTTTTGGGACGACCAGCCCTAGAAGAATTTAGAACTTGCATTTATCCTTGGTGTTTGCTTTTGAAATTCCCTACTAACGAGGGGATCGGGACTATACGTGGGGACCAAGTAATCAGGAAAGCATGTTACTAGGCAGAACGGAAGGAACTTCAGGACAAAGATAACACGAAGTCGGAAGATAATCCTCCTCCTACAAAGGGGAGGGAAGCAACTAAAGAAATTATCCCGATCAGGACCGTCCATTTGCCTACTCGAAGATATTGCTCTAAGAGAGGACGAAGAGCCGAGATGTAGAAAAACGGTCCCGAATGTGACCATGATGGAGATTTCGATCGACAACGACGACTCGACTAGAGTCTTGAAGATCGGATCCCATCATGACCCCCTCCAGATGAGGAAGCCAACCAAATTCCTCCACGCGAACCTTGACGTGTTCGCATGGACCCATGATGACATGTATGGGATTTCACTTTCCATCATGACTCACTCCCTTTGCATTGATCCTAAGTATGACCTTGTCAAGAAGAAATGGCGAATGCACAGCCTAGAGAGGTTGGCAGCTTAGAAAGAGGAGATTGAAAAGCTTCAGAATAATGGATTCATCCAAGATGCGGCCAATCCCAAGTGGATAGCTAACCCGGTACTTGTAAAGAAAGCTAATGGGAAATGGAGAACTAGCATTGACTTCTCAGATTTAAATAAGGCCTGCCCAAAGATAGGTTCCCACTTCCTAGGATTGATTAGTTGGTCAACTGTACAGCCGGGCACGAACTCCTTTCGTTTATGCATGCATATTCTGGATATAACCTGATTGCAATGCATGTCCCGAATCCAGAACATACTAGTTTCATAATAGATTTATGGCTATATTGTTATGTGGATAGGCCATTCGGACTGAAGAATGCAGGAGCAACTTATCTGCGTTTAGTCTATCGCATGTTCCATGATCAGATATGGAGAATGATCGAGGTTTATGTGGATGATAATTAGTAAAGTCAAAGCAATCGTTTGATTACATCAGGGTTCTGTCAGAAATGTTCAACATTCTCCAAAGGTATGGGATGAAGTTCAATCCCTTAAAGTCCTCTTTTTGCGTTGCATCAGGAAAGTTTTTGGGTTTCATCGTCAACTCCTGAGGAATCGAATTCAATCCTGATCAGATCTTAGCAATGAAGGGTATCTGGGAGCCTAGAAGGATCAAGGATATGCAGAGTTTGGTAGATAAGGTTGCAGCCCTGGACGATTTATATCCAAAGCTATTGATAAGTGCCTCCCTTTCTTTGAATTAATCAAGAGGGGGAAACACAAGTTTACTAGGACTACTGACCGCGTCGAAACCTTTCAGAATTTGCTCGACCATCTGGAAAAGCCACTTATTTTGTCTAAGCCCTCAACCATGAGGACTTGTTTGTCTATTTGGCAGTATGCATGCATGCAATCAGATCAGTTCTAATTCGCAAGGAAGATCAAATGCAACGTCCAATTTACTATGTAAGCAAGAAACTAACAGGAGCTAAGCGCAACTACCCAAAGATTGAGAAACTCACCTATAGTCTACTGATTGCATCAAGAAAACTCCGCCATTACTTCTAAGCTCACCTCATCAAGGTACTCACGGACCAACCGCTACGACAAGTTCCCCAATGGCCCGAGGCAAGCGGGAGGTTGCTTAAGTGGAAGATCGAACTAAGTCAATTCGACCTCATTTTTGTTCCATGGAAATCCATCTAAGGGCAAGCACTGGCCGATTTTATAGCTTAGTTTTCCACTCCTGAAGACGACAACCTGAAGGGTAACTCCAATCCCCCAGACATTGAATTAAGGCTAGACTCTTGGAAGTTATACAAAGACGAGGCTCGCAACGATCGGCGTTCTGATGCCGGGAAAGTACTATTAACTCCTGAAAGGAGATCAATTTATTATGCCTTGTGACTTAATTTCTCTGCTATTAACAATGACCCCGAGTATGAAGCCCTGATTTCGGGTCTCAAGCTTGCGAGGGACTTAAGGGTAGCAGCGCTAAATATTTTATGAGATTTACAACTTATTGTGTTTCGGGTTCGGAAAGAGTACCAGACTAAAGGGGCACTGTAACAACCCGTATTTTTGAATAACATGTTATAACATAAATGGAGGCAGAATTAAACTGTAAAATATGAATCAAGGGAAAAGGGCTGTGCCATTGCGTTCGTCTCGGAAAAATACGCGAAATAGAGTCCGAGTTTTCGAAAATCGGAGTCCGTATGACCAAGATATGTCCTCGCGAAGTTTCACGAAAAATTCACGAATTAAAGTATACTTAATTAAGTGAAATGGGTTGCGCAGAGAAATATATATATATTGATATATATATATATAATTGAAAATTAAATAAAGAAATATGCAAAAATGTTCAAAACAGCGAATTGGGAGAGGGGAATAACCGAACCGGCCGATTTTTGAGGTCGACCCGAGCTTGTTGGGTCGACTAGGGGTTAATCCAGGGTGTTTGGCTGTCAACCCGTGGGCCGATTCGCTCAAATGCAGATTTTGCATTTGAATGGTTCTCATGGTTCAGCTTTAATCTAAAGGCCCTAGATGGTTCCTACACTTGACTTCTTCCCCAAGACATGCTTTGATGGCTTGGATTGAATCTAGGGTTAATCCAATGGCTAATATTACCCTAATCTTCTATAAAAAGGACCTAACACCTAGCCTAAATCATCATTATTCATTCCTACAACTAAACTATGCCAAAATTGTTCCTCTCATGGCCTCCACTCTCAAGCTAAAATTTCTGAGTTAAATTATATGAGAGATTTTGAATGCATACAAGTATTTTCAAGCTTGTATGAATGTTCTTAGTTTGCATTCAAGTCAAGTTGCAACATTTCTATTTCAAAGCAAGGGTTTTTATTGATTTGGCTCAAGGGTTTTTCATTTGGAGCTTGCATATTTGGGTCTTTTTGGTGATTGCATAAGGGCTTCGTCTCAATCTTTTAATAACTATTTATTTGTGTCTTCATACCATTGTAAGC
This sequence comes from Allium sativum, assembly GCA_030737875.1. Taxonomy (NCBI): domain Eukaryota; kingdom Viridiplantae; phylum Streptophyta; class Magnoliopsida; order Asparagales; family Amaryllidaceae; genus Allium; species Allium sativum. Next base: position 12,003,808 of record CM060927.1, on the reverse strand, counting down.
CCTTTTCTACTTTCTTTTTATTGAACTCTAAAGTTAAATGAATGATGCAAGTTTGGTTGATCATTATATGCAAGTTTTGTTGATCATTATATGCAAGTTTGGTTGATCATTATATGCAAGTTTGGTTGATCATTATATGCAAGTTTGGTTGATCATTATATGCAAGTTGGTTGATCATTATATGCAAGTTTGGTTGATCATTATATGCAAGTTTGGTTGATCATTATGCAAGTTATGTATGACACATGTTATCATGTTATGCAAGTTTGGGTTGATCATTATACACATGTTATCATGTTATGCAAGTTAAACTTGAGTTTATGGCCTTAAAGCTTCAAGCTTTATGTTAAAGGTTGCATTTTGGCAACATGAAAGTTATCATATCCCTTATGATAACTTGCATGTGAGCCTAAATGCGAACTTCTAGCAACTTCTACATATTATTTATCACCATGTATCACTCATATGCTAAGTTTGGTTTTATGCATGCTTTTGAAGCCTAATAATGCAATATGCAAGTATATGAACATATGTACATTTCATATGCCACCACGATAAACTTGTGGCTTCAATACCTTTATGTCATGATTATGCTAAGTTCCCCATTTTATCTTTTATGCGTTGTTGCGATTATGCAAACGATGGGATTACGTTGGGGTTGGGTAACATTATGACATAAACATGGTTTTTATAACATAACGTGATATGTTAACTTGTAATTATGTTTTGGAAACATAATGGACATGACACTTAGCAAATATGAGTGTGGCCAACTCGAGGTTGGGTTGAGTTTGTAGCATAAATCTACCCGGACCCGCCCGGCTTAACTAGTGGTGTAACACCCAGCCTCCGCTAGGGTCACTCGCAAAGGAATGCACTAGCTTTAGAGGGGCATTATTGGTAAACATGCACAGAAATATCACAAGACAGAACATATAGAATAGCGGAAGTAAAATCAAACTTTCATAACATGAATAAATAAGGTCTAAAGCCTTTCACATCAGAGTACATCAAAACCTGCCTTGCAATAGTAAAGAAGCATAAAGACATTTTCATAAATTATTCCCCAAGTAAAAACAGTAAAGTAGCCATAGCCAAGAAAAGTCCAAGCCATCCATGATGACCTTCAAGCAGAAGAAGTCCGAGCTAAACAGCATTGTTTCCTCCCTGTAACCTGGGGGGGGAAACGGAAGAAAAGAGGCGAAACAAAGCGGGTCAGTCAAAAAGACTGAGTAAGTCCTATCTACTTCCAGTATAAAAACAGGTAAAGGTAACATGACATGCATAAACTGAAAGTAAACATAAGGATAACTACAAGATAGATAAACCAGGGTAGCCGGTTGAACTACTGTGGCAAAGTAAACTAAGGTATCATGATAAACTACGGTGTCATGATAAGTCAAGGTATCACATCGTCAGATTTCTATCGAGTACATTATCCCAAGGTATCTACCCCGTCTAACATCCCACGGTATCTATTATGTATATTCTTCTTAGTTCTAACATGTATATTTGCTCTGCACCTCTCGTACTAGTACCCCTACCCGCGTCATGTGTTAACCATGAATGTCCCTTGCTCAAAGTCGTGTAATGGTCCATGTCAACCTAGTATATCGCATATATAGGTTACTCAAATCATATGTTTCTTTCCATGTATATAAGTTCAGTCCTTTGCCGTACCTCGTATGGGCTTCCTCATGTCGTATTATCCTTGAATTCATTTGGACTGTCACCCTTGTTCTAGCTAGGCTCTTCCATATGAATCATCGTTTGAACTACTAGGACTTACGCCACCTAGCACCACTAGGGATTACGCTTACCTATTGCACGCTTTCGTATTTCGGTTTGGGTTAAACCACCTAGGCCACTAGGGATTACGCTAACCCTCCACCGCGCCCTTTTTCCCACGCATTCATCGTGAATCGTTTTTCTATAACTGCATGCACATGTATCACATCGTGCCATCCGAGTCCTGTCACAGGGCAAAACAAGAAATACAGGACTCGGTCGGGAGCTTTAGATTTATCTGCCGATGCAAATACTAAGGTCTGCTTTTCTACACGTGGCTATGGTCCCACGAGACCCCTCCCTCAACTAGTGAAAGGCAACACAAGAGAAAATCTTGCATGAGAACTACACTCCGGCCAGCCCACATCCTACGGCCTACCTCACCCATAATTAGATAGCAAATTATGGTTTGTTGGGTGTTCCCTGCCCTTCCGTACGTACACGCTTGACTCAAGATGGTAGATGATCGACGAACTTGCTATCTCGGGCACCTTATGTATTCGTCGACTCACTGCTATCCACCCCAGTCTTTAGGTCACTCGCATAGCAACCAAGGCATATTCTTGGTTCTTCTACCGCAGACCTCAACCTCTCGTGAGCCTAGTATAATGACCTGGCAGCTCACAGAGGGATCCCAAGAATATCCTCACGTTCCCCGAAGCCGCTGCTTCGTTACCCAGTTCGTTGGAGCCTTTATCTAAATCATATAGCCTGCTCCTTCACGCATACTTAAACGTTGACCTAACGTATCGGGTTACTAATCCATCTAAGAAATGGTCCAAATTTCCTTGACTAAGAATTATTACTTAGTTTCCCTTAACTAAGGTTTACCACTTAGCCTTATTTCCATAATCCTTGTTAACTGTGGTTATTTACCTAATCCTCTGAATTAGGGTTTATCTAATGGGTTAAGTGTCACTTAAGTTCATAACTTAGCCCGTCTACAAACCATGTCAAAATTGGCTAAGTATACAAGTCCAAGACTTAACCCTACAAACCATGTGTCAAGTTGGTTAAGTATATCAAGGAATCCATGACTTAACCTCGTCTAATTATCATTTTAGATTGGTTAATTATATAATTTAACTTGACCTTGTCATCAAATCGGTCAAGCGTATTCAAGTGATTCGTGACTTAGCCTTATCATGTTTTCACGTTAGATTGGTTAAGTATAGATTAACCTAACCTCATCAAATTAACGAGTTAGAATGGTTAAGTATAGGTCACTTAACCTCATCAAATCATCGTGTTAAATTAGTTAAGTGTTTAACTTAACCCCATTAAATTACCAAGTTGGATTAATTAAGTCTGGGCAAACTTAACCCCATCTGATTACCATGTTTAGATTAGTTAAGCCTAATCTTAACCCCATCCATTAACTGTATTATACGTTTAAGTGTCATTAAGAAAATTTACTTAACCTTATCACGTTATCGTGTTGGATTGATTAAGTGTTGGTTAACTTAATCCCGTCCACTAGTCGTATAAAAATGGTCAAGTGTCATTAGGCAAATCAAGGTACTTAACCTACCCAAGCTTATCATGTTTTGTTAAGTATCATTAGCCTAATCAAATTACTTAACCCATTTATCCATATAATATTTGGTTAAGCCTCATTAATCAAATTAACTTAACCCTATTATGTGGCATTAATTTAATTAATGCACCCTCAACCTCTCACATTAGACCTTGTTGTGGTTACTAGTTAAGCCGGGTGGGTCCGGGTAGATTTACACCACAACCTAGTCTAACCTCGGGTCTTAAGCGCGACATGACCAACTTCTCACATTGGGTCCTATTGTTTGCAACTACTAGTTAGGCCGGTCGGTTCCGGGTAGTTTTACGTTGCAAACTCAACCCAACCTCGAGTTGGCCATACTTATATTATCTAAGTTCATCATGTTTCCAAAACATGTTACAAGTTTTCAAGCATTTGGGTAGACCTAACTTAATAGGTAAATTCCCAAAGGGTAGACCTAACTTAATAGGTAAATTCCCAAGCTCATGTTTTTATGCATACTTACATGCCAACCTCCATGTTATCTTTCATGTCATATTTTCAAGTATAAACACATGTCATATTCAAGTTAAGATTTTGAGACATGTTCATGTTTATCTAACTACCCAAAATCGTGTTTTCCCCAACGCAAGCCAAGCGAGTCAACATAGTAAGGATACTATGTCACATATTGGTCTCAAAACATGCATGATGCCAAAAAGGGCTTGGCTTCCACATGCATAACATCATAAAGGGATTGGCCATAAATATGCATAGTGTCATAAGGTAATTTGGCCACAAACATGCATATTATCAAAAAGGGTTTGGCCATAAACATGCACAACTTAAAAAAGGGGATTGGCCACGAGCATGCATAATCTCATAAAGGATTTGGCCACAAACTTGCATGTTAGCATAAGGGGTTTGGGTTCATAAACATGCATAAGCCCCAAAATCTTGTCTTAGCCAATGTTTCACAAGTAAAGTGGTTCCCAAAGGTTCATGCTAGCATTTCATGCATAAAGATCCAAACTTGCAAGATAAACTAGGTTATGCATAGCATGAGAGGCATGATTAAGTCACTCACATGGCCTAAAATCATAAACATGAACACAAGAGGCAAGGTAAGGTTCATATAGGTTCGCATAATCATGTTTAGCCTCATTTTATCCCATGTCATTATCAAAACTACCGTTTCCATCTAAAAGTAGCTAGAACTTACATAGTTAGGCCTAGGGAAAGAAGCATGAATCATCTTGGCTAAGAAAGGTGCCTCCTTTGTTGAAGAACCTTCATGAAACTCGCATAGCAATGTTGATTTGGCCTCTATTTGGTGTAGCAAGCTTGCACCCTTTGATTTGAGCCCGATTTGAATGCATAGGCTTTAGGAAAGGGGGATGGAGGCCATGATCACTTTGCATTTGGGCAGCACTTCGTGGAGAGGGTGAGTTATGAGGGTTTAGGGGGGGGGGGGCTTAGGGGTGTTTTTATAGAGATTAGGATAGTTTTAGGCCCTTAGATTAACCCTAGGATAGATTAGGACCATCAGATCTCGGAAGCTTCCAGAACCAGCCCAAGAACAAGACCAGGTGAGACAAGCAGGTGCGCCAGGCAGCTTGCCCCGGCCACCCACTGTCGACAGGCAAGTCGACAGGGCTGTCGACTTGGTCTGGGCCCAAGTCGACAGGCCTGTCGACAGCCCTGTCGACATGGCCTAGGCGGGGAAACTTCCCGCCTAGCCCCAGATCTGATTTCCAAAATTGTTTCCGAAATTCAAATTCCCAGAAATCTTCTTTGGGCCTTTAACGGGTCATACGGACTCAGATTCTCGAAAACTTGGACTCTATTTCGCGTATTTTTCCGAGACGAACGCAATGGCACAGACCGTTTCACTTGATTCAGAATTTATAATTTAATTCTGTCTTGATTCTTGATTTAACGTGTTGTAAAAATTTGGGTTGTTACATTCTCCCCTTCTTAAAGGATTTCGTCCCCGAAATCTCAAAGTTAGGAAGAACATATCCTACCATCCATCATCCATCTACTCAAACCATCATCCACAAGCAACCATTGTCCTTAGACGACTCCTAATGCTTTATGAATGTATGCAAAACGTGTGTGTACAGGTTCCTTAGTTAATGCTAATGATCAGGCCTGAAAAATCTTTTGAATGCAAAAATATGTTTAGTGCTATGAATCCATCATGTATGCAAATAGTCCTAGTCATATACACTATATGCGTGCACAAACATTCATCCATATGCAACATCCGCATGATAACACATTCAATTTCATCCATAAATAAGTATAAATACTCGTGCATATGCAATATGAAATGTGACCGAGTCGAGCTAATATCTAATGTAAATTCGCGCATCCACGAGCAACCACTTGCAACCATTTGCAACCATATCAACCATAACATGTTTCAAATACATGTTTACATCCATAGGGTTCTACCTAAGATTCCCTGAAACAGGGTCGAGAAGATAAACAAGACAAACTCCTTATGGGGTTTGTAACAGAAAATAGGACCAAGAGGATGTCCACAAAAGATAGCCTACAGGTAAGCTCTACAGAAAACAGGGATCAAGGATATACTCCCAAAAAGAGATATCATGCGCGTATCTAGTCTTTGACCATCAAAGTCGTATTTCCTTGAGCTCAATTCCATTGTGCCTTGGCCATCCTTTAACTTCACGATTTCGTAGCTTCTTATTTCCTGTTTTCATAACATGAGCTGGAACTCATTTCTTCGTCGCCTCTCGTTTCACTCATTCTTTCCCTAGTATGCTTGGCTCAAACATATCTACGTACTCATGCAAGCTCTCCAAAATTCACTAGTGAATTCTGGATCTCGTTTTCCGATGCCAATCCAAGTTGCCAAGAGTTCTTACTAGGGTGATTCCCATAACTCATGCATAATCAAAACGAAGCATCCGCCTTAGCGGCAAATTCTATTCAAACGGATTACCAACAACTGCATCATGGGATTCTAGGTAACTAGCCATGACAGAACCCAAAAGGGTTACACGAGACTTCGAGGGTATCACCAAGGCAAGTCAAGAGTCCAACTACCCTCTTTCTAAAACCGAGAATGGTATCCCTTACTGGATAACCGCTTTACCCCTAGAATCCATCCGCAACTTATAAACATAAGCATTATTTCCAAGCTCAACACTTGATATAGACATTCTCAAATCCAAACAAGCCATGAGTAAATGGACCGATCTTCCAATAGGACTTGAGACAAAAATGGGATCCTCTACTACGCTAGTACTAAGGTGCAGAGACTCAACTATCGAAGCAGACTTAAATGATACGATGATCAAATCAAAGTCCTAACGGGATGATAGAGAAGAAAAACTAAACCTTTAACAAGATCGTTACCCTCCTTCTGAGGTACTCTAGAAATGAGAGCATACTACTGCCCTCCCGATGATCTTGTCCTTGTCCCATAATACTTAACTATCCGCCCCGTTTTACCATGCCAAAGGTACTCTCTCGTCATTGGTTTCATTGTTCATCTCTCTCCCTCCTTTGAGGACTAAGCCATACCAACAAGTTGCTCATCCTTAAGCTCGTATCCTTTATCCTTCTTTCTCACGATCCTTTCTTATAACGCGGTCACTGGTCTCTCGAGAACCACCTCCATCGTATGGAAAGCACTTTCGTAGGTAGAAAAGACTAGTCGCAGTTAAAACTACTGTGACTACAGATGGAGGAAAGAAAGGAAAAGAGACTCAATTAAGGAAACAAGGATAGTGCTAATGGCCTTTGGGGAATAGTCTTTTTCTTTTAAAAGAAAATTTTCTTGAAAAATGCTTCTTTGTAAACGGTTTTCAAAAAATTTTCAGAAGTTCTTTAAAAACTTTTGCCCAGTCTAGTAACCTTCTGCTCTGATACCAAATGTAACACCCAGCCTCCGCTAGGGTCACTCGCAAAGGAATGCACTAGCTTTAGAGGGGCATTATTGGTAAACATGCACAGAAATATCACAAGACAGAACATATAGAATAGCGGAAGTAAAATCAAACTTTCATAACATGAATAAATAAGGTCTAAAGCCTTTCACATCAGAGTACATCAAAACCTGTCTTGCAATAGTAAAGAAGCATAAAGACATTTTCATAAATTATTCCCCAAGTAAAAACAGTAAAGTAGCCATAGCCAAGAAAAGTCCAAGCCATCCATGGTGACCTTCAAGCAGAAGAAGTCCGAGCTAAACAGCATTGTTTCCTCCCTGTAACCTGGAGGGGGGGGGGAAACGGAAGAAAAGAGGCGAAACAAAGTGGGTCAGTCAAAAAGACTGAGTAAGTCCTATCTACTTCCAGTATAAAAACAGGTAAAGGTAACATGACATGCATAAACTGAAAGTAAACATAAGGATAACTACAAGATAGATAAGCCAGGGTAGCCGGTTGAACTACTGTGGCAAAGTAAACTAAGGTATCATGATAAACTACGGTGTCATGATAAGTCAAGGTATCACATCGTCAGATTTCTATCGAGTACATTATCCCAAGGTATCTACCCCGTCTAACATCCCACGGTATCTATTATGTATATTCTTCTTAGTTCTAACATGTATATTTGCTCTGCACCTCTCGTACTAGTACCCCTACCTGCGTCATGTGTTAACCATGAATGTCCCTTGCTCAAAGTCGTGTAATGGTCCATGTCAACCTAGTATATCGCATATATAGGTTACTCAAATCATATGTTTCTTTCCATGTATATAAGTTCAGTCCTTTGCCGTACCTCGTACGGGCTTCCTCATGTCGTATTATCCTTGAATTCGTTTGGACTGTCACCCTTGTTCTAGCTAGGCTCTTCCATATGAATCATCGTTTGAACTACTATGACTTACGCCACCTAGCACCACTAGGGATTACGCTTACCTATTGCACGCTTTCGTATTTCGGTTTGGGTTAAACCACCTAGGCCACTAGGGATTACGCTAACCCTCCACCGCGCCCTTTTTCCCACGCATTCATCGTGAATCGTTTTTCTATAACTGCATGCACATGTATCACATCGTGCCATCCGAGTCCTGTCACAGGGCAAAACAAGAAATACAGGACTCGGTCAGGAGCTTTAGATTTATCTGCCGATGCAGATACTAAGGTCTGCTTTTCTACACGTGGCTATGGTCCCACGAGACCCCTCCCTCAACTAGTGAAAGGCAACACAAGAGAAAATCTTGCATGAGAACTACACTCCGGCCAGCCCACATCCTACGGCCTACCTCACCCATAATTAGATAGCAAATTATGGTCTGTTGGGTGTTCCCTGCCCTTCCGTACGTACACGCTTGACTCAAGATGGTAGATGATCGACGAACTTGCTATCTCGGGCACCTTATGTATTCGTCGACTCACTGCTATCCACCCCAGTCTTTAGGTCGCTCGCATAGCAACCAAGGCATATTCTTGGTTCTTCTACCGCAGACCTCAACCTCTCGTGAGCCTAGTATAATGACCTGGCAGCTCACAGAGGGATCCCAAGAATATCCTTACGTTCCCCGAAGCCGCTGCTTCGTTACCCAGTTCGTTGGAGCCTTTATCTAAATCAGATAGCCTGCTCCTTCACGCATACTTAAACGTTGACCTAACGTATCGGGTTACTAATCCATCTAAGAAATGGTCCAAATTTCCTTGACTAAGAATTATTACTTAGTTTCCCTTAACTAAGGTTTACCACTTAGCCTTATTTCCATAATCCTTGTTAACTGTGGTTATTTACCTAATCCTCCGAATTAGGGTTTATCTAATGGGTTAAGTGTCACTTAAGTTCATAACTTAGCCCGTCTACAAACCATGTCAAAATTGGCTAAGTATACAAGTCCAAGACTTAACCCTACAAACCATGTGTCAAGTTGGTTAAGTATATCAAGGAATCCATGACTTAACCTCGTCTAATTATCATTTTAGATTGGTTAATTATATAATTTAACTTGACCTTGTCATCAAATCGGTCAAGCGTATTCAAGTGATTCGTGACTTAGCGTTATCATGTTTTCACGTTAGATTGGTTAAGTATAGATTAACCTAACCTCATCAAATTAACGAGTTAGATTGGTTAAGTATAGGTCACTTAACCTCATCAAATCATCGTGTTAAATTAGTTAAGTGTTTAACTTAACCCCATTAAATTACCAAGTTGGATTAATTAAGTCTGGGCTAACTTAACCCCATCCGATTACCATGTTTAGATTAGTTAAGCCTAATCTTAACCCCATCCATTAACTGTATTATACGGTTAAGTGTCATTAAGAAAATTTACTTAACCTTATCACGTTATCGTGTTGGATTGATTAAGTGTTGGTTAACTTAATCCCGTCCACTAGTCGTATAAAAATGGTCAAGTGTCATTAGGCAAATCAAGTTACTAAACCTACCCAAGCTTATCATGTTTTGTTAAGTATCATTAGCCTAATCAAATTACTTAACCCATTTATCCATATCATATTTGGTTAAGCCTCATTAATCAAATTAACTTAACCCTATTATGTGGCATTAATTTAATTAATGCACCCTCAACCTCTCACATTAGACCTTGTTGTGGTTACTAGTTAAGCCGGGTGGGTCCGGGTAGATTTACACCACAACCTAGTCTAACTTCGGGTCTTAAGCGCGACATGACCAACTTCTCACATTGGGTCCTATTGTTTGCAACTACTAGTTAGGCCGGTCGGTTCCGGGTAGTTTTACGTTGCAAACTCAACCCAACCTCGAGTTGGCCATACTTATATTATCTAAGTTCATCATGTTTCCAAAACATGTTACAAGTTTTCAAGCATTTGGGTAGACCTAACTTAATAGGTAAATTCCCAAAGGGTAGACCTAACTTAATAGGTAAATTCCCAAGCTCATGTTTTTATGCATACTTACATGCCAACCTCCATGTTATCTTTCAAGTCATATTTTCAAGTATAAACACATGTCATATTCAAGTTAAGATTTTGAGACATGTTCATGTTTATCTAACTACCCAAAATCGTGTTTTCCCCAACGCAAGCCAAGCGAGTCAACATAGTAAGGATACTATGTCACATATTGGTCTCAAAACATGCATGATGCCAAAAAGGGCTTGGCTTCCACATGCATAACATCATAAAGGGATTGGCCATAAACATGCATAGTGTCATAAGGTAATTTGGCCACAAACATGCATATTATCAAAAAGGGTTTGGCCATAAACATGCACAACTTAAAAAAGGGGATTGGCCACGAGCATGCATAATCTCATAAAGGATTTGGCCACAAACTTGCATGTTAGCATAAGGGGTTTGGGTTCATAAACATGCATAAGCCCCAAAATCTTGTCTTAGCCAATGTTTCACAAGTAAAGTGGTTCCCAAAGGTTCATGCTAGCATTTCATGCATAAAGATCCAAACTTGCAAGATAAACTAGGTTATGCATAGCATGAGAGGCATGATTAAGTCACTCACATGGCCTAAAATCATAAACATGAACACAAGAGGCAAGGTAAGGTTCATATAGGTTCGCATAATCATGTTTAGCCTCATTTTATCCCATGTCATTATCAAAACTACCGTTTCCATCTAAAAGTAGCTAGAACTTACATAGTTAGGCCTAGGGAAAGAAGCATGAATCATCTTGGCTAAGAAAGGTGCCTCCTTTGTTGAAGAACCTTCATGAAACTCGCATAGCAATGTTGATTTGGCCTCTATTTGGTGTAGCAAGCTTGCACCCTTTGATTTGAGCCCGATTTGAATGCATAGGCTTTAGGAAAGGGGGATGGAGGCCATGATCACTTTGCATTTGGGCAGCACTTCGTGGAGAGGGTGAGTTATGAGGGTTTAGGGGGGGGGGCTTAGGGGTGTTTTTATAGAGATTAGGATAGTTTTAGGCCCTTAGATTAACCCTAGGATAGATTAGGACCATCAGATCTCGGAAGCTTCCAGAACCAGCCCAAGAACAAGACCAGGTGAGACAAGCAGGTGCGCCAGGCAGCTTGCCCCGGCCACCCCCTGTCGACAGGCAAGTCGACAGGGC